>JARQOC010000004.1:255499010-256055574 GCA_033576535.1 Allobates femoralis
ATTGATACTCTATACCCAAAATATGTTTAATAGAACATATAGTTCTACAGAGTATAGAACGTTGACTTCAAGAGTGAAGAAAATGCACTTTGGTAGAGGGGAGTTCTTTTAAAATAATGATAATTTCAATGCTTTTAATAATAATTTATTTATTATTTTGCAATGTTTTAATTGCACATCTCTCTTCTCATGTAAGATTATCAATAGTTTATATAGGACTGACCGAGGTTGAGTGACCTTCTTGGTCCTTGGACCAGCAGACAGCAAAGTCCCAACTGCCCGCCCCAAGAGGAAGAAATTCTGGGTCACAGTGGTAATCATTGGCAACGTTGGTGGGTCCTCAAAGTTGGTTCAAAATACAGGATTGGGGATTCATTAAATGTGTGGATCCCTTTATTGGATGGTTATTTGAAGGTGGTCTGGTGAGATTTGGGTGATACCTGATGATGGAATGTCGGGTACATCTCAATGGAAGACAACCTCTTCCCTGGCTCCTGAGCAGGTGAACGCGGCTAAAAGTAAGTCTGAAGAGGGGAGGGGCAATGTCATGGGAAAATCACCAGATTTTTGTAGCTTCGAGGACCTCACCAATTGTTTAAATTACCGTATATACTCGTGTATAAGCCGACCCGTGTATAAGCCGACCCCCCTACTTTTGCCCCCAAAACCTGGGAAAACCTATTGACTCGTGTATAAGCCGAGGGTGGACTCCAGCACAGGTATACAGCCCCCAGCAGTGTGGTATACAGGCCCCCCAATGGTAGTATACAGCAGCCTCCCCAGTGGTAGTATACAGCAGCAGCCCCAGTGGTATATACAGCAGCAGCTCCAGTAGTTAGTATACAGCATCCCCAGAGGTATATACAGCCCCAGTGGTAGTATATAGCATCCCCAGAGGTATATACAGCCCCAGTGGTAGTATACAGCATCCCCAGAGGTAGTATACAGCAGCCCCAAAGGTATATACAGCAGCCCCAGTGGTAGTATACAGCAGCCCCAGTGGTAGTATACAGCAGCCCCAGTGGTAGTATACAGCAGCCCCAGAGGTAGTATACAGCAGCCTCAGAGGTATATACAGCCCCATTGGTAGTATACAGCAGCCCCAGAGGTATATATAGCCCCAGTGGTAGCATCCAGCAGCCCCAGAGGTATATACAGCCCCAGTGGTAGTATCCAGCAGCCCCAGAGGTATATACAGCCCCAGTGGTAGTATACAGCAGCCCCAGAAGTATATACAGCCCCAGTGGTAGTATACAGCAGCCCCAGAGGTATATACAGCCCCAGTGGTAGTATACAGCAGCCCCACAGGTATATACAGCCCCAGTGGTAGCATCCAGCAGCCCCAGAGGTATATACAGCCCCAGTGGTAGTATACAGCAGCCCCACAGGTATATACAGCCCCAGTGGTAGTATACAGCAGCCCCACAGGTATATACAGCCCCAGTGGTAGTATACAGCAGCCCCACAGGTATATACAGCCCCAGTGTAGTATACAGCAGCCCCACAGGTATATTCAGCCCCAGTGGTAGTATATACAGCCCCAGTGGTAGTAGATTGCAGCCCCAGCGGCAGTATATACAGCCCCAGTGGTATATACAGCCCCAGTGGTAGTATATACAGCCCCAGTGGTAGTATATACAGCCCCAGTGGTAGTATATACAGCCCCAGTGGTAGTATATACAGCCCCAGTGGTAGAAGATTGCAGCCCCAGCGGTAGTATACAGGGCCCCAGTAATCCAGGGCCCCCCCAGCGTCTCTCCGGTCACCTGAAAAGCAAGCTATACTTATCAGTGTCCGCTGTCCGCGCCCGCTCGCCTCTGCCCGGTCTGCCGTCTGCGATCCTCCTTCTTCATGCGGCGTCTTCCGGTTTCCTGTGCTCGTCGCAGGGAATGACGTCATTTCCTGCGACGAGCACAGGAACCCGGAAGACGCCGCATGAAGATGGAGGATCGCAGACGGCAGACCGGGCAGAGGCGAGCGGGCGCGGACAGCGGACACTGATAAGTATAGCTTGCTTTTCAGGTGACCGGAGAGACGCTGGGGGGGCCCTGGATTACTGGGGATGCGGGGGCTGCTGTATACCGATGTATACATCGGTATGTACCGATGTATACATCGGTATACAGCACTGACTCGCGTATAAGCCGAGGGGGGTACTTTTCAGCCCAATTTTTGGGCTGAAAAACTCGGCTTATACGCGAGTATATACGGTATGTGTTTTTCTTATGCTGTCAATAAAACAGCTGCTATGGCCATTTTTATCCAAATAAAAATGGATTGTTGTTTGAGTTTTTATTCACGGAAGTGGGTTGGGGGAACTGACGGGTAGAGGTAGGATTGGTGTTAGCGGTCAGATCGCAAGAATAGACCTTACCAGAGTCATGGGTTTAGATCGGGACCCTGGGCTGGCCATTTCATTGTTTTTGGGATCATATTTTGCTTGGCCTGTGCCATAAAACTGACACATATGGTCATACTGAGCTTTTAAAATCCTGTTAAATAGGGTATCTGCTTTTTCTAGTGTCCTTTAAAAAGCACTGCTCCTTCTGCCCCCGGTCATTTTTGAATGTAGACTTTGCTTGACCTGTGCCATAAAAATATCAACTATTATTTAATATGGTCCTAGCGTGCTCTTAAATTTCTGTCAAATACAGTAGTTGCATTTTGTGCTGTCCATTAGAAAGCACTGGTCCTTCTTTCCCGATCATTTTAGGGGTAACATTTTACTTCATCTGCACCAAAAAAGTCCCAAAAATTAATATGGTCCTTGTAAGCTCTTAAAATCCTGTCAGTATTTGCCTTCTTTGGTGTCTGTTAAAAAGCACAGGTCCTTCTTCACACGATTATTTTTGGGTTCAGACTTTTCTTGGCTTGTCCATAAAAATCTCTACTATTCTCTACTGTTATTTAATATGGTCCTAGTGAGCTCTTTAAATCCTGTCAGATGCAATAGTTGCATTTTTTGCTGTCCTTCTTTTCACGGCCATTTTTGGGGTCACATTTTGCTTGGCCTGTGCCATAAAAATTACAAATATTAATACAGCCCTAGTGAGATCCTTAAATCCTATAAAATACAGTATTTGCTTTTTCTGGTGTTTTAAAGGGAACCTGACCCCTAAAAATCAGCCCCCAGCCTATTAATACCTGTCCCTGCACCATCATTAGTGTATTCTAGCCATCCCTTTGTATAAAAAATGGGTATTTTAAAGTTTATAAAAGTGATTTTAGTACCTGCTGAACTGCGGCTTCTCAGTGCTTGAGAAGTCACACAGAGCGTTCCCTGTGGCTTCTCATCGCCCCTGTAATTCAATTATTCAGCCCCATGAGTGCTAGTCTATAGTGATCCTCCTTGTCCTCCTACATGGGCGGTATAGCTGGTATGACGCTAATCGTGTCATATTCGGCTATACTGACATCAGTACACCAATTTGGGTGTAGAAGACTGCGCGATGCGCATTGCGCATGTGCGAGGTTGCTTTACGTCAGCTCATCACAGATATGCTGACGTAAAGCAACCTCGCGCATGCGCAATGAGCATCATGCGGTCCTCTACACCCAAATGGGTGTACTGACGTCAGTATAGCCGGATATGACGCGATTAGCATCATACCGGCTATACCGCCATGTAGGAGGACAAGGAGGATCACTATTGACTAGCACGCCCATCGGAGCATGAATAATTGAATTACAGGCGGCGATGAGAAGCCACAGGGAACGCCCTGTGTGACTTCTCAAGTACTGAGAAGCCGCAGTTCAAAGGTACTAAAATCACTTTTATAAACTTTATAAATGCCCATTTTTTATACAAAGGGATGGCTAGAATACATTAATGATGGTTCAGGGACAGGTATTAATGGGCTGGGGGCTGATTTTTAGGGGTCAGGTTCCTTTAAAAACCACTGGTCCTTCTTTCCCGGTCATTTTTGAGGTCACATTTTGCTTGGCCTGTGCTATAAAAATCACAAATATTAATATGGTCCTAGTGAGATCTTAAAATCCTGTCAAATACAGTATTTGCCTTTTCTGGAGTCCTTTAAAAAGCACTGGTCCTTCTGCCCCCTCTTATTCTTGGGGTAACAGTTTCCTTGGCCTGTGCCATAAAAGTCCAAATTATTAATATGTGTAAAACAAAAAGAACAGAGAGGCAGGGGATAGAAGCTTACTAACCTTATGTGGTTGTGCACCCCTACACTATTAAATAACTAATAATATTCACCCTGGCCTGCTGTTATCTTGCACCCCATTAAACTGCTTTGTTCTCATCTAAGTTGCAAAATATTAATATGTCCTAGTGAGCTCTTAAAATCCTGTCACATATAGTATTTACCTTTTGTACTGTCCATTAAAAAGCACTGGTCCTTCTGCCCCTGGTCATTTTTTGGGGTCACATTTTGCTTGGGCTGTGCCATAAAAGTCCCAAATATTAACACGGTCCTAGTAAGCTCTATAATCTTGTCAAATACAGTATTTGGCTTTTCTGGTGTCCTTAATAAAATCACTGGTCCTTCTGCCCCCTTTCATTTTTGGGGTAACATTTTGTTCGGCCGGTGCCATAAAAGTCACAAATATTAATATTGTCCTAGTGAGAGCTTTAAATCCTGTAAAATGGAGTATCTGGCTTTTCTGCTGTCCATTAAAAAGTATTTGTCCTCTTTCCCCGGATGTTTTTGGGGTCACATTTTGCTTGGCTGTGCCATAAAATTCCCAAATATTAATACAGTCATAGTGAGCTCTTTATATCCTAAAAAATAGAGTATTTGCCTTTTTTGGTGTTCTTAAAAAAAGCAATTGTCCCATTAACCACAGCAAGGTGACCTTAGATCTGATGGGTCCCTAACCTACTATGCCTCTCTTTCTTTGGACTTATCAAAGCCTCCATTTTTATAAATTTTTGGGAGATGGGAGGACTTACTCCAATCAAAGCAACCTGCCTTTGTATTTCTCAAATAGATAAAATTTACTTCTATCTATATTGATAACGGGATGGGGGACATATATACCAGGATGGGCATATATGTAATAATAATATTTTTTAAAAAATATTATTTAAATTATTATTTTTTTATTATTATTTATATTATTAGTATTTTGAAAAAAAAAATAATTATAATTATTTTAATGTTTTCAATTATTATTGAAATTATTTTTTACATTGTTATTATTGAAATTATTGTTGACATTATTATTATTATTTTTATTTTGTACATTATTTAATTTTGTAACATTATTATTATAATTATTTGTTTACATTATTATTATTATTGTAATTATTTTTTACATTATTATATTAATTTTTTAGATTATTATTATTATTTTCATTCAAAAGTTCAACTTGTCCCTATATTGACAGAAAAATAAAAAAGTTATGGCTCTTGGAAGAATGGGGGGAATAATGAAAATAGACTGAAAATCGCTCTAGGGTGAAGGGGTTAAAGGGAACATCAAAAGATGCCATTAACCTGCAGTTATGGGGTTAATTGGGAGGTTAAAGTTCTGAAGCTGTTGCCATTGTACATTGATGACATCATCAGAAGTGATGTCATAGCACACTGGAATCCTCTAAGACTCCGCTCCCACCTTCTCTGGTGTCTTGTTGATTTGCTTTAGCAGTTGACAAGGACTCCGGAGTGTGGAGGGCGATTTATCGGAGAATTACTTGCGAATTTGTGAATTAGATACTTTTCGAGTATCTGAAAGTGTTTGTGGATTCTTCTCTGAAGGTAAGATAGCGCTCCTGTGCGGGTCTGGATTAGATTATTATAAGAGGGACACATGAGTTACTCTGGTGGAGTTGTGGGTCAGGCACAGCTCTAGGTGTAGGGTGCAGGGAGCGGGATTACATGGCCGATGTCCATAGGCGCGGTGAATTAGGATCCACACCATCGATTTGAACATAAGATGATGAGATTCCTTCTTGTCCATCAGGTAGTAATCTCCAGGAATCCCCGCCGGTGACCACCCTACTAATGCTACAGCTCAAAGGACCGCGCTCCCAATGGGAGTAGATTAATTGTAAAGAAAATATAAAATACACTTACATTCACACTGTGCGTTTGTGATCCGTTTTCTGGATCCACACATCACTTATTTGGAATCCCAGCAAAGTCAATGGGTTCCCAAGTTTTGCCATTCAATCTGATCTGTTGCTGTCAATTCTTGCTGTGTTGTTCTGATCCGCTTTTCCCATTGAAACCATTGTCTATGGGCTAAAAACAGATCAAAAGCGGATGATACATTGATGCGTTTTTTTAGAAAAGCAGATGCAGTTTTCAAGCTGAAAAAGAGAGAAAAACGGATCAAAAACGCACAGTGTGAATGTGATCTAAGAATGAGCTGTGGACAGAACACCGGGGGGAGAGAATTATTCAAAAATAATTGTTTAATAAATAAAACAAAATGCACCATGTGCACTTCAAGGGCTATCTGCCCTCAGGTGCTATACTGGGGGGGCACCCCAAATCACTCTGTGTGTACTGACTGTATATAATATATGTGTCTAACTTTATGTATTGAATTACTGAAATAAATTAACTATTTCATGTGATATCCCAATTCATTGAGATGCACCTGCATATATATATTGATATTATATATAGTATACATATATGTATATATATACTACATATACATATATATAGAGATATGTTATATATATACATAATAATATATGTATATATATATATAATGTATATGTATGCAGGCGCATTTCAGTGAGTTAGAATATCATCGAATAGTTAAGAGTGATCTATTTCAAGTGTGCATTTCTGTAAATGTTGACCATTATGGCTTATAGCCAATAAAAACCCTGAGGTCATTATTTAAAAAAATTAAAGTAGGGAGGATGGAGAGTTTAAAAACTGCGCTGCCGTATTCCACTAGTCGTCAAGGGGTGAATATAATATTGATTTATTAGTCAACATGGCAAAATGATATTGATTTTGGATGATATTCTAATGCTTTGAGATGCACTAGTATATATATATATGTGTGTAATTATACTAATGAAGCTATTGGAAGCCATTAATACAATTAGTCTGCAATTGTATACATTGATGAACAGCTGTGATGCAAAGAAAAAATATCAATAAAATAATTTAGCGATAAAAATATTAATATTATTTTAAAAATATGAAGTGCGATCTATAGCTTGAAATTACATCATAATTCATGCAAACTAATTTTAAATAGTAAAATCACAATATGATCCTATTAAATGTATATAACATACAATCAATTCAATTATACGATTGAAGCGACCCAAAGGAACAATGTTGCATATTATCTGATTTTCTCAGTATTGATGGTCAGCCCTTCCGGGTGCAATGTGCCCAATTTAAATATCCAATAAGATTGTTTTTAGAAATTAATTTTTTCTGGTGATTCCTCCAAGAGCTTTGGCCTCCTCCAAGGCAGTAGCAGGAGGTTGTGACCTTTCCTCTTCTTTCTCTCTGTTTACTGCTCCTCCTCTCATTCCCCCTTTTTCTCTATCCTTATAATGCACTGCCATTCCATTCTCAGGTTGGAGACATTGTTACGATTTATAGGTACGGCCAGGGCGGAACTACATGGTGCATGTGCAGCTGCACCAGGGCCCCGACCGGCTGGGCCCCTTCAAGCTGGAGGGGCCCCCAGCCGACCCCCGCAGCCGCCGTCAAGAGGAGGGTCAGGCAAGGGAAGCAGAGAGCTTCCTGCTTCCCCTGCCTGATCCGCCCCTCCTCTCCTCTGCTCTTCGGCCTAGATACATCCGGCCGGCTCCAGTAGGAGAGCATCGCCTGCGCTCCTGCGGCTCCAGCGGCTCTAGCAGCACCCACCCCCTTCCGGCCGCGCCGACGGTCAACGGCACCCCTCCCCCGCCGCGCCGACGGCCATAGCCGCCCCCCCAGTCTCTCTGCCCCAGGGCCCCGGAGGTGGGTCGCCCTGGTACGGCACCTGGTTGCCAACTACTTGTTCCAGTAACTCTACTCCTTTGTCTCCACAACCTGACTGCTCCTGTTATTACATGCACCATTGTCTGATTCCTGTTTACAGGACATATGTGATGATCCTGTAAAACTTACTTTATTATTGATTGACTTTTTATGTTTGCAATTTTACTGTTCTTATAATTTAATAAAAAGAGAGAGAACAAAAAAAAATAATTTTTCCAATCTATCTGGGTGAGAATCTGGGATGAGTTTGATAATAATCAATGAATCGGGATTTTTATCCTGTTCCTTTGACAAGTGTCTGGAGACGCTGTGGATTTAAATTCCCTCTTTAATATTATGCCTACAGCTGCATCTCAATGAATAAGAAGATCATCAAAAAGTTCATTAATTTCACTAATTCAATACATAAAGTGACACACATATATTATATAGAGTCATTACACATAGAGTGATCTATTTCAAGTGTTTATTTCTGTTATTGTTGATGATTATGGCTTAGGCCGGCTTCACACCACAGTTTTGGGCTGTCAGGCTGTGTCCGGTGTTTTGCTGAATGCACTGGACACAGCCTGACAGCCCCGGACACAGCAGTATCGGGGAGCAAATGTGCCCTCCGGTCCTGTTTTCTGCCAGAATCAGCAGTCCGCAGCTGCAGGAGTCAATATGTTATTATGGATAAACTGCCTGATGATAATAGCTGATCAGGGTCCATAGTTATCCATGTTTTTAATTATAAGGGTTTTATACCCCCTATTTTAATTAAGGACCCGCCCATGTGGTCTTTGGACTAGGGTTGGTTTCAATATAGGCATTGGGCACACAGCAGGGGGAGAGACAGCACACAGTGGGGAGAGACCAAGCACAAGGAGCGAACACACAGGGGGGCAGAGACAGTGCACAGTGGGTAGAGAGAGCACACGGAGGAGAGACAGCTCAAGGTGAGAGACTGCCCACAGGGGGAGAGACAGCCCACAGGGGGGAGAGACAGCACTAAAGAAAATACATAGCTCACACTGGGGGGGGAGAGAGCGCACGAGGAGAGAGACTGCACAAGGGGAAGAGAGCACACACAGGGGAGGAGAGCGCACACAGTGGAAAGAGAGCACATGGGGGGAGAGACTCCCTACAGGAGGGAAAGACTGCCCACAGGGGAGAGAGAGCACACAAGGAGAGAAGACAGCATCAGGGGAGAGAAACAGCACACATGGGGGAGAGCGCACAGTGACATACATATCAGTGACTATCTAATTTTCCTGCACGTGCAATAACCTTCTTCTTTGTTCCTACTCTTACACAGGAAGAAGACAAGCAGCCAGTTCCAGAAAATGGTGAAAAACCAGAGACTGCAGACAATGAATAAAGATTTTAAAAAGGCTGCTGAATACCATACAAAGACATGCCGACATATCTGAGGGATATGTCATCGCTGCATGCAGACAACTTGAGGTAGGACGGAAATTCTTCTTAAGGGGCCGTCACACGCGTCAATATCACTGTCAATGTCGCTGCTGCACGTGACATTGCAGCGATATTGACGCGTGTGACATGGTGAATCAACCAACATTGACGTGTCTGATGGGGCCTTTAGAGACCTTTTTTAGGTGTTTGCACTGTGTTCACAAAACCTAAAGAAATAGACTCCACTGGGAAAATGATCATATATTTGATAATTAATACATTTTTCATATAAATTAAGAATTAAAATAAATTCATAGTTCATAACATATGATGCTGAATAAAACACAGAATAGGGTAAAAATAGTCCAGCACCAGTCATATAGTGTTATTATTAACAGAACTCAATACTAGAAATATAGAATATATGTCATAAATAAGTGAAATAGATAAGTGAATAAATTACTTTTTGTATAAAAATGTAAACACACTGGTAAAAATTATCAAGACAAATCCCAGAACAGCAAAGGAATTTACTTCCAAAATAAGTGGAAAGTGCAAAAAGTGAATAACAAAAAACGCATGAATGGATGTGCTAAATTCATGGAAAAACTAATAAAAATAAAATACAAGACATATTAATGAAAATAATACTACAACTGTAGAGAACAGTAGAGCTGTTATTTACCACTACAGCGCCCATAGGGGTAAATATGCACCTGTCTGATTTTTAATCAGGGTTATGCCACCATATGTGCGAGTTAGGCCGGTTTCACACCACGGCTTTTCGGCTGTCAGGCTGTGTCTGGTGCTTTGCAGGAGGCACCGGACACAGCCTGACAGCTCCGGACAAACAGAACGGAGGGTTAATATGCCTTACGGTCCTGTATGCAGCCAAATTCGTCAGATCGCAGGGTTCAGGAGCTGTCCCTGCTGAAATGAAGAATCGCAGTTAGCAGGGAACTATCGAGTCCTGAAATCTCAGTAGGGGACAGCTCCAGGTGCTGAAGTTCAGCGCCGCGTCCGGGAACCTGACAGATGCTCCGGGAGAATCCAGCAGGATCCGGTTTGGTTTAATTTTTGCCCCGGACACAAAAATGCTGCAATCCATTGTGTCCTGCAAAAAGAATGACTGATGCTGCCGGACAGGGACAGGCACATAGGCACATGTGTCAAAATCGGTCGGGTCAGTTGCATGCGACACCTGGACCTGATCTAAGCCTGTGTGTGACAGCCGGACCTTACAAGGACACCACTAAAGAAAGTCTGCAAATAATCTATAAGTAAATGTGATGCAATCATCTCCAGTCAACAGCAAACTAGATAAAACAGGGGGTAATACTGTCAATATGCTATTGGACATCGCATTAGAACTGGCCATCAGTAATTTTGGGCCCTGTTAGTAATCAATATTAATTTCCTCATCACAAAGTACTCTGCTTCTATATATAATAAAAGGTAGGTGTAATTTAAAGATAGATGTTTCCCTCTATATATAGTGAATCAATGAATGTGCCATACTTCTCATAGGTGATAAGGCCTGGTATCTACCTGTTCACCAGTGGGCCAGTCTGAGCGTGCATGACATGTTGTAACACTTACTGGGTGAGCATCTGGTAGTAAACCAATGGATTATGGCACCAATCGCCACATAGAGGATCAACTCGAAAGACCACCAAGTGTTCCTAGAGTCTCAGGTGGGGGATCGGCTTTGCTTGTAGGTAGCCATCAGGCGCAGCCCAGGGGATCTTGGTACCATGAAAGCTGACTCCAGGGGTCAGCTCCTAAGGGCAGAATCACAGAGTCAGTGCGGCCTTAGTGGCCAATGCTGGCAGGTGGCAAGGATTAGCGGGTATCAGTAGGTGCAGGCAGTTGTAACACATGTCAGGTGCAGGCTGGTATGACAGCACAGCAGGGGCAGACTGGTATGGCATCACAGTAGCTGTGGGCAGGTGCAGGTTGGTATGGTGGCACAGCAGGTGTAGTCAGGTGCAGGCACTAGGACGAGACACAGGTTAGCAGGTACAAGCACAGGGTAAAGGACAGGGACCTAAAAACAAGCAATGTGTCTTTAGGGATTAGGCAGTGTTGCTTAGGCACCTCCCAGAGGGGGAAGGTACCTTAAATACGGCTCCTGGGTAAGGTGTTCTGGTCCTTTAAAAAAAAGGGGGGCCTAAGCACACATCCGGAAGGTCTGCGACACAGACACTGGACCGGAGGACAAGAGGCAGGAGATAGAGCCGCAGCAGACGCTGCAGGCCCACTGGAAGGGTGAGTGCACTGTGGTTGTTGGTCTCCCTGCTGCGGAGATGCTGGCCCACAGCGAGCGCTACACATGTATGAGCAGTGACAGCAGTCACCGGACCTAAGTGATAGAAGTTAATACAGTAGAAAAATTTAACAATAATGAACAGAATTAAGTTTGACCCTGCACAATAGTCACGGTCTCTAATGTGACCCCTTGGAAAAGTGACTTACCCAAGTTTAGGCACCGTAGGTCCCATTCCAGTAATTGCAAAATATTCTAAACTAACACTTTTCTATCTAGTCTGAAGAAGACAAATCCAATATGTTACAAGAGCTGCAGAGACTGTGGAACAGCCGGAAGAAGATCCAGGAGGCTGAACAGTTGGCGCTCCAGAGAAAAAAATGAAATGGTATGTCCGACATCTACAGTTATATTATACTAGATGGTGCCCGATTCTAACACATCGGGTATTCTAGAATATGTATGTAGTTTATTTATGAAGATTTAAGAATAATGCAATGAATACACAGGATTTTCCGGGTAAAATATATACATTATCATTAAATGTTATTGCTCGCGCTGTGAATGGGGGTTAAATTCCGCGCTAATATCGCTGATTGGTCGCGACCACCCGGCCGCGACCAATCAGCGACGCGGCTTCGTTCAATATATCTGCACGTGTGACACCTCACCAGTGATCAGTAAGGTACCATCACACTTGGCGACGCTCCAGCGATACCCACAGGTCATATCGTTGTCGGGATCGCTGGAGCGTCGCCAAGTGTTACTGTATCTTACTGATCGCCATGATCAGCGATTTCAGAGTGGGGTCCTGGTCACTGCTGCATGTCACACTGAGCAACATCGCTAGCGCCGGTCAGGGTACTTCCGTTGCGAGTGGCCGGGAAATGACCGGCTAGCGCCGGGTCATTCCCGGCTGTGTCACCGCTGACCTCTGTGCGGCACGAGATGACCCGTGGCTACCATCGAAAGTGGTGGTGTGCGTGGTTCAAATCCAACGCCAATTCGCAGCCAGACTGCGCCTGTCCTGATTGGTCGCGCCGGCCGGCCGCAACCAATCAGCGATGCGTGATTTGCATTACAGAGAGACAGACAGACAGAATTAGATGACTATATAGTAGATGGGATCCCGATGCGATCGCATCGGGTGGTTGGTGAGATCATGATGCAGAGGTCGTGGGGTGTGAGTGGGGGCACTGGGGGTGAGTGGGGTATTGGGGGTGAGCAGGAGCAGTTGGCGGTGAACAGTGGGATGGAGTGGCTCCAGTCCCCCTCCTGCCCCCCTACTCCCCCCTCCTGCTCCCCCCTCCTGCAAACCCCTCCTCCCGGGTCCAGTCCTCCTCCTGCCCCCTGTTCCCCCCTTTCCTGCAGGCTCCAGTCCCCCTCCTGCCCCCCTGTTCCCCCTCTCTCTTTCAGGCTCCAGTCCCCCTCCTGCCTCCCTGCTCCCCTTCTCTCCTCCAGTCCCCCTCCTGCCCCCCTGCTCCCCCTCTCTCCTCCAGGCTCCAGTCCCCCTCCTGCCCCCCTGCTCCCCTCATTTCCTCCAGGCTCCAGTCCCCCTCCTGCCCCCTTGCTCTCCCTCTCTCCTCCAGTCTGCCCCCACTCATAATATACCCCCAAACACTGCCCCCACTCATAATATACCCACCACTGCTCTGCCCCCATTCATAATATCCCCCAGTGTAACCCCCTCTGTAGCAAATAAATCATCTTCAGCTTCATTGTGGAGTCACTGACTCACCATTGCCGCCACCACATCCTCACACGTACCATCCCGTCTCAGCCTCTCAGTAGTGACTCCTCTTACTCTTGTATGTGTTCCACAGTGTGGAACGCAAAGGAAGAGGAAGTGAATGGGCTCCTCTTCCATGCGTTCCACGCAGTGGAAGTGACGGCCTGGATGCCGGGCTGGCGACCGGCTCCAGGAATGAATGAGAGCACCGCACCGCGATGCGACGCTGGTAAGATAATAATACCGTCGCAATGCGGGGGGCGAGCGGCGGTGAGCCCTTAGTCACTCCTGGGCCCCAGCATTTGCCCGGGTACGCCGGGTGCTGACGCTGGCCCTGCTCCACAGCCCCGCCAGCCGAGCTGCCAGGGAGCAGTGGGCAGGGCCATCTGCGACTAATTCTGTCTGTTTCTCTGTAATGGAAATCCTGCGTCGTTGATTGGTCACGGCCGGCCAGGCATGACCAATCAGCGACAAGGGATTTCCGTTACAGAGAGACAGACAGACACGATAAGACGATTATATTATAGGATGTACAAATATATACTTGAAGGGTCTTTTTATGCTATTTGGATCAGATTGGGGATTTACATACAGTATTTTAGAGAGTTGTATATACGGGCTTACTGGTTGTGGCCGCTGCTTATATGGGAAAAACCTACTGACCAATCACGTTAAGTCTAGAACAGTGGTTCTTAACCTTGTGTGAGGTACCCAACCCACCAGTTTCATATGCACATTCACTGAACTTTCTTTAGAGATAAATCTACATGCAGCCGTCGGGAGTGTGTTGACCTCCGTGGTGGAGGCTCCGCTGAAACCCTGAGACCGACACACCATACCCCTGGGGTTCGATTGAACCCCGTTTAAGAACCATTGGTCTAGAAACATCTCTGCCGGGGAGATGCATGTTTGTGCTTTCTTTGTATAGAGACAGTATACCAGACGGGGTTTTCAGTTGGTTATTTTTATTTTATTTTTTATGCTAATAAATGTTATAACTGTATATGACTGTTTCTTTTACTTTCTGTGATGTATCCTTCCAGGAGAAAAAATATCATCAAGAGCAAGAAAAAACACATCATCTCGAGGACAAGGTAGGCATTCCTTAAACCTTGTTTTACAGCATTGTCCTCACTGCTCTCCCACCTCTCTAGGCAAAGCCTTATTTTAAAAAAGGTTCTGTGCTGATTAATTTCTTAATACAGCTTCATATTAAGAATAGTAGCTCCATATTTCTAACACACAGCTCCAAATGCCCAGCATCAATTTTTTGGCACTACTCAGGATTACCGCAGAGAAAAACCTTCTCGGATCTCAAACAAGGGCTTCATATACCAAGGGGAACTTCAGGTGCTCGCTTGAAAAAGTCCAAACAATTCCAGGAATTCAAGAAAAAAGCAAACGCAGCACTCTGTATCTGTAAAAATCCATATTTTATTTTAGCAGATTAAAAATATTCCAACCAGGGAGAGAGCAGGGCTCAGGACTACAGCCTGTTTTGTGTATGCACGATCAGGTGGGACCAGTGGAAGCGTACATACACGAAACAGGCTGTCGTCCCTGAGCCCTGGAATGTTGGTTGGAATGTTTTTAATTTACTAAAATAAAATCTGGATTATGATGGACGCAGAGTGCCACTTTTGCTGTTGATCCGAGGCGCCCACTTTCTCATCAAACGCACACTGTACCTGTAGGTCATCTAGGCTTTATGTGATGCAATACTTAATGCACAGGTACATTGTGGGGCCTTAAGATGTTAAAAAATATCATAATCAACAGTAAAACGTTATTCTCTAAATGTATGGTTTGAAGATCTTTAAAAGAGTTTTTGAGAGAAATAATAGTAAATTATTCAGCACAGAATACTGGATCTAACATGAAATGCTGCTGAAAGATAGATTAATAAATACATAGTGTATTAAAGCCCCCTAATAAGCTAGTGTTATTAAATCTTATTTATATACTTTATTTGTTCTTAGCTCTTGTTCTCCAAAATGCGTGTCAAAGCCTGTCGTGTGGAGGTCAACCAGTTACAGCAACAAGTGTTGGACCTAAAGGTAAGTGTCATGGGGAAAGCCTCAAGTACTTGTCCAAAGCCAAGAGATGTTAGTTAAAGGTTTGCTTGTGGTCAAAAATTCTGCCACATTATGTAGATTTGTGGCAGCTGAAAGGAACTAAGAGAAAAGGTCTAAATGATGGTTGACATTGTTCAACCCTTCATGCAGTAATAACGATCTAGAGGGACTCTCTGATCTTATGTAACTGAAATAACCACACAACATGTGTGACTTGGATAAAACGTCCACAGCTTTTTATTAACAACACATATACTGTATATATATGACCCGGCGGCTACTCATTGCCACCCCTCAATAACATAACATATATATATATATATATATATATATATTATATTCATGATATTGATAGTCCATCCCAGAAGCAACTCCACCATTTTTACACCTATCCCCTCGCCACATTGCAACCAGCCAGGGGATCCCCCCTGGCTGCAAAAACAACCAGCCCAGGGGAGGGGGTGTTAAACTCCCATCATTAACACCCCCAACTTGCAGGACCAATGCCCGCAAGTTTCCCTTGACTTGTATCAGAAGTCTCTACATCCCAATAGTGACCTCATACTACCAGCCAACACCTCTGATATCAGCCTCTGAAATGGACCCATCCCCGCCATAGCCCAGACATGTGACACCTTACATGGCCCAGTCCCTCCACTTGTCCAACGCTTGCTTGATTCCCTCAAGCCCAGCATCCTCATATCAGTATTAATTGCATTGAGGTGCACACAATCCATCCTCATGTACTGGCTATCTGGCATCTCCAACTCCCGATGCCTCACCACTATGCCACCATTTTTTGCTAATGAATCTGCCCACTACTTTGTTAACTTTTATCCTTGCTTTGCTAACCCTTTCACAGATCTAGTGTCAGGCCCACAAGGGTCGGGGGTACTCAGATCTCGGGCGGTCGGGTGCAGGGATGTCAAAAGTGTTCAGTGCCCAAGTCTGTGCCCTAGGGTGACAATCAAAAAGGGGAATTTTGGTGGAGAAATAAAGTTAATAAAAGTTTTTCATGACGCCAATCCAATGATGGCACCGGCGCTGCTGCAGACCGCCGGGGGATGGATGGCAGAAAGGTGTTGTAGCTCCCTACAGGTAGAGCAGGGCCCCCCGGGGCAGTGTAGTGTGATGATAGGAATAGGGCAGTCTCTGCTGTGAAACTGGAATGTCACAGTTAACTAGGAAGAAACACAGACACTTGCTTTCTCTGCATGGTTTCTTTATTCCAGTTACCTTCAGCTTGTATACAGTTCACAGGTGTTACAGCTCGGTAGTGAACAAGGTGTCAATGGAGGAAGCAATGTCTCTCTGAGGCTCCGGTGGTGTTCCTTCCTTTACCTCTGTCCTACCTGCGCACTCCTTTTTCGCGCTGCCCTGCACGAATCTCGCTTGTTTAACCAGGCCCCTTCTGGTGGGGACCATGCGTGTCGGACTGGATCGTGCTCCTATGAAGCTGTCGATCACACCGGTAATTTGTGGCTCAGGGATGGATTTCTGCACCGCTTCGTAGCCAGTACCCCGCTTTGGTCTGGGCCAGGGTGTTCAGTCATCCTCTGCGTGCCCCTCTCTGTCTGGGCCGCCACTCTGCAGGCGCCCTCCCTCTTAGCTCCCTCTCCTTCCTCCCACGATCTGACTGCTCACTGTGCTTTTCCCGCTCTGCCCTACACTCCTCCCACCGGGACTGGGTTTTCACAAACATCAGGTTAACCCTTTAGTCCCCTGCTCTAAGTGTGTGAATGCAGATTGAGAACCTCAGACTTACATTACCTCTCCATATAACAGGAATACTGCACTTTCTGTCTTGGGTGCAGTACCCCTCTGTAGCACACTGACTAGTGGGGCGCTACACTAGCGAATCTCCAGTTCAACCTTGCCAATATGTCTGACCATACATTTATTATTCCTGGATGAGCCAACCACAGTCACAAGAGATCAAACTTTATATCCATGATCAACTCCAGAGATGCATGAACCCCCAAGTGATTGCCTCCCATGTGTTGGACCAGCATATTGGGTGCCTGGTCCACCCTTGTATAATATGATATTTTGGTAAGTAATCTACCCCATGTCAGCCCACAAATCCCGATCTATTTTATAATAGCCTGACTGAGTTGCCGACCGTCGGGATGCACATCCGCTCACAACACCCCCCAATACACGTACGAGTTACTGAGGATCCAGATCAAACATACACCTATAAAAAAATAAAACAATTAGCTCCAATAAATAAAATCAATACATTCCATAGCCAACTGCAAATTACACAGCTATATACTTAAGACAATTAACACCAACAAATAAAAACAATACATTTCATCATCATCACTAACTGCCATCTTTAGCCACTCTTCTGATCCCCCAAGCCTCACCACTGCTCCAGGATGCCACCAGGTGAGGTTGCACATAGGAATGAAAGCGGGAAGATTCCCATGTCCATACGTCATCCCCCAAACCCCATCTAGAGGCTTCTGTCGCTGCCCCAATCCTAAAGTAATGAGACCCTATTCCTTGGGTGATTCCTCCGCTTTCACTAGACAGGCCTTTAACACCGCTACAAACGGGAAACTTAGAAAGCAATGACCCATGCTTGTGCATCAACAACGAACAAGGATGCCCCCTATTCTCTTATGAAACTCTGCACCACAACCCACGGGGCAAAGCCGATGTCACCGCACACAGACATGAATCCTGCTCTCCTGTCTCTTATAACACATGCTCAAAAGCAGCAACAGGATGGAGTTCATTCTAATGCAGTACTGAGCAGTGTGGCTGGAAATCCAACTTTGTTATAAAAATATACACTTACTAGGAGTAGCACAGTGGCTCAGTGGTTAGCATTGCAGCCTAACAGCACTGAGGTCCTGAGTTCAAATCTCACCAAGATAACATCTGCAAAGAGTTTGTATAAAATAATCCCAGATCAGCACTGACTCTTTAAATAACATTGGTCCGGTGCAATTGTGGCACCCCTGCAGACTGGTAGCCACAGTAAGGTACTGCAACTGGGATAGATAAGCTAAGCACCCCACACCAACACCCAACACATCCGCAATCCCTAGACCTAGTACTCCATGTTAGGCAGGGGATAGTGGGGGAAGCTGAGTGGTGGGTGGAGAGTAGAGAAAAAGCTCGGGAAGGGGTGGAGGAACTAGAATAAAACCTAAGAACACTAAGTTGGGACAGTTTTTCCTTGGAGGGTGGTGAAGTGGGAAGAGCACTTAAGCAGAGACGCTCATGAAGCCAAGACACTGAAACACCTGAAAGAACCAGGACCTGGCGGCCTGTGCCACTGTATGGCCAGTCTGGGTCCAAGGCTACTGACCGAGGCAGAGCAGAAGGGGTCTAAGGTGTGTCTGGGCAAACAGGTATACCAAGGAACTGGGTTGACACCAGGGAGCCGGCCCTGCTGATGTGACTGGGGAAGCTTCAAGCCCCTAACCACACATTAACTGGCTGGGTGCAAGGTCTTTATGTCTCATACCCCACCCCAGCACAACGAAGGAAAGGCCATCACATAGGGCTAGGAGTCCCAGGTGGGACGTCCACAGAATGTCCGTGACCGCTGGACTGGAAGATGCGTGTGGGATTGAAGAGAGAGACCCGAAAGGTATTAGAGAGGGACTGCCTCTAATGAGCTGTCTCAGCTGCAAACCAGTGACCGGGAGTACTGAAATTAACCAAGGGAGAGAGTGGCGCCCCAGGGTCGGTAGCCACAATATAAGCTTGGAGGTAAGACAGGGCATTCACCGGATAAGCACACTCACAACACCATCCTGACTCCAGGCCAGAAGAGGCAGCTCTATAGTCCGGGTTCAGGGCAGGTCCCCTATAAATTCTGGTCTGGGGAGGGCCAGTTAGTTCAGTTCCTGGGAGGACTGTAGAAGACACCCTACGGATGGTAGCTGCACTAGGATTGTCCTAGGAGACTGACTGACCATGTGTTAGGCCAGAGGTGAGGGTCTGAGGAAGCGGAGAACTAGGTCTGGGGAGTGGAACCAGTACCGGTTCGCCCCAGGACCTAGTGAAGTACGGTCACCGGAGACCGAGGTTGTCAGGGATTCTAGACCCAGCAACCAAACCTGGAGAGAGGGCAATTTCAGGTTTCCCGTTCACCATAAGGCCAGGAGACACAGCCATACTACAGAGCCCAGGAGAGGTAGTTAAAGGAAGGCACAGACCGGATAAGGGCTCACTTCACCTGTCATGCGACTCACACAGACAAGAGAGGGTCACAGCACAGCTCTATGCAGCCAGGGCCCACCTGAACCAACACAGTATGCAGGCCTCAGAACTTGCGTAGACAGCTCCAACTCGCCTCCAAGCTCCGGGTCCCGAACAACACCTGTGGACAGTACCAGGCCAACTCTTGCAACCCCCCACCTTATCTCCATACATAGACTAAATACCGGCCCAGGGGATCACCAGCCCTGCCTGTGGAAGTCTTATCACCTTGCTGCCCATTACAATCATCCCTGGGATCGTGACAAGCAGTGGTGGTCCACACTGGCCACAAACCACGGGTGGTGTCACGTCCATGACAAACTCTTTTTCTTTTTATTAACCCCTTTTTCATTTTTTCATTTTTCCCTTTTTATTGACGTCGCTCAGGGCCACAGAACCGGTCCGCGGCCACAACTGTGGACATTCCCAGGCAACTGAGACTGAAGGTGACCGGTCCCGAGTACCCCACGGTCCTAGCGGACAACTCATAATCCACATTTTCTGTAGTTACACAATATTGTGAGCGAACCTTAATCTGATACCATTCTGTTTGATCAGGATCAGGATTTTAGATGTTTCTGATAAAGATATATCACAACATTTCCTATAGTCACTTGTTTGATGATTTTACGCACAGACTGCTGACCTATAGGAAAAACTTCCAGAATTCAGAAATAAAAATAACAGTGTTCAGGATGTCAATTAAAGGTAGTGGCTATTTGTTAAGGCTGAGTTCACATGTCCAGTAATCCTCCATTAGAATAGATCCAGCAGTGATCTGTTCTGCAAACACAACTTTTATGCCTGTTTTGAAAAAATTGATTTCCTCAGGATCTGTTATTTTTTAACATGGGAGTCTACAGAAAATCTTATAGATCCTTTACATGACGCTAATTATCTTCCATTTGAAAATGATCCAGTAAGTAAAAAATGGATCCTTTACACATGACAGGAAAACGGAGACTAAATAGCGATCAGACACCGGATCTGTTTTCCATAGACTTCATTGTTAAAACAACAGATCCTGCAAAAAGCAAACAGACATAATAGTTGTGTCTGCTGAACTTTTTTGCTAACAGATTGCTGCAGGATCCGCTCTAACACACGATTACTGGACATGTGGACTCAACTTAGATGCTGCCACTCACAAATAACTGGTTCCATTATAGACTTCTTCTAAGGACATTGGTCACTACTGAAGAGAGGGCACAAATGGATGAAGATAATATATCAGTTTGGATTATCTCATCCTAATTTTGCACTGTAGAGATCTGTACTCTGTTTTCAGAGTGCAGTGATTGTAATGTGGCGTGGTGCAATATAATATTTCAGCTTCATCTGCTTTCCGATATCTTGTTTTGTTCCACAGAGCCGCTTGGATGACAAGTCAAGAGAACTTGGACAGAAGACCACAGAGTGTGACGAGGTGAGTGTGCAATCAGTATTTAGGTTCTTCTTACATCTTCATTGTGAGACCTTTTACCGTATATACTCGCGTATAAGCCGAGTTTTTCAGCCCAAAAATTGGGCTGAAAAGTACCCCCTCGTCTTATACGCGAGTATATACGCCGAGTGCACAGCCCGCCCGCCACCATCAGTATACAGGCGCCCCCCCATCAGTATCCAGGACCCCCCCTTGCAGCCCAAACCTGTAAAGTAAGATCATTATACTTACACCTGTGGCCGTCCCGCTGCCGACATCACGCTCCTCCGGCTTCATCCGTCTTCTTCCGTCTTCCTCCGATGGGCGCAGGCAATGACGTCATTGTCTGCGCCAGAGGAGGAAGCCGGAAGAAGTCGGATGAAGCCGGAGGAGCGCGATGTCGGCAGCGGGGACGCCACAGGTGTAAGTATAATGATCTTACTTTACAGGTTTGGGCTGCAAGGGGGGGCCCTGGATACTGATGGGGGGGGCGCCTGTATACTGATGGTGGCAGGCGGGCGGCCTGTATACCTCTGGGGCTGCTGCTATATATACCTCTGAGGCTGCTGCTATATATACCTCTGGGGCTGCTGCTGTATACACCTCTGAGGCTGCTGCTGTATATACCTATGGGGCTGCTGCTATATATACCTCTGGGGCTGCTGCTATATATACCTCTAGGGCTGCTGCTATATATATCTCTGAGGCTGCTGCTGTATATACCATTGGGGATGCTGCTGTATATACCACTGGGGCTGCTGCTGTAACACTGCTGGGGCCTGTATATACCACTGGGGAGGCCTGTATACCACACTGCTGGGGGCTGTATATAGCACTGGGGCCTGTATATACCATTGGGGAGGCTGCTGTATATTACCACTGGGGAGGCTGCTGTATACTACCACTGGGGAGGCTGCTGTATACTACCACTGGGGAGGCCTGTATACCACACTGCTGGGGGCTGTATACCTGTGCTGGGGTCCACCCTCGGCTTATACAAGAGTCAATAGGTTTTCCAGGATTTGGGGGCAAAAGTAGGGGGGTCGGCTTATACACGGGTCGGCTTATACACGAGTATATACGGTATATAATGTATATGTATACAGGTGTATTTCAGTGAGTTAGAATATCATCAAATAGTTAAGAGTGATCTGCTGTATACCACACCACTGGGGCTGCTGTATACCACTGGGGCTGCTATATACCACTGGGGCTGCTATATGCTAGTGGGACTGCTGTATACCACTGGGGCTGCTGTATACCACTGGGGCTGCTATACACCACTGGGGCTGCTGTATACCACTGGGACTGCTGTATACCACACCACTGGGGCTGCTGTATACCACTGGGGCTGCTATATACCACTGGGGCTGCTATATACTACTGGGGCTGCTATATACTACTGGGGCTGCTATATACCACTGCGGCTGCTGTATATACTGCTGGGCCTGTATATACCACTGGGGAGACTGCTGTATACTACCACTGGGGAGGCTGCTGTATACTACCACTGGGGAGGCCTGTATACCACTGGGGGGGCCTGTATACCACACTGCTGGGGGCTGTATACCTGTGCTGGGTTCCACCCTCGGCTTATACACGAGTCAAAAGGTTTTCCCAGGTTTTGGGGGCAAAAGTAGGGGGTCGGCTTATACACGGGTCAGCTTATACACGAGTATATACGGTACTTAAAAATCATAATTTTTTTTGCATCATTGATGTCATGGATTTGAAAATCATTGTATCATGTCTTTGTACAACTTTTTTGTCAATGCATCGCTGCTGAATTTGTTCACAGTTGATTAGTGGACATGTGAATTTAGCCTAACAAGTATTTGTCTCCAGAGATCCTTCCATGTGGGGATGTCTTCTGCTGAACCGCAGGGTTGTGTCAGAGCTTTGTCTACCGACATAACTGGTACCAGTTAAGGTTTGGTAAAGGGAACATCTTGTACTCTAATTTATTCTTTTTATCTCAATTCTAGAAAAATTCCATCATCAAAGACATCAAAGTAAAAATGAATGGATACCAAGCAACTGAAGAGGTAATGTACAGCACTATAATATTGCTAGAACTCATGTTCTTTGCAGGGAGAGTCCTTTCTTCTAAACTAAATTTTTGTCAATATTTTTTCCAGATTCTAAAAACGACAGTACAAGAACTTTTTTCCCAGAAGAAAAAATCTGACCAGCGTATTGAAATGTAAGTAATAATGACACACCCACCAGGGTCGGGGGGTACTCGGAACCGGGCTGGTCAGTCCTTTGGGAGATCAAGGTGGTGGTGACACATCTCTGTGACCCTGGGCGTGCAGTTAAAGGGGAAATTTATTTACAGGGGAATAGTTCATGACACCACCTGTGGTTATTCTGGTCAGGGTGACCAGCGGTGCTGTGGGACCTCTGGGGCCGGTGGAATGGCAGCCTGGATGGTACCGCTCCCCACAGGTAGAACGTGGCCCCAGGGTTGAAGTAACAGTTAGTAAAGTGTTCGATGGTGAGCATGCAGGGGTTAGCAAGGATGGTGCGCTGAATGACCGGAGGAGACCAGGGTTGTAATTCTTTACCTTTATTTGGTGATCAATCAAGTCCACCCACCGGGTGCTGTACTTCTTCATAGCGCAGCCTGCCCAGCTCTCAGATGATACGGGGTTGCTTCACCAAGACACCTTTCATGAGCCTTCCCTGGCCGTTTTTCCACACTGGCTACACTCCACTCCTGCCCTGTTTCTTCATACTCAGTGTCCCGAGCCAGTGGCCGCGAACCCTTTCGGGTGACAATCACTGTGTCACCTGTTCCTATATGGCCACCTTTTCAGGGAGTGAGCACAGTGTTTGCAACTGTCCATGCAGGCCTAGCCGCCTCCAGTTAACTAGTTAAGGCTTGCAGTCCTTTGGCTAGATTGGTCCGGTCCCCTCTGCAGCCTGGTCCTCCCACACACCTCCAGCCGGAGGTGGAGGCGGGGCGCCACGGGTGGTTCCCCCACAGCCGTGCCCTCTAGGACCCTTTCATCTGTCTCACTCTCCCTCTATCCCAACCTGGAAGGAGCCTCTGCGCAGCTCCATCCTCCAGGTCCTACTCTTCACTCTCCTCTAACTCCAACTCTCACTCCGCACTTCCTGTCTCCACTCACTTTTGTACCTACCCCCTCTACCTATTCCCTCCTCCAGCCTGCAGATGGGGTCCTCCCTCAATAGGGTCCACCCAGATTCCCAGGCCTGGAGTTGCATGGCGTTGGGTGCAAGTGAATATGTCTTGGCTTAGCAACCCTCTCACCTGAGAGCGGTAACACAACACGTGTGGAGTAGGTGTAATGTTACTCTGGCTTATTCAGTGCTCTTGCACTACATATTGCCATAAGTTTAATTAATGTTTGATAAGTAATTATAGAAACTTGATTCCGCTTACCCAGTTGCTCTATGCTCATCCACGTGGGCTCAGACACCATGTCATGAGTAAGACTGCTTAGTGCAGTCAAAATGCGTCAACTGGGTCATGTCAACCATGTAAATTTTATTTTGTATGCACTATATTTTGTTTTGAAAAAGAAAAGGAAAAGGAAGCCCAGTCCTGTTGAGCCAAACTCCAATTTTTTCTATTATCTTTGATAAGTAATATCTAGATTCTGGAAATTGGGTACAATTAATATTTACTATTTCTTTGAACAAAAATGCAGCCATAATTAAAAGGCGGAGGAAGCACAGGTGCACAATACTGATGAGCAAACACCCACACACCAACCAATTCATGGAGGAGGGTTTTTGTTTAGGATAATAAATGACTAGAGAAAAAGCTTTTATAAGGAGCCAGTAAGGCTGATACATGTAGTGCACCGTGTATCATGCCGGGTTACAGCCTATGGCTAGGCTAACAACACCGTAGAGAATCAGGCTGGTTATGCAAATGACTCTCTGATCAAACTCTGATCTGAGTGTCAGCATAGTGTGATCCGATTCTCTTGGATGCAAGAATCAGATCACACTTTGATGGGAAGATGGAAACACAATTTCTCCATCATCTCATTGTGCGGAAATCAGACTTCACTCAGATCTGAGTGCAGTCCAAGGTTTTCCACGCTCCGATATCCCATAGACTTGAATAGGTGAATGACATCCGAAGTGTGCATCAAATTGCAGCTTGTCAAACGTTGATCAGCATTGTCACATTCAATAACATTGGTCCGAGTGCTGTCTGATAAAAAATAGGATGGCACCAATCAGACTTATATAATAATAATAATAATAATAATAAAGCTTTATTTATATAGCGCCAACATATTCCGCAGCGCTTTACAATGTAGGGTTAGAGTACAGAAAACATAATACAGTAAGTAATTACAGTAGAGAACAAATACAGTACAATAATTGGATAGAAAACAATAGGCATAGAATCAATGTAAAAAAGAAAATACAATAAATAAAGCAAGAAATGAAGGTGACTCCTGCTCAAAAGAGCTTACAATCTACACGGGATAGGGGTTGCACAAGGTACAGGGGCTTATTGCACTGATGGTCCAGGCATCTTCAGGAAATGGGGCATAGAGATAAGCTTACATGGATGGTCATTATACAGTCTGTGTAGACCTTTTTTGGTTTGGTGGAGTTTATAGAAGAGTAGTATCCAGAGGGATAGCCCATTCACAGTGGTGTGAGCGAGCCCTATTAGTGATGTCCATACTATTTGATCAGGCGGGCTGTTGAGCATTATATTAGTGAACCCTACAATATCAGACACTATGATTTTTCCCCCGCAGGCCTGAGGCACTACAGTATCAGTGTTAGGCTGCTTTCACATTACGATTTTGTTAAATCCGATAAAAATGGGACAGCATCGGATCCGATTTAGCCCCCATGTTCTCCAAAGGGGTTCGGAGAGGATGTGCACTTAATGGCATACGATTTGCATCCGATCCGATTCTGTCCAATTTTTTTCAGGAGCCAAAATCTTAGACTGCTGCGATTTTGGTATCTGATTAAAAAATCGGATCAGCATCGGATTCAATGCGATCCGATGCGATCTGATTAAAATAATATGGGAGTCTATGGGGATCGGATCGGATAGAAAATCAGATCCGATATCGGATCCTATTTTCTGTATTGAGCATGCTCAATACCCTAGACCACTTCTAAAATCTCCCTACAGCCCTCCCCCAGCCATTTAAATCGGATCCGATAAAAAAAGGATCGGATGGCATTCGATGGCATCCGATTTTGAGCATCCGAATGCTGTCCGATTTTCATCGGACAGCATCGGATTTAACAAAATCGTAATGTGAAAGCAGCCTTACTGGCCTCAAATACAAACCTTATTAATGTGCATGTACAGCTCCGGAAGAAATTAAGGGACCACTGCAAAATTTTCAGTTTCTCTGATTTTTCTCTTTATAGGTGTATTTTTGAGTAAAATGTACATTGTTCTTTTATTCTATAAACCACTGACAACTTGTCGACGAAATTCAAAGCTAAAAATTTTGTATTTATATGCAGCAAATGAGAAATCATCAAAATAATAAAAAAGAAACAGTGATTTCAGACCTCAAATAATGCAAAGAAAACATGTTCTTATTCATATACACACAACAATACTCATGTTTTTACTCAGGAAGAGTTCAGAAATCAATATTTGGTGGAATAACCCTGATTTTTAATCAAAGCTTTCATGCATCTTGGCATGCTTTCCACCAGTCTTTCACACTGCTTTTGGGTGACCTTATGCCACTCCTGGCACAAAAATGTAAGCAGTTCTTCTTTTGACTTGTGACTATCCATCTTTCTCTTGATTAAATTCCAGAGGTTTTCAATGGGGTTCAGGTCTGGAGATTGGGCTAGTCATGACAGGGTCTTGTTGTGGTGCTCCTTCATCCACACATTGATTGACCTAGCTGTGTGGAATGGGGCATTGTCCTGCTGCAGTCCTCAGAGTTGGGGAACATTGCCTCAGCAGAAGGAAGCAAGTGTTTTTCAACTCTGACCTGAAATCAGAGTCCCTCGTCGGTTTGTCTGGGATCCGATGTATAGCTGCGGCCCCCCTCAGAGCTGACACTCTGGTCCCAGCCTAGCCTTGGGTGTCCCTATCCTGCAAGGGATCACCGGGCTCTTTCCGACCTGTGTGACTACCTGAGTACTTCAAGAGAAACCTGTCCCACCTGTAGTCGGTCAATGCTGCCGTACTCCTCGGACCTGGTGGCATCGGTCCAGTCTCTGTCCTTCCTCTCTCTTGGGCTGCAGGCTATGGAGCGGACTTACTCTCCATGTAACGGTGTCTATGTGGATTCTGCGCCTCCGGGCAGCCCTGTCCCTCAGGAAAGTGTCACTCTACTGTTCTTGGCTTCTTGGCACTCACTGACCTACTAACTCACTCCGCCTACTGTCCTCTTTTTGTACTAGGTCTGTCACCTGTCCTACATTCCCTACCACTTCCCTCTAAACCCTTTCACCCCTTTGCCCGCCTTGAGTCCCAGGCTCCTGGTTGGGTGTTGTGTCTTGTGGGTGTGTGTTTTGAAGGTGTTCCTAAAGAACTGTCTCCTTCCTGCCTGACTACAGTTCCTCTTGTGGCCTCCTGGTCGCAGGGGCGCCACACATCCCCGGATCATCAGCGATCCTCCCTCAAATTTCACATTGGGTGTAAGACACTGTGGCTTGTACGCCTCTCCAGGTCTCCGTATAACCATTAGACAACCAGGTGTTGAGAAAAGCAGAAAATTGACTCATCAGAGAAGATTACCTTACTCCAGTCCTCTATGGTGCAATCCTTTGACAAAGTTCAGCCTGGCTCTCCTTTGCTTCTCATTAATGAAAGGCTTTTTTTCTAGCTTTACATGACTTGAGTCATTCACAAGACATCAAACAATGAAGAACTACTTACATTTTTGTGTCAGGAGTGGCATAGGATCACCCAAAAGCAGTGTGAAAGACTGTTGGAAAGCATGCCAAGACGCATGAAAGCTGGGATTAAAAAACATGGTTATTCAAGAAAATTTTGATTTCTGAACTCTTCCCGAGTTAAAACATGAGTATTGTTGTTACTAAATCAATAAGAACTTGTTTTCTTTGCATTATCATATCCCTATTGAGAGAAAAACCAGAGAAACTGAAAATTTTGCAGTGGTCTCTTAATTCTTTATGGAACTGTATATATATAATACTAAGCAATGTCCCAATGGATTTTAGGCATGTCAGGGGTTGTTTATGAATATTTGTTTACCTGTGTCGCCTCTGGTGGAGTAACCGGAGGAAGCCCACAAAAACACAATAGGAAAACACTAACTCCTTGCAGTTCTTGTCCTTACTGGGATTTGGAGCAGGACACCAGCACCTGCCATCTCTCCTCCCTCTACCCTTTATTGAACTATCTTTTAGCAAACCTCCACTAATGAAGCCCTGTAAAGGCCCTCAGGCATTTGACATCTTGGGGCCCCTACAGCAATTTTTTTCTAATACGTTTTTCTCATTACAATCAACAATCTTAAAACATCAATTACATTTAATTAAACAGAACAGAACTAAAAGTAAGTTATCCAAGCTTCATTATAACCAATAAAAGGTAATTAACTTACATTAACCTGGAGTGTGGCCCTATGTACAATGGGTAAAATAAGTATTGCCCACATCACCACTTTTCTAACTAAATATATTTCTACATGTGCTATTGACATGAATATTTCACCAGATGTCAGTAACAACTTATCTAATGCTCACAGTCAAAGAAATCAAACCATAATGTCCATAAAAAATTTGAAAAATTCAAAGAAGGGCAAGAGGAGCGACACTCACCACTGGTAATATCAGGGAAATGCACTTTATTTTGGTCACAGGATTGCAGACAGAGACATTAGTAAAATGAGCAACAGCTGTTTCATGTTAATACATGCTCCTTCCGAGCGTGAGCCAGAAGAAGCATGTATTCAGGCGAAACAGATGTTGCTTATTTTACTGATGTCTCTGTCTGCAATCTTGTGACTGAAACAAAGTGCATTTTACTGTAATTGCCAGGGTGAGTGCCGCTCCTCTTGCTTTCCTTTTCATGTTGGAAGG
This sequence comes from Allobates femoralis, assembly GCA_033576535.1. Classification (NCBI taxonomy): domain Eukaryota; kingdom Metazoa; phylum Chordata; class Amphibia; order Anura; family Aromobatidae; genus Allobates; species Allobates femoralis. The sequence goes on from JARQOC010000004.1 coordinate 255,528,088, forward strand.
TTGAGTACCCTGTGCTCGTCGGTCTCCCTCCTGCGGAAATGCGAGCGCTACACATCTATGAGCAGTAGCAGCAGTCAACTGACCTAAGTGATGGAAATTAAATTAAAAATATAAGAAGAATGAACAGAATTAAGTTTGACCCTGCACAATAGTCACAGTCTCTCATGTGGCCCCATGATAAAATTACTTGCAAATATTTAGGAACCCTAGCTGTACCATTCTAGTAAATGGACAATATTCTAAACTAGCACTTTTCTGTTTAGTTTGCTGAAAGAAAAACATGACCTCAAGGAAGAAACAAATCAACTGAAAAACAGAATAGAAAAGATGAAGATCTCAGAAGAATCATCACAAGAAGAGATAAAGAGACTGGTATGATCGATATCTATATGTATGTTATATGTAGAAATATATACTTGTTCATGCAGAATACCGCACCCCAGGTGAAGCCTGATGGAAACTTTATGGGTGTTGAGCAGAATGATATAGAGGTCCAGGGCAGGGGTCGGGAACTTATGGCTTGTAAGCCAGATGTGGCTCTTTTGATGGCCGCATCAAAATTAGTAGCTGAAGTAGTGGACTAATGTAAAATCATCTGATGCGATAGAAATGGGCCTCTGTGTAGTACCATATATAAGTCCAGAGGCCGATCTGTATAAGTAGTGTGTGTGGATTAGCTGCTATGTAGCTCTCACCGTACACAGACATGAATCCTGCTCTCCTGTCTCTTATAACACATGCTCAGAAGCAGCAGCAGAATGGAGTTCAATCTACAGTACTGAGCAGTGTGGCTGAAAATCCAACTTTGTTATGAAATAAACACTTATTAGGAGCAGTGCAGTGGCTCAGTGGTTAGCACTGCAGCCTAACAGCACTGAGGTCCTGAGTTCAAATCCCACCAAGGTCAACATCTTCGAGGAGTTTGTATGCTTTCCCTGTGTTTGCATGGGTTTCCTCCCACACTCACACATGTATGTAAAGCACTATGGAATTAATAGTGCTGAATAATGAATGACTGCTGTATTATATATTACTAGCTGTAGTACCCGGCTATGCCCGGGTTAATAAATAACTGCTGTTAGCTATAACAAAATAGAATTTGAATATGTCATATTAATGACCTGTAGGAAAATAGAAGCTGAGCTGCGATTGATTGCTATAGGCAGCCTAATAAATCTCCAGCTAACAGTAAACCTCCCCCTGGCCGGGCAGTATATGTTACCTCACACATACACATAATAGACAGCTCATGTGACTGACATCTGCCTTAATTCCCTATATGGCACATGTGTTGCACATTGGCTGTTTTTAATCAGATGTTTATGTTTGGAAAATAAAGATAGCACACATGTGAGGCGAGTTGTGTGAGGTGATTTGTGCACATCTGTGTCTGTCTGTGTGGTGAGTGTGTCCCTGTGGGGGGGTCTGTGTGGTGTGTGTCTCTGTTGCGTGTGTCTCTTTGTGGTGTGTGTGTGTCCCTGTGGGGTGAGTGCATGTGTCCCTATAGGGTGTGTATGTGTGTGTGTCCCTGTCGGGGGGTCTGTGTGGTGTGTGTGTGTATCTGTGTTGTGTGTGTCTCTTTGTGGTGTGTGTCCCTGTGGGGTGAGTGCATGTGTCCCTATAGGGTGTGTATGTGTGTGTGTCCCTGTGGGGGGGTGTCTGTGTGGGGTGTGTGTGTCTCTTTGTTGTGTGTGTGTCCCTGAGGGGTGAGTGCATGTGTCCCTATAGGGTGTGTATGTGTGTGTGTCCCTGTAGGGGGGTCTGTGTGGTGTGTGTGTGTCTCTTTGTGGTGTGTGTGTCCCTGTGGGGTGAGTGCATGTGTCCCTATAGGGTGGCTATGTGTGTGTGTCACTGTGGGGGGGTCTGTATGGTGTGTGTGTCTGTGTCATGTGTGTCTCATTGTGGTGTGTGTGTGTGTCCCTGTGGGGTGAGTGCATGTGTCGCTATAGAGTGTGTGTGTGTGTCCCCTTGGGGGTGTGTGTGTGTCTCTGTGTTGTGTGTGTCTCTTTGTGGTGTGTGTGTGTGTTTGTTCGGGTGCGTGGTGAGTATCCAATGTTGGGGCTGCACCTTAGCGACTATACACTTGCTGTTACTCTTTGTGTGCGTGTGGTGTGTATACATGTCCCCGTGCGTGGTGAATATCTCATGTTGGGGCCCCACCTTAGTGACTATATGCTGGTATATGCTGTTAGTCTTTGGCGCTGTCATTAAGCCCCTCTCATTCACAACTTTCAACTGGTAACTGTCACTTTTTCCCCATTATGTAGATAGGGGCAAAATTGTTTGGTGAATTGGAATGCGCGGGGTTAAAATTTCGCCTCACAACATAGCCTATGACGCTCCTGGGGTCCAGACGTGGACTGTGCAAAATTTTGTCTCTATAGCTGACAGCTGTCGATTTTGCTCCAACTCTTTTCCATTCACTTTTTCCCCATTATGTAGATAGGGGCAACATTTTTTGGTGAACTGGAACGCGCGGGGTTAAAATTTCGGCTCACAACATAGACTATGACGCTCCCGGGGTCAAGACGTGTGACTGTGCATATTTTTGTAGCTGTAGCTGGCAGCTGGGATTTTCCTCCCACACATTTCCTTTCCCTTTTTCCCCATTATGTAGATAGGGGCAAAAATGTTTGGTGAACTGGAACGCGCGGGGTTAAAATTTCGCCTCAAACATAACCTATGACGCTCTCAGGGTCCAGACGTGTGACTGTGCAAAATTTTCACAGTAATACGGGAAAAACGGTGTCCTATGGTCCGCGCTGCCAAATCCACTTGTTCCAAGGAAAACACACGAGTAGATGAAGTATATCCAAAAACCTTTATTACATCCTACGCGTTTCGGTGCCTGCACGAAACGTAGGATGTAATAAAGGTTTTTGGATATACTTCATCTACTCGTGTGTTTTCCTTGGAACAAGTGGATTTGGCAGCGCGGACCATAGGACACCGTTTTTCCCGTATTACTGTGTGATTCCACGTGCTAGTGGTCGGTGAGAGTCCAGCAGCAGCCAGCAGGATACAACACTATATGCCTTCATGCCAGTTGTGGGTGTCACAACTGAAGTAGGTGAGTGGTTCCCTTTATACCACCTACATTTGACGTGTCTGTGTGATAGGGCACTATTGCGCCTCTTGTTCCCCTTCCCTTTCTTTTATTTGTGCAAAATTTTGTCTCTATAGCTGACAGCTGTCGATTTTCCTCCAATATTTTTCCATTCACTTTCTCCCCATTATGCAGATAGGGCCAAAATTGTTTGGTGAACTGGAATGCGCAGGGTTAAAATTTCGCCTCACAACATAGCCTATGACGCTCCCAGGGTCGAGAAGTGTGACTGTGCCAAAATTTGTGGCTATAGTTGCAACGGTGTAGATGCCAATCCCGGATATACACACATACATACACACATACACACATTCAGCTTTATATATTAGATTACTACAAAGCAGCAGCACTATCTATGTGTGTCACTCTACTTTCTCCACTCTTCTCTCAAATATTCTCATTTAGGGTACGCTCCCACTATTGTATTAAAAAATCAATCCAATTTTTATCCAGAAATATAGGACAATTTTTATCATATTTGTCATCCATATGATGTCCGCATGCAATCCATTTTTTTTATCACCCGCTATGATACATTTACAATCATTTACAGAACTATTTACAGTGTTTTATTCTACAGAATGGTGATGTGTCCGTAACAAACAGTTGTCACCAGTGTGGTCCAAGTGACGTCTGACTTCTTTTCTCGCAGCCATAGACTTGCATTGGTGAGTCTCGTCTGATTTACACATTTTGTAAAGAAAAGACGGCACTCACCAGATTGGTGTAGCGGTGGTTCTTTATTCCATATTTGGCGGTGATACATAGTGCAGGGAGGGAGTGGCAGGATAGACGACGGCACCGTTTCGCGCTGGTATACGCTTCGACGGGTCCAAGCTCAGCGCATACCAGCGCGAAGCGGTGCCATCGTCCATCCTGCCACGCCCTCCCTGCACTATGTATCACCGCTAAATATGGAATAAAGAACCACCGCTACACAAATCTGGTGAGTGCCGTCTTTTCTTTATGAAATTTGTCATGGACTTGTTGCCTCTTGGACCAGGCACCCAGATTGTGCTCATTTTGTGTCCAGCATAACCTGAATGCTCAGCAGCGACAACTGTGCTCCGTTTCCTCTTTAATTTTGTCTTCTGATTTACACCACCACTAGCTCCATCATACTATTATTTTCCTCAAATTGAATTTACAGCTCAGAAAAATATTCCCAGATCAGCACTGACTCATTGAATAACATTGTCCGAGTGCAATCCCATTCTCTGGAGTTACACAATATTGTGAGCGAACCTTAATCTGATACCATTCTGTTTGATCAGGATTTTAGATGTTTCTGAGGCGGCCGTCACACGGAACGATTTCTTGCCCGATATCGTTTAAGCGATCTCCTTTTTGATCGCTTAAGCGATATCGGGCAAGAAATCGTTGCATGTAATCAAGCGATTTACGATGTTAAATCGCTTGATCGTGACATCGCTGATCTGAGCTCCGGTTCTCAGATCTAGCGATGAGCGATTTGACGATCTGTCTCATCGTGGTGTATAACACCACGATGAACGATCTCCCAGCGCAGAGCCTATGCTGGGAGATGGTAACTATGGTACACGTCGGGTAACTAAGCGACGCGCGGCGCCTAGTAACCCGATGTGTACCTTAGTAACCAGCGAGATCGCGGCTCCACATCGCTGGTGAGTCTGTCTGTGTGACATCTCACCAGCGATGTGAGCGATATTGTAAGCGATTGCGCGTGCACGTGATCGCTTACAATATCGCTATAGATATCTCAGCGTGTGACGGCCGCCTGATAAAGATATATCACAACATTTCCTATAGTCACTTGTTTGATGATTTTACGCACAGACTGCTGACCTATAGGAAAAACTTCCAGAATTCAGAAATACAAGTAAGGCGGGCCGTCACACGGAACGATTTCTTGCCCGATATGGTTTAAGCGATCTCCTTTTTGATCGCTTAAGCGATATCGGGCAAGAAATCGTTGCATGTAATCAAGCGATTTACGATGTGAAATCGCTTGATCGTGACATCGCTGATCTGAGCTCCGGAGCTCATATCTAGCGATGAACGATGTCACGATCTGCTTCATCGTGGTGTATATCACCACGATGAACGATCTCCCAGCGGCAGAGCCTATGCTGGGAGATGGTAACTATGATACACGTCGGGTTACTAAGCGACGCGCGGCGCCTAGTAACCCGATGTGTACCATAGTAACGAGCGAGATCGCGGCTCCACATCGCTGGTGAGTCTGTCTGTGTGACATCTCACCAGCGATGTGAGCGATATTGTAAGCGATCGCGCGTGCACGTGATCGCTTACAATATCGCAAGAGATATCTGTGCGTGTGACGGCCGCCTAAGGCTGGAGTCACACACACAGATATCTGGGCAGATATTGGTCACATATCTCTGGTTGCAGTGAAATCATGGACACATTGTATCCATTTGTATACGGCCACAAAATGGAACTATGAGTCCATGATTTCACTGCAACCAGAGATCTGTGAACAATATCTGCCCAGATATCTGTGTGTGTGACCCCAGCCTAACAGTGTTCAGGATGTCAATTAAAGTTAGTGGCTATTTGTTAAGGCTGAGATCACATGTCCAGTAATCCTCCATTAGAATAGATCCAGCAGTGATCTGTTCTGCAAACACAACTTTTATGCCTGTTCCATTATAGATCTTCTTCTAAGGACATTGGTCACTACTGAAGAGAGGGCACAAATGGATGAAGATAATACATCAGTGTTGGATTATCTCATCCTAATTTTGCCCTGTAGAGATCTGTACTCTGTTTTCAGAGTGCAGTGATTGTAATGAGGCGCGGTGCATTATAATATTTCATCTTCATCTGCTTTCCAATATCTTGATTTGTTCCACAGAGACACTTGGATGACAAGAAGAGAGACCTCAAACCTAAGACCACAGAGTGTGACGAGGTGAGTGAGCAATCAGTGTTTAGTTGTTTCTTCCATCTTCATTGTGAGACTTTGCTTAAAAATCATAATTTTTTTGCATCATTAATGTCATGGAATTGAAAATCTTTGTATGATGTTTGTACAACTTTTTTGTCAATGCATCGCTGCTGAATTTGTTCACAGTTGATTAGTGGACATGTGAATTTAGCCTAATAAGTATTTGTCTCCAGAGATCCTTCCAAGTGAGGATGTCTTCTACTGAACCGCAGGGTTGTGTCAGAGCTTTGGCTACCGGAGAATCTAACTGGTACCAGTTAAGTTTGGGTAAAGAGAACGTCTTGTATTCTAACATATTCTTTTTATCTCTATTCTAGAAAAATTCCATGGAAGCAACAATCAATGCGTACAAAGCAACTGAAGAGGTAACGTACAGCACTATAATATTGCTAGAACTCATGTTCTTTGCAGGGAGAGTCCTTTCTTCTAAACTAAATTTTTTGTCAATATTTTTTCCAGATTCTAAAAACGACAGTACAAGAACTTTTTTCCCAGAAGAAAAAATCTGACCAGCGTATTGAAATGTAAGTAATAATGACACACCCAGCAGGGTCGGGGGGTACTCCGAACCGGGCTGGTCAGTCCTTTGGGAGATCAAGGTGGTGGTGACACATCTCTGTGACCCTGGGCGTGCAGTTAAAGGGGAAATTTATTTACAGGGGAATAGTTCATGACACCACCTGTGGTTATTCTGGTCAGGGTGACCAGCGGTGCTGTGGGACCTCTGGGGCCAGTGGAATGGCAGCCTGGATGGTACCGCTCCCCACAGGTAGAACGTGGCCCCAGGGTTGAAGTAACAGTTAGTAAAGTGTTCGATGGCGAGCATGCAGGGGTTAGCAAGGATGGTGCGCTGAATGACCGGAGGAGACCAGGGTGGTAATTCTTTACCTTTATTTGGTGATCAATCAAGTCCGCCCACCCGGGTGCTGTACTTCTTCATAGCGCAGCCTGCCCAGCTCTCAGATGATACGGGGCTGCTTCACCAAGACACCTTTCATGAGCCTTCCCTGGCCGTTTTTCCACACTGGCTACACTCCACTCCTGCCCTGTGTCTTCATACTCAGTGTCCCGAGCCAGTGGCCGCGAACCCTTTCGGGTGACAATCACTGTGTTACCTGTTCCTATATGGCCACCTTTTCAGGGAGTGAGCACAGTGTTTGCAACTGTCCATGCAGGCCTAGCCGCCTCCAGTTAACTAGTTAAGGCTTGCAGTCCTTTGGCTAGATTGGTCCAGTCCCCTCTGCGGCCTGGTCCTCCCACACACACCTCCAGCCGGAGGTGGAGGCGGGGCGCCACGGGTGGTTCCCCCACAGCCGTGCCCTCTAGGACCCTCTCATCTGTCTCACTCTCCCTCTATCCCAACCTGGAAGGAGCCTCTGCGCAGCTCCAACCTCCAGGTCCTACTCTTCACTCTCCTCTAACTCCAACTCTCACTCCGCTCTCTCTTCCTGTCTCCACTCACTTTTGTACCTACCCCCTCTACCTATTCCCTCCTCCAGCCTGCAGATGGGGTCCTCCCTCAATAGGGTCCACCCAGATTCCCAGGCCTGGAGTTGCATGGCGTTGGGTGCAAGTGAATATTTCTTAGCTTAGCAACTCCTCTCACCTGAGAGCGGTAACACAACACGTGTGGAGTAGGTGTAATGTTACTCTGGCTTATTCAGTGCTCTTGCACTACATATTGCCATAAGTTTAATTAATGTTTGATAAGTAATTATAGAAACCTGATTCCGGCTTACCCAGTTGCTCTATGCTCATCCACGTGGGCTCAGACACCATGTCATGAGTAAGACTGCTTAGTGCAGTCAAAATGCGTCGACTGGGTCATGTCAACCATGTAAATTTTTATTTTGTATGCACTATATTTTGTTTTGAAAAAGAAAAGGAAAAGGAAAGCCCAGTCCTGTTGAGCCAAACTCCAATTTTTTCTATTATCTTTGATAAGTAATATCTAGATTCTGGAAATTGGGTACAATTACCGTATATACTCGTGTATAAGCCGACCCGTGTATAAGCCGACCCCCCTACTTTTGCCCCCAAAAACTGGGAAAACCTATTGACTCGCGTATAAGTCGAGGGTGGACAATGCAGCAGCTACCGGTACTGAAAAATTTTAAAAATGAAAATAGATACGAATAAAATGTTGAACTTTTATTTTAAATAGAAACAGTAAACTACCAATGCAGCAGACCACCGTCCTGTTATAAAGCCCCCTATCACTGGTATATAGCCCACCATCCCTGTATATAGCAGCCATCACTGGTATACAGTTGCCGCCATCACTGGTATACAGTTGCCGCCATCACTGGTATACAGGCCCCTCATCAGTGGTATAAAGGCCCCTCATCAGCGGTGTAATACAGCCCCTCATCAGCGGTGTAATACAGCCCCTCATCAGCGGTGTAATACAGCCCCTCATCAGCGGTGTAATACAGCCCCTCATCAGCGGTGTAATACAGCCCCTCATCAGCGGTGTAATACAGCCCCTCATCAGCGGTGTAATACAGCCCCTCATCAGCGGTAATACAGCCCCCAGCAGCGGTAATACAGCCCCCAGCAGCGCTGATACAGCCCCCAGCAGCGCTGATACAGCCCCCAGCAGCGCTGATACAGCACCCAGCAGCGCTGATACAGCCCCCAGCAGTGCTTATACAGCCCCCAGCAGCTCTGATACAGCACCCAGCAGCGCTGATACAGCCCCCAGCAGCGCTGATACAGCACCCAGCAGCGCTGATACAGCACCCAGCAGCGCTGATACAGCACCCAGCAGCGCTGATACAGCCCCAGCAGCGCTGATGACAGCCCCCAGCAGCCTGATACAGCCCCAGCAGGCTGATACAGCCCCAGCAGCTGATACAGCCCCAGCAGCCTGATACAGCCCCAGCAGCGCTGATACAGCCCAGCAGCGCTGATACAGCCCCAGCAGCGCTGATACAGCCCCCAGCAGCGCTGATACAGCCCCCAGCGTCGCTCTGATACAGCCCCCAGCAGCTATACAGCCCCCAGCAGCGCTGATACAGCCCCCAGCAGTGACTGTATACAGCCCCCAGCAGTGCTGATACAGCCCCCAGCAGCTCTGATACAGCCCCCAGCAGCGCTGATACAGCCCCCAGCAGTGCTTATACAGCCCCCCAGCAGTGCTGATACAGCCCCCAGCAGCTGCTGATACAGCCCCCCCAGCAGCGCTGATACAGCCCCCAGCAGCGCTGATACAGCCCCCAGCAGCGCTGATACAGCCCCCAGCAGTGCTGATACAGCCCCCCCATGTATACAGAGGGCCCCCCCCTCAGCATTGCTCCATCTCACCCCCTCGGTCTTCACCCGGGTCCTCCATCTGCTCCGGCTGCGTGTCCCGCGTCTTCTAATACCGGCGTCCTCCCCGCACTTCCTGTTTGACTGCGATCATGTGACCGGGTCACATGATTACATTCAAGCAGGAAGAGCGGGAGGACGCCGGTATTAGAAGACGCGGGACACGCAGCCGGAGCAGATGGAGGACCCGGGTGAAGACCGAGGGGGTGAGATGGAGCAATGCTGAGGGGGGGGCCCTCTGTATACATAGGGGGGGCAGGGAGACAGCGGGGGAGGCTATACTGTGCAGGGGAGCAGCAATATACTATGCGCTGCTCCCCATGCATAATTAATGAGCGGCACCACGTGACGTGCCGCTCATTCTGCAGCCTCCCCCCGCCTCCTCCTGCCTCCTGCAGTGCCCGGACACAGCCCCCACCACACCACACAGTATATACTCATGTATAAGCCGAGGGGGGACTTTTCAGCCCAAATTTTGGGCTGAAAAAGTCGGCTTATACACGAGTATATACGGTAATATTTACTATTTCTTTGAACAAAAATGCAGCCATAATTAAAAGGCGGAGGAAGCACAGGTGCACAATACTGATGAGTAAACACCCACACACCAACCAATTCATGGAGGAAGATTTTTGTTTAGGATAATAAATGACTAGAGAAAAAGCTTTTATAAGGAGCCAGTAAGGCTGATACATGTAGTGCACCGTGTATCATGCCGGGTTACAGCCTATGGCTAGGCTAACAACACCGTAGAGAATCAGGCTGGTTATGCAAATGACTCTCTGATCAAACTCTGATCTGAGTGTCAGCATAGTGTGATCCGATTCTCTTGGATGCAAGAATCAGATCACACTTTGATGGGAAGATGGAGAACACAATTTCTCCATCATCTCATTGTGCGGAAATCAGACTTCACTCAGATCTGAGTGCAGTCCAAGGTTTTCCACGCTCCGATATCCCATAGACTTGAATAGGTGAATGACATCTGAAGTGTGCATCAAATTGCAGCTTGTAAAACGTTGATCAGCATTGTCACATTCAATAACATTGGTCCGAGTGCTGTCTGATAAAAAATAGGATGGCACCAATCAGACTTATACAGTGGTGTGAGCGAGCCCTATTAGTGATGTCCATACTATTTGATCAGGCGGGCTGTTGAGCATTATATTAGTGAACCCTACAATATCAGACACTATGATTTTTCCCCCACCCAATAATACAGGGCCTGAGGCACTACAGTATCAGTGTTAGGCTGCTTTCACATTACGATTTTGCTAAATCCGATAAAAATGGGACAGCATCGGATCCGATTTAGCCCCCATGTTCTCCAAAGGGGTTCGGAGAGGATGTGCACTTAATGGCATCCGCTTTGCATCCGATCCGATTCTGTCCAATTTTTTTCAGGAGCCAAAATCTTAGACTGCTGCGATTTTGGTATCTGATTAAAAAATCGGATCGCATCAGATTCAATGCGATCCGATGCGATCTGATTAAAATAATATGGGAGTCTATGGGGATCGGATCGGATAGAAAATCAGATCCGATATCGGATCCGATTTTCTGTATTGAGCATGCTCAATACCCTAGACCACTTCTAAAATCTCCCACAGCCCTCCCCCAGCCATTTAAATCGGATCCGATAAAAAATCGGATCGGATGGCATTCGATTGTCAATATTATTTCCAGATTCTAAGAACTACAATAAGATACCTGTTTTACTACAAGGAAAAGTCCAGCTACCATGTTCAATTGTAAGTAATAATGACACACCCACCAGGGCCGGGGGGGTACTCGGAACCGGACTGGACAGTCCTTTAGATCACAGTGGCGGTGACACGTCTCTGTAACTCTGGGCGTGCAGTTAAAGGGGAAATTTATTTACAAAGGAATAGTTGATGAGGCCACCTGTGGTTATTCTGGTCAGGGTGACCAGCGCTGCTGTGGGACCTCTGGGGCCAGTGGAATGGCAGCCGGGACGGTATCGCTCCCCACAGGTAGAGCGTGGCCCCAGGGTTAAATTAACAGTTAGTAAAGTGCTCGATGATGAGGACGCAGGGGTTAGCAGGAATGGCGCACTGAATGACTGGAGGAGACCAGGGTTGTAGTTCTTTACCTTTACTTAGTGATCAATCAAGTCCGCCCAGCCAGGTGTTGTACTTCTTCAATGCGCACCCTGGCCACCTTTCAGTTGATACGGGCCGCCTAACCCAGATACCTTTCATGAGCCTTCGCTGGCCGTCTTCCCACGCTGGCTACACTCCACTCCTGCCCTGCGTCTTCGTTCTCACTTTCCCAAGCCAGTGGCCGCGAACCCTGTCGGGCAACAATCACAGTGTTCCCTGGTCCTATATGGCCACCTTTTCAGCGAGTGGGCACGGTGTTGGCAACTGTCCATGCAAGCCCAGCCGCCTCTGGTTTACTAGTTAAGGCTTGCAGTCCTTCGGCTATATTGGGTCCGGTCCCCTCTGCGGCCTGGTCACTCCGCGCACCTCAGCAGATGTGAATGCGGGGGCCACGGGTGGTTCCCCACAGCTGTGCCCTTAGGACACTTTCATCTTTCACATCTCCCTCTGTCTTGACCTGGAAGGAGCCTCAACACAGCTCCATCCTCCAGGTCCTACTCCTCTCGCTCTTCACTCTTCACTCTCCTCTAACTCCAACTCTCACTCTGCTCTCTTTTCCTGTCTCCACTCACATTTGTACCTACTCCCTCCTCCAGTCTGCAGATGGGGCCCTCCCTCAATAGGGTCCACCCAGATCCCCAGACCTGGAATTGGATGGTGTTGGGTGCAAGTGAATGTGTCTTGGCTTGGCAACCCCTCTCACCTGAGAGCAGTAACAGCCTAACAAGTAATTGTCTCCACACTTCAACCACTCAACCAGTAGCTCTGGAGCACAACACAGGAGACCTTCACACCAATGCCTCATGCAGCCCTTCAAGGAAAACAACACATACAGCAGCATTCACAAATTTAAAACATCAATTACATTTTATTAAACTGAACTAAAATTAAGTTATTCAAACTTCATTATAACCAATAAAGGGTAATTAACTTACATTAACCTGGAGTGTAGCCCTATGTACAATGGGTGAAATAAGAATTGACCACGTCACCACTTTTCTAACTAAATATATTTCTACAGGTGCTATTGACATTAATTTTTCACGAGATGTCAGTAAGAAGCCATTCAATCCACATAGTCAAAGAAATCAAACCATAATGTCTATAAATTAAATTAGGAAAATTCAAAGGAAGGCAAGAGGAGCAGCACTCACTGGTAATTTCAGGAAAATGCACTTTATTTTGGTCACATGATTGCAGGCGAGAAATCAGTAAAATGAGCAACAGCGTTTCATGTGAGTACATGCTCCTTACGAGTGTGAGCCTGAAGAAGCATGTATTAAGGCGAAACAGATGTTACTTATTTTACTGATGTCTCTGTCTGCAATTTTGTGACAAAATGCATTTTACTGAAATTGCCAGGGTGAGTGCCGCTCCTCTTGCTTTCCTTTTTCTGTTGGAAGATTGAGTACGCTGTGGTCGTCGATCTCCCTGCTGTGGAAATGCGAGCGCTACACATCTATGAGCAGTAGCAGCAGTCAACTGACCTAAGTGATGGAAATTAATATAAAAATATAACAAGAATGAACAGAATTAAGTATGACCCTGCACAATAGTCACAGTCTCTCATGTGGCCCCATGATAAAATTACTTGCAAATGTTTAGGAACCCTAGCTGTACCATTCTAGTAAATGGACAATATTCTAAACTAGCACTTTTCTGTTTAGTTTGCTGAAAGACAAACATGACCTCATGCAAGAAACAAAACAACTGAAAAACACCATGGAGAAGATGCAGATAGCTGAACAGTCAGCACAAGTAGAGATAAAGAGACTGGTATGATCGATATCTATATGTATGTTATATGTAGAAATATATACTTGTTCATGCAGAATACCGCACCCCAGGTAAAGCCTGATGGAAACTTTATGGGTATTGAGCAGAATGATATAGAGGTCCAGGGCAGGGGTCGGGAACTTATGGCTTGCAAGCCAGATGTGGCTCTTTTGATGGCCGCATCAAAATTACATAATAACTACAGATCTGCTTTAACTGCCAATGCTCCATTAAAGAGAAAGCTTTCACCATGTTTTACCCATTTAAGCTGCGGCCACCACCAAAAGACCTTTATATATAATATATAGATTCTAGAATACTGTAAATAAGTCCCAGCCGATCTGTATAACATAAAAGAGTTTTTATTATACTCACCTATGTGGCTGTTCGGTCTGATAGGCGTCACTGACTGAATCGGTGCCTCCTCTCTGCTTTCTACTGCTATATTCCTTTCCTACTTCATTGGATGATGCATCTTACGTCACCCATACAGTCTCGTCCATTGCACTTCTGAGCACGGAAACTTTTTTCCATCTTGCTGAGGGCAGAGCAAAGTATTGTAATGAGCATGCGCGGGGAAAGTTCGAAGAAGACCCACGCATAAGCATTACAATACTTTGCTTTAACCTCGACAAGACATAGAGAAGTGTGCGTGCGAAGGAGCACAATGGAGGACACTGTGTGGATGACGAAAGCAGAGAGGAGGTGCTGGATCAAGATCAGAAATGCCCATCAGTCCGGACCGCCCCATAGGTGAGTATAATAAAGGGTCTTTTTATGTTATACAGATCGGATTGGGGACTTATATACTGTATTCTAAAATGTTGTATATAAGGGCTTTCTGGTTGTGGCCACAGCTTATAAGGAAAAAACCTGCTGACCGTTTCACGCTAAGTCTACAAATATCTACGTCGGGGAGATGCATATTTGTGCTTTCTTTGTATGAAGATAGTATACAGATGGGGGTTTTCAGCCTGGGTTTGTCATTGTTAATGCATTTTTTATGCTAATAAAAGTTATAACGTATATGACTGTCTCTTATACTTACTGTGATGTATCCTTCCAGGAGAAAAAAATAATGAAGCTGCGCAGACGCTCGGTACGTATTCCTCAAACCTGTGTGTTACAGCATTGTCCTCACCTCTCTCCCATCTGTCTTATATGAAGCCTTTTGCTTTCCTTATTATTGGTATCTTTTTTTCCATGAAGCTTTCTCTTTTTTTCTCTCTATGAATATCTCTTAGCTGCTTCCATTAGCGTATGTGAACAGATGTTCCATACGCGTCATATAAATGTGCATGCTTCCTATGTTTAACATTGAACGCATATCATGCGTTGAAGCTTGCTGCGTTCGGGTGCGATGCGAAATACTCTCAGAGCTCCTCCCAGCAAAATTTCATTTTGTGCGTCGACTGAAATCAGATTTCCCCAAGTGCACAAAAATGCATTGGTGTACCATTTTGTTGGATCTACATTGAAATCTCTCCGTGGCGCGTAATTCACAGTGATCAGAGCCACGGGTAGCACCTCTGATTCTCTACCGCGCCGTAATTGCTAAGCGTGCCGGTAGAAGGATGTAAAGCTGTTTGAATCTCCAGCGCCGACCTATGGTGTCGACGCGGAGATCAAACAGCTGCAAACATTTCCCCCCACAACCCTTTACCGGCGGTCGGATGATGATCTCTAGCGTATCTATCCCAGGCCGACGGACACCTCCGATGGCTGCCGATGCACGTGTGTGTGCAGGGATATATCCGCAACATCATATAACAGATACAGTGTCTAGCTGCCAAGCATGCAACACAAACGCTATGTAGCAGCCTACTGTTCAAAAAGCAGTGCTGATTATTTTTACAAAGGTAATTTATGCTTCATATTAAATAAGGTCCAAATCTAATAACTTAGGGATCATCAGATTTCAACAACAAAATGTTGTACTTTTGTTGATCTCGCTTAAAATCCATGTCAGACTGTTAACTAAATTAAAAAAACTCCTAGAGAGGAAGAGACTGAACTCTAGCGGCCCATGGACATAGCAATCCTAAGTCAAAAACACCTTTAACGGCTTGTATTAGATTGTATTAACCCAGATCGAACCTGGATGCAGATTGGTGTGTCATAATACAATATAGAAAACAGGATTATGAGAAACTTCCGATGTCAAACAAGGCTTCATGTAGCAAAGGAATTCAGTGCTCGCTTGAAAAGTCAAATATCCAGGATATTCAGGAAACAAGCAAAAGCCGCTCTGTATCCGTAAAATCCGATTTTATTTAGCATTAAACTCCGACAGGCGGACACAGCTTTTGTGTAGCACGATCAGGTGGGACGGAGCAAGCGTGATATACAAAAGCTTGGTTCAGAACGACTCACTCCTGGCTGAATTTTAAATTTGCTAATAAATCAGGATTATACAGGTACATTGTGGGGCCTTGAGATATTAAAAATACCAAAACCAACAGCAAAACATTGTTTTGTAAAGTAGTGGTTTAGAGACCTTTATTTAAAAATGTTTTTCAAAGAAATAGCTATGTGCCGACGCTGCGCAAATTATGCAGACTTTTCTGAATCCGCTATTAGCACGTATTACGCGCAAAAGCATTGCTCTTTTGTTATGTGATATCTGCTTTTTGATGCAAATCGATCGTACCTGCTGCCCCCACCCTGTGCTACGCGTCATACTTTATGTATCAGCAGGCACTTCTGTACCCCAGTGTCATTTCTGCCGCATCACACACCAGTGTCACATGCCCCACCAGTGTCATGTCTGGCCTGCGGATACGGTAACCCCAGTGGTACTGCCCTGCTCTTACCCTTACCCAGTGTCATTATCTGCATCCCCAGTGCATTATTCTCACCCCCAGTGTCATTATCCTGCACCCCCAGTGTCATTATCCTGCACACCCAGTGCAATAGAAAAAAATCCAGCACAGAGTCCTGAAATATAGATCCTTAAAAATTAATTTTATTAGAAAAAACATTAAACACACATATTTAAATAAATTGTCCTTAGAGATGCTCCTGCCATTGGCTTGTTTTCTCCCCATTAGACTGGAGCTGATGTAAACCTCGACCATGATCCCCTCATTCCCTCAGTGGCTGTGAGCGTTGTGTTTGGCTTTTTCTGGGAGCCCCAATGATAATGAATGGAGCCACGGTCACATCATTACTACCCTCTGCATTTTATAATGGGGATAAAAGTGCCACATTCTTCTGACGGTGCAGTTTCCATTGGTCGGATTCCACCAATAGAAAAGTTATCACCTTCCTAACCTGTGGATCACTGATAACTTGTTTCACAAAAGAATCCCTTTAATGCAAATTACAGTAATCGCAGTTCTGGTGAGCGCACAGTGCTGTGCAGGAGCCGCCACTATAATGGGTATAACGACTAACAGGTATTTGAATATGGCTGAAGGGTGGGAGGGCCCCTGGAGTCAATTTCCATGGTGGGAGGCCCCGAATCATTCAGGTGACCCAGACGCCAGTCTGACCCTGCCCCCTACCCATGTGGGTCACACAACCCCTACCCACGTGGCTCACACGCACCTCACCCACGTGATGGTTGATGAAGCTGAAACCCGGGCCGGGCAGTACACAAGGTAAACTATGTAACAGAATTGACATGCTGCATATTTTTACGGATCAAAAAATCCATAACAATCTGCAGCTATTAAGCTGCACAAAAATGTGCGATGTTGGCACAGCACAAGCACAGTCGCACTGGACTATTCTGGATGGCCTACATTATATACTATGAACATTTGCTGCACATTTTCACAAATACCATGTAAAAATGTCAGCAAATGCACACTTGTCGGCACATAGCCATAATAGTAAATGAATCAGCACAGAATATTGGATCTAAACACGAAATGCTGGTGAAAGATCGATTAATAAATATATAGGGTATTAATGACACTAATGAACTATTATTATTAATTTTTCTGTATATAATTCATTATTTCTCAGATCATCTACTTTGACATGACTACAAAGAACAACAAGCCGCAGAAGAGCTGAAGGTGAGTTTCATGGGGAAAAGACTCAAGAATTTGTCAGAAGTGAAGAGATTTTAGTTGAAGTTTTGTTTGTGTTCAAAAATTCTGCCCCATTTCTGCAGAGTTAATATTCAGTAAGGGTGCTTTCACATCTGCGCTAAAGTGTAATTCCCGGAGATCCAGCAGATGTCGCCTCATCTACCGGATCTGCCGTGTAACGGACGACTTGCGGCAATGATCCGGCAAGCCCCATTCATTCTCGATGGGCTTGCGGTCGGGTGCAGCAAGTGCGGTGCTGCCGAATCCGGCACTTGCGGCGCCACGAAAAAAACGCGGCTAGCAAATGTTACATAAATGCAGACAAGATGGAGAAATTATAATGAAAATAAAATACAAAAATACAGCGGAAAAAAACTAATTGTTTCTACAATTTTACTCAAATATAAGGACAGATCTAGCACAATTTTCATGAGTAAGGGCCGCTTCACACTGCGGCGTGATCCGGGGCTGTCCGGGATGCCCCTTACAGCCGCGGACCGGATCAGCACACAGGACTGGGGGGCTAATATGCCCTCCGGTCCGGTGTGCAGCGCACGCAGTTCCCGCTGCTGATAAGTCAGGACGCGGGCGCGCTTGGTCCTGACCTCTCAGCAGCTGCAGCTGTGTGTCGCTGCACACCGGACCGGAGGGCATATTACCCCCCAGTCCTGTGTGCTGATCCGGTCCGCGGCTTTAATGGGCATCCTGGACAGCCCCGGATCACGCCGCAGTGTGAAGCGGTCCTTAGTCATTTGTTTAAAAAAGTTTGAACTATTATTAAAATATGAGTAATTATGATATTATTATTAATTATTATATGGACCGGTTAAGATTTGTTAAAGGGAACATCTTGTAATCTATTTCATTCTTTTTATCTCTATTCTAGAAAAAAATGGTGGGAACCCGAACATCAGCCCTCCGATGAAGAGGTAACTTAGATCACTATAAGACGGCTAGAACTCATGTTCTTTGCAGGATAAGAACCTCATTATTAAACTAAATTTTGTATCAATATTTTTACAGGTTCTAAAAAATAACATCAACACTTAGAACTCTGTCTGGAGGAAGCTCAGAAAGAAACCGAAATGTAAGTAATTAATCTATGGACATTCAGTTCTCCATAAGGTTAAATAATGTTTAATAAGTAATATCTCGATTATGGAAATTGTGGACAATTGACATTTACTATTTCTTTGGATCAAAATGCAGCCATAATTACTAATACCTGGTCAAATAACAGTATACCTAGGCCGGCTTCACACCACGATTTTAGGGATCCAGGGCTGTCCAGTGTGAACTGGAGCCCCGAATCCGATTTTTCCCCTATAGTATCCCTATGGGGCTAGATGGCAGTGTTTGCCATCCGGTTTTGTGCTGTCAGGGAGGATCCGGCAGATTTAGTTTTTTTGCCCCAGACACAAAATCGGAGCTTGCAGCATTTTTGAGTCCGGGGCAAAAATCGGATAAAAAGCGGATCCTCCCGGAACCAGTACGATCCGGCGCCCCCTAACATGGGAGTCTATGGGCGCTGTATCACACCGGATGCGACAGAAAATCATTCCGGTTCCCGGACGCGGGTGCTGAACAAGCTTTGAAATTTAAGCCGCGCTCGTTCAGCACCTGGACAGCGCAGCTCAAACAGCCGCCGGCTGAAATTTCAGCTCTTGGATAGCGGCAGCCACACGCACTAATGATTCTGGCAAAAACAGGATTGGAAGGCATATTTGCCCTCCGGCTCTGTTTTGTCCGGGGCTTTTATCGCAACATATGTATGAGCAGTAAAAGCAGTCAACTGACCTAAGTGATAGAAATTAATCTAAAAATATAACAAGTATAACCAAAATTAAGTTTGACCCTGCACAATAGTCACGGTCTCTCACGTGGCCCCTTGGATAAATAACTTGCCCGAGTTTAGGAACCCTAGCTTTACCATTCCTGTAAATGGAAAATATTCTGACCTAGCACCTTTCTGTTTATAGTCTGCAGAGAGAGACAAGCGAAGCATTGAAGGAATCAGCGACACTCAAGCTCGACCTGAATAAGATGAAGAAAGTCTGAAGAGACAGCACAGAAGAGGAAACCGGTAAGATTGACAAGTACATATCTAGTATATAAACTGAGTGTAGGTGTGTGTGTATGTATGTATCAAGCCCCACCCATTCCAAATAGCCATGCCCACTTCACAATCTCGCATTTCCACAAGCCCTGCCCATTGACTACTACCCCACCCCCCTCCACATAGCCACGCCCACTTCACAGAGGAGGGTTTGAGCTATGAAAGGGGTGGGGATACTGGAGGCGTAGGGCTATGTGTAGGGACAGAGCTATGAATGGGCGGGGCTACTGGGAGATGGCAGGACTTATGATACATATACAAACACATACATACATTACTATATATGGGGATATTGCCATATATGAGCATTACAACCTCATATGGACATTACGCCCGGGCAACAATGGGCTGTATAGCTAGTATATTATATGTTCAGATATACACTTGTTCCAGATCAAGAAGCTTACTGCACCAGGGTAAAACCTGATGGAAACTTTCTTGGTGTTAATTGTAAATTTGAAAGTGAACCTGTCAGATTTGGCATGGACATCATATAGATCAGGAGGAACAGAATGATATAGCCTCTTTTCTTGTGATCACCGTCCTCCTTCACTAATTCATTGGATGGTGTGTCCTACATCACCCACACAGCTCCCTCCACTGTGCTCCTCCACACTTCTCTCTACCCTGCTGAGGGCAGAACAAAGTATTATAGTGAGCAGGCTGTGTAGACAGGTTGAACAACGCTCGCGCATGGTCACTACAATACTTTGCTCTAATCTCGGCATGACATAGAGAAGTGTGCATGCCGAGGAGCACAATGGAGGACACTGTGTGGATGACGCAAGCAGAGAGGAGACACCAGACAAAGATCAGAGACACCCATCAGACCGGACCACCCCATAGGCGAGTATAATGAAGGATCTTTTTATGTTATACGGATCGGATTGGGGTCTTATGTACAGTATTCTAGAATGTTGTATATAAGGACTTACTGGTTGTGTCCGCAGTTTATCGGGGAAAAAGCTGTGACCGGTTCACGTTAGGTCTAGAAATATCTACGTCGGGGAGATGCATATTTGTGCTTTATTTGTACAGGACAGTATACCAAATGGGGGGTTTTACTCTGAGTTGGTCATTTTTATTGCATTTTTTTATGGTGATATAAGTTATAACTGTATATGATTGTCTCTTATACTTACTGTGATGTATCCTTCTAGGTGAAAAGACAAAAAACAAAGCAAATTGAGAAGCTCAAAACAAAGGTAGGCATTCCTCACACCTGAGTTTTCCGCATCGTCCTCACTGCTCTCCCACCTCTCTTATATAAAGCCTTTTGCTTTCCTTATTACTGGCATCTTTTTTTCATGAAGCTTTCTTTTTTTTTCTCTCTCTCATTGAATATCTCTTACTTTTTCCAAAAAATGATCAGTGCTGATTAATTTCTTAATATAGCTTTATATTAAGAATAGTAGCTCCATATTTCTAACACAGAGCTCCAAATCCCCAGCATAAATGTTATATTGGGTCAGTCATCAGATTCACATTACAAACTGTATTGTATGTTATTGATTGGATCTATTTGATCAGGTGTACTCACTTTTGGAAATCCATGTCAGACTGGCGGTGTAATCCTAATATTAAGAAGCGCAATCGTCTCTTTAGAGAGGAAGTACACTTGAACTCTAGCAGCCACCTACTGGACGTAGCAATCCTAAAAGTCAAAAACGACCCTTTAAAGGACACTGTCACCAGGTTTTTGTCAACCCATCTGACAGCAGCATAATGTAGAAATAGAGACCCTGATTCCAGCAATGTGTCACTTCTGAGCTGCTTGTTGTAATTTTAATTAATTACTATTTTCCCTGCTTCATATTTAGCAGTAAATGAATGTGCTGGACTATTTGATTAGTCTATAATGTTAATCTCAACTGATTAAACAGTGATTTTATGAAAACTACACTGAGGAGCCCAGTAAGTGACACATCGCTGGAATCAGGATCTCTGTCTCTACATTATGCTGCTGTCAGATGAGATGGCAAAAACTTGGTGACAGTGTCCTTTTAACGAGCCCTGTTATATGACAGAGGATTTAATCCAGATCAGAAGCTGGTGTGCCAGATCTGGTGTGTCATAAATACAATATAGAAATACAGGATTACTGCAGAGAAAAACCTTCTCAGATCTCAAACAGGGGCTTCATGTATCAAAGGGAACTTCAGGTGCTCGCTTGAAAAGCTGCAAACGATTCCAGGAATTCAAGAAGCAAAAGCCGCACTCTGTATCCGTAAATCAGATTTTATTTTACCAAATAAAATATTCCAACAGTTGAGAGCAGGGCTCAGGACTACAGCTGTTTGGGTAGCCGTCAGGTGGACCTGAAGCGAATACACGAAACAGCTGTAGTCCTGAGCCCTGCTCTCTGGCGGTCACATTGCGGACCCCGCAGCTTCTGCGAGGATCCGCATGTGACCGCAGCGCAGCCTATCATATGGAGGCACGGTGCTGCCTTGCAGCGCATGACCTCGACCATTACTCCACATGGTCTGTGCAGGCGAATGCTGGCACAGTCACACATCTCGTCACAGATGACTGTCGCGTCCCTGGTCACGAGAGTGTGTGATTTGTGCGCAGGCATTAGCGCGCACAATCACATCTGGAGTGAATGGTAACGGTCATGCGCTGGAAGCGCAGCACGTGCGCTCCCATTATAAAGTAGAGTGCGCCCTGCGCACATGCGATCCCTCGCACTGCTCATGTGAACCAGCCTAACTGGTTGACATGTTCTTAATTTGGTAAAATAAAATCTGGATTATGATGGACACAGAGTGCCGCTTTTGCCGTTTCTTGAATTCCTGAGCTGTTGATCCGAGGCGCCCACCCTCTGATCATAACGCACCTGTACCTGTAGGTCACCGTGGTGTTATGTGATGCACAGGTACATTGTGGGGCCTTACAATGTTAAAAAATACCACAACCAACAGCAAATATCGTTATTTCTTGAAATGTGAAGATGGAGTGTATGGATGAAACCTTTATATTAAAAGAGGTGTTTTTGTTTCTTAATAGGAAATAATTTAAATTAATCAGCACAGAATATTGGATCTATAAATGAAATGGTGAAAGAAGATGAATAAATACATAGTGCATTATAATAAGCCAGTGGTACTAATATTTCTGTATATAATTCATTATTTCTTAGCTCACAACTCTACATTGAATACCAACAAATCAGAAGCAGAAGTGACCCGGCTGGAGCAACGTGTCCTGAAACTGAAGGTGAGTGTCTGGGGAAAAGCCTCAAGTTCTTGTCAGAAGGGAAGAGATTTCAGTTACAGGTTTTTGCTTGTGGTCAGAAATTCTGCCCCATTTATGTAGATTTGTGGCAACTGGTGGAAACCAAGAAATCCAAGAGCGAAGGTGTAAATAATGTATGAGCATCGTCCAGCCCTTCACACAGTCATTACATTTACTGATATCACTAATGACTCTGAAAGCTGGACCCTTCCAAATCAGCGCTTTATAGTGTAAGAATGTTGTAGAAATGGTTTTCAGCCAAGTGTTCTGTAAGGTTGGCCTTTATCCCACTGAAAAAAATGGAGCACTATGTGTCCCTGATATCTCTGCCATGACCTTTCTCCTATGGAGAAAAAAGGACTTAACATGTTTAAAGTGAACCTGGCAGCGTTTGTTTGCATATAAGCTGCGGTCACCACCATCTAGAATACTGTATATAAGGCCTTACTGGTGGTGGACGCAACTTTTATACAAAAAATAAACTGCTGACAAGTTTCCTTTAAATCTGATATCGAGCATCTTTTCTCAATTCAAATGTGGCGTATATGACACACCTTTAATTCACCTCTCTATAGGTTTTATCTTCCCCTGAGTAGTGTGTGTGGATTAGCTGCTATAATGCTATGTCACAGCACACAGACATGAATCCTGCTCTCCTGTCTCTTATAACACATGCTCAGGAGCAGCAGTAGAATGGAGTTCAATCTACAGCAGTACTGAGCAGTGTGGCTGGGATTCCAACTTTGTGGTGAAATAAACACTTACTAGAAAGCAACAGCACTGTCTATGTGTGTATGTCTACTCTCCATTTCACTCTGACTTTCACTCTGCTCCTCCCCCCTCCTCTCTAAGGCCGGCTTCACACCACGGTTTTCTGCATGAGGTTCTGTCGGTTTTGCCTTCAATGTATTCGTATGGTGCCGGATTGGTCCTATTTGGCCATCCGGTTTTGTGTTTTCTGTCCCTAATCTGATTTTGTTCGGTTTTTCACCCGGCATAAAATTGGAGCCTGCATTATTTTTTGGCTCCGATGCAAAAGTTTGACAAAATCGGATAGTCCAGGATCTGGGGCGATCCGGTGCCCATAACATGGGAGTTTATGGTCGCCGGATCCATGAAAAAAATCAGATCATTTCCTGAATCCGATGTACACCACAGCGCAGGCTCTGAAATGCTGCCATGCTCATTCAGCACCATGGACAGCAGCATTTCAGAGACACGGCTGAGAGTTTAGCACCATGGAGAGAGAACCAGGATTCTTCCTCCCCTCTGTGACATCACTTCTCCCCTGAGCTTTTGGGGGAGAAGTGCGCCCGTAAAAAAACGCTGGTGTGTGAATGTACATATTTTTTTTACAGCGCTTTTTGTGTGGCCACAAAACACGGCGAAAAGCGGCAGCGCAAAAAAATGCAAAAAAATGTGCTTTGTGTGAACGTAGCCTTAGCCACAATTTCTGCTCATCCTGTGCTGTCAGGTTCTGTCTGGTGGATCCTGCAAAAAAGAGAGGATCCGACCTGACAGCACAAGACCGTGGTGAGAAGCCGGCCCAATAGTCTCATTTAGGGAACGTTCACACTATTGTATAAAAAATTGGTCCACTTTTTATTCAGAAAAATAGGACGATTATTATCTCCTTGTCATCCGTATGATGATCCATTTTTTCTCACCAGCTAATATTCGATTTACAACCATTTACAGTGTTCATGACTACAGAATGGTTGTGTCGTAATAAACAGTTGTCATAGTGGGTCCATGTGCTTATTTTTTCGCAGCCATGACATCATTGTTAGTGTCTAATATTAAGCTGAGTCTCACGTCAAATCGTCCCTTAGATCTGATCCAGCACAATCTGTTCTCCAATCACAACTTTTATGTTCTGGTTTGAAAAAAAATTGATTTCTACAGGATTCTGTATTTGTTTTTTTAACCTGGGAGTCTGTGTAAAACGGATCCTTTACCTGATCACTATTTATCTTCCATTTGAAACTGATCCAGTAAGCAAAAAACGGATTCTTTATAAATGAAAGAAAAATGAAGGTTAAATAGCGATCAGATAATGGATCCGTTCTGGCATAGAGTGCCATGTTGAAAAAAATAGATCCTGCAAAAATCAATATTTCCAAAACGAACATAATGGTTGTGTCTGCTCAAATTTTTTGCTAACAGATTGCTACAAGATCCGCTCTAACAGACGATTACTGGACATGTGGACTAAAGGCCCTGTTACACGCAACAATATCGTTAACGATATCATTGCAAAATCACTGTTTTGTGACGTTGCAGCGACCTCAAAACAACATCATTGCGTTGTGACATTTACCAACGACCAATGATGAGGTCGTTCATCTTTGATCGTTGGTAAATGACCTGGACCATTTTTTGATCGTTGGTCTTCCACTGGGCGGCCAGCATCGGCGTGTGTGACAGCGGGAGACCAACGATCAATGACCTCCCAGCGCCGCACAGTACATGCTGGGAGCTGGTATCCAGGGTAAACATCGGGTAACTAAGCACAGCGCTCTGCTTAGTTACCCGATGTTTACCCTGGATATCAGTTCTTGCTGGTGCTGTCACTGTGAGTTGCTGTGTGAGTCACGCGATCAATAATGATGTCCAGCGATCCCCATCGTTGGTCGAATCGCTGGGACATCGTTATGTGTAACGGGTCCTTAAGCCTAAGGTCCTGCCCCTCACAAATGACTGGTTCCATTATAGATCTTCTTCTAAGACAAGAGTGGGGAACTCCAGTCCCTCAAGGGCCACAAATGGTGCAGGTTTTCAGGATTTCCTTAGCATTGCACAAGGTGTTGGAATCATCAACTGTGCTGGTGATTAGGTTATCATCTGGGCAATACTAAGGAAATCCTGCAAGCCTGCACTGTTTGTGGCCCTTGAGGGACTGGAGTTCCCCACTCCTGTCTTAGAAGAGGGTCTGTAATTGAACCAGTCATTCGTGAGCGGCAGCACCTGTTGTAAGAGGGAATTGGTCACTACTGAAGAGAGGGCACAATAAAATGGATGAAGATAATTCATCATGTTGGATTATCTCATCCTAATTTTGCACTATAGAAATCTGCACTTTGTTTTCAGAGTGCAGTGATTGTAATGAGGCGCGGTGCAATGTTATTTTTCAGCTTCATCTGCTTTACAGTATCTTGATTTCTTCCACAGAGCCGCTTGTATGTAAAGAATCAGATGCTGGAAGAGAAAGATAAAAAGTCCCAAGAGGTGAGTGGGCAATCAGTGTTTAGTTTCTTCTTCCATCTTCATTGGGAGACCCTTTACTCTAAGATCATAATTTTTGCATCATGGATATTTGACAACCATTGTATGATGCAGTGAAACCCCTCCATACAAGTCAGGTCCGGACTCTCTTGGACACTAGAAGAAATCATTCTGAGGGTCGGCCTTCTATTTTTTACTGACACTGAAGCACTGCGGTTTGTGTCATTTGAGCTTGGACTCTCATATTTAAGAGGAGATGAAGGGCTGCTCGGTTCTTCATAGGAAAAGCGGGGGTCGGTCTTAATCTCTTTGATAAAATCACAGAACTTGGAGAACAGAGGAAAGGAGACAAGATGTTGTGTTCTGTATCTTGACCTCACGTTGTCCACTTTTCTTGCACGTTATATGGCAGCTTGGAGACTATGGGGTTCACCCCACAAGTGGTATCCAGGTAGCTGAGGCCAGGTATGACTATCTCTGCCTTGGCCAGTTGGGGCTGTAACAGTAGATTGCTGAGCTCCTGCTGAGCTGTGCATTGTAGATATTAGCTGTGCCTACAGTGTCATTGTAGACCTCAGCTGTGCAAACAGCATAATTGATATTAGCTGTGCGTATGGCGTCATTGTAGATATTAGCTGTATGTACTGTATCATTGTAGATATTAGCTTTACATATGGCATCATTGTAGATATTAGCTGTGCTTACTGCGTTATTTTAGACATTAGCTATGTGAATGGCGTCATTGTAGATATTAGCTGTGCATACAGCATAATTGATATTAGCTGTGTGTATGGCGTCATTGTAGATATTAGCTGTGCATACGGCGTCATTCTAGATATTAGCTGTGTCTACAGCATCATTGTAAATACAGTTAGGGCCAGAAATATTTGGACAGTGACACAAGTTTTGTTATTTTAGCTGTTTACAAAAACATGTTCAGAAATACAATTATATATATAATATGGGCTGAAAGTGCACACTCCCAGCTGCAATATGAGAGTTTCCACATCCAAATTGGAGAAAGGGTTTAGGAATCATAGCTCTGTAATGCATAGCCTCCTCTTTTTCAAGGGACCAAAAGTAATTGGACAATGGACTCTAAGGGCTGCAATTAACTCTGAAGGCGTCTCCCTCGTTAACCTGTAATCAATGAAGTAGTTAAAAGGTCAGGGGTGGATTCCAGGTGTGTGGTTTTGCATTTGGAAGCTGTTGCTGTGACCAGACAACATGCGGTCAAAGTAACTCTCAATTGAGGTGAAGCAGAACATCCTGAGGCTGAAAAAAAAGAAAAAATCCATCAGAGAGATAGCAGACATGCTTGGAGTAGCAAAATCAACAGTTGGGTACATTCTGAGAAAAAAGGAATTGACTGGTGAGCTTGGGAACTGTAAAAGGCCTGGGCGTCCACGGATGACAACAGTGGTGGATGATCGCCGCATACTTTATTTGGTGAAGAAGAACCCGTTCACAACATCAACTGAAGTCCAGAACACTCTCAGTGAAGTAGGTGTATCTGTCTCTAAGTCAACAGTAAAGAGAAGACTCCATGACAGTAAATACAAAGGGTTCACATCTAGATGCAAACCATTCATCAATTCCAAAAATAGACAGGCCAGAGTTAAATTTGCTGAAAAACACCTCAAGAAGCCAGCTCAGTTCTGGAAAAGTATTCTATGGACAGATGAGACAGATCAACCTGTACCAGAATGATGGGAAGAAAAAAGTTTGGAGAAGAAAGGGAACGGCACATGATCCAAGGCACACCACATCCTCTGTAAAACATGGTGGAGGCAACGTGATGGCATGGGCATGCATGGCTTTCAAGGCCACTGGGTCACTTGTGTTTATTGATGACATAACAGCAGACAAGAGTAGCCGGATGAATTCTGAAGTGTACCGGGATATACTTTCAGCCCAGATTCAGCCAAATGCTGCAAAGTTGATTGGATGGCGCTTCATAGTACAGATGGACAATGATACCAAGCATACAGCCAAAGCTACCCAGGAGTTCATGAGTGCAAAAAAGTGGAACATTCTGCAATGGCCAAGTCAATCACCAGATCTTAACCCAATTGAGCATGCATTTCACTTGCTGAAATCCAGACTTAAGACGGAAAGACCCACAAACAAGCAAGACCTGAAGGCTGCGGCTGTAAAGGCCTGGCAAAGCAGTAAGAAGGAGGAAACCCAGCGTTTGGTGATGTCCATGGGTTCCAGACTTAAGGCAGTGATTGCCTCCAAAGGATTCGCAACAAAATATTGAAAATAAAAATATTTTGTTTGGGTTATGTTTATTTGTCCAATTACTTTTGACCTCCTAAAATGTGGAGTGTTTGTAAAGAAATGTGTACAATTCCTACATTTTCTATCAGATATTTTTGTTCAACCCTTCAAATTAAACGTTACAATCTGCACTTGAATTCTGTTGTAGAGGTTTCATTTCAAATCAAATGTGGTGGCATGCAGAGCCCAACTCGCGAAAATTGTGTCACTGTCCAAATATTTCTGGCCCTAACTGTATAGCTCTATGTACTGTATCATTGTAGATATTAGCTTTGCATACAGCATCATTGTAGATATTAGCTGTGCTTACTGCGTTATTTTAGACATTAGTTGTGCAAATAGCGTTATTGTAGATATTAGCTGTTTTATCCTTTGCCCCAGCACCAGAGGGGCAGCAGTCACCACTTACTATCCTGTGCCCCAGCACCAGAGCAGCTGCAGTCACCACTTACTATCCTGTGCCCCAGCACCAGAGCAGCTGCAGTCACCACTCACTATCGTGTGCTCCAGCACCAGAGTGCCTGCAGTCACCACTCACTACCCTTTGCCCCAGCACCAGAGCGGCTGCAGTCACCACTCACTATCCTTTGCCCCAGTATCAGAGCGGATGCAGTCACCACTCACTATCCTTTGCCCCAGCGCAATCTAAGGGGTTAACAGTGGCAAACAGATTGCTGAA
Source organism: Allobates femoralis (assembly GCA_033576535.1). NCBI lineage: Eukaryota > Metazoa > Chordata > Amphibia > Anura > Aromobatidae > Allobates > Allobates femoralis. Next base: position 255,556,935 of record JARQOC010000004.1, read on the forward strand.
AAGATCAACTGATATGTGCAGGGAATTATGGGAGTTCAGCGTGTGACCCGCATCAAAGGGAGCGATGCAAACTATGTCCTATATCGTTAAGGGGTTAAAGAAAAAGTAAAAAATGGTATATTATATCTTATATATTGCTTTTGTCCATATTTAGTTCTATACCACCTATACCAGCATGTCCACACCAAAAAGTCAGTGAGAAGAACTCATGTCGGGCAGATGTTATCTGTCAGTGATGGGATTATTACATGTCTGATGGCTGGCAATGATCCTGCGCCTCTTTATTTATAGCATTCCTCGGGAGACCGGCCACATTGACTATACAGTAATATTATGTAATACGCATTCCAATCACTTACATTGTATTTGCTTCTCACAGGTCCCATCTGCCACCGGAAATCATCATCTTGCCAGCAAAGAATATCCAAGACTATCTGAAGACCTCAGCGTTGCCCAGGCATAGTAGCCGCCTGGGTTTGAGGGGTGGGGAAGTTTTAGGGTGGGGGTGAGGGTGGGGGGGGGGGTTTGTTTGGGGTGCAGATATGGGGGGCAGGTTTGGCGGTTGGGGGCGGGTTTGCGGAGGTTTGCGGATTTGGGTGTGTGCGGGTTTGAAGGGGTGAAGGGTGTTTTTGTGGGGGGGGTGCAGGTTTGGGGGTTGTGGAATGGGGGCAGATTTGGGGGATGGGGGTTTGTGGGGGGTGCAGATTTAGGGGGGTATGTTTGGGGGGTGGTTTGCAAATTTGGGGGAGCAGGTTTGGGGGGAGGGGGTGCAGGTTTGGGAGGGTAGGTTTGGGGGAAAGTGACATTTTGGAGTTGGGGTGAGGAGGTAAAGAGTAGGTTTCGGAGATCCTGTTTTTTGGGGGGCCAGTTTGAGGGTGTTTTTTTTAGGGGGGCGGGGTGCAGGTGTTTGGGTGGGTGCGGATTTGGGAGTGCAAAGTTGGGGATTGTGTGTGTTTGGGGGGGGCATACTATGTGTCCTGCCATGTCCTTTTGTGTCCTCTAGTGATAAGGCATAGGTAGATATAGGTCTAGCAGGCATAAATAGATAAATATAGTTCAGGTAGGCATAGATAGGTAGATATAGGTCAGGTAGGCATAGATAGGTAGACATAGGTCAGGCAGGCATAGATCGGTAGATTTAGGTCAGGCAAAGGGCCCGGCGTCAGCACCCGGCGCACCCGGGCAAGTGCCGGGGCCCGGACTGCTTGGAAGGGGCCCACCGGGCCCCCGAGAGCTAGGGTGACACTTGCGTTGTGACCCTAACCTGACGCAAGTATTTTCCGCTGCGGTGAAGAGCATTTAATGCTATGCGCTGCCAGACAACCAATGGTTGGCAAGGTAAACAGCGGGTTTCTATGGGCTCCAGCGCATAGCATTAAACACTATGTGCTATGCGCTGCAGCGGAAAATACTTGCGTCAGCCTAGGGTCACAACACAAGTGTGACCCTAGCCCTCACGGGCCCCTGAGCACTGCCCCCACAGCCTGGTCTGTATCCAATGGGGGGGTTGGGGTGTCATCTGCCCTGGGAGCAGTAGGCAGTGTGAGCAGCAGCGTTCTGGGCCCCGACACTTCCGGGGTCAGGGAAGCTCCATCCACCTTCCTGACCCCGGCGTGCGGCGCTCACAGAGGTCGGCAGCGTGATGATGACGTCACACTGCCGACAGCTCTGCACAGTGCAGAGCCAGCGAGTGTGGGAGACCGGGACTGTCCGCAGCACATAGGAGGAAGAAACCGCCGGGAGGTAAGGCGCTGTCACAGCCAAAGATAGCGGAGGTTAGCAGGGAGGGGGGGCTGAATGTGATGGATGGATGGATGAATAGAGCTGTGGGCTGAATGGGATGGATGGATGAATGGACGGAGGGGGGGGCTGAATGGGTTGGATGGATGATGGATGGGTAGATGGATGGAGGGGGGCTGAATGGGATGGATGGATGGAGGCAGGGGATAAATGGGATGGATGGATGGAGGGGAGGGGCTGAATGGGATGGATGGAGGGGGGCTGAATGGGATAAATGGAGGGGGGCAGAATGGGATGGATGGATGGAGGGGGGGACTGAATAATTCAGTTCCCCCCTCCATCCATACATCCATCCCATTCAGCCCCCCCCATCCATCTCATTCAGCCCCCCTCCATCCATCCATCTCATTCAGCCCCCCCTCCATCCATCCATCCCATTCAGCCCCTCCTCCATTCATCCATCCCATTCAGCCTCCCCTCCATCCATCTATCCATCCATCATCCATCCATCCCATTCAGCCCCGTCTCCATCCATCCATCCCATTCAGCCCACAGCTCCGTTCATCCATCCATCCATCACATTCAGCCCCCCCTCCCTGCTAACCTTCCGCTATCTTCGGCTTTGACAGTGCCTTACCTCCCGGCGGTTTCTTCCTCCTGTGTGCTGCGGACAGTCCCGGTCTCCGACACTCGCTGGCTCTGCACTGTACAGAGCTGTCGGCAGTGTGACATCATCATCACGCTGCCGACCTCTGTGAGCGCCGCACACCGGGGTCAGGAAGGTGATTAGAGCTTCCCTGACCCCGGAAGTGTCGGAGCCCAGAGCGCTACTGCCCACACTGCCTACTGCTCCCGGGGCAGGTGACCCCCCAGCTCCCCCCCATGGATACGGCCCTGGCTGTGGGGGCAATGCTTAGGGGCCCCTGAGGGCTAGGGTCACACTTGCATTGTGACACTAGCCTCACGCAAGTATTTTTCTCTGCAGCTCATAGAGTTTAATGCTATGCGCTGGAGTCCATAGAAACCAGCTGTTTACAGCAGGTTTCTATGGGCTCCATTGTCTGGCAGCGCATAGCATTAAATGCTCTTTGCTGCAGCGGAACATATTTGCGTCAGATTAGGCTCACAACGCAAGTGTGACCCTAGCCCTCAGGGGCCCGGTGGTCCCCATCCAAGCAGTCCCGGCTGCGGCATTTTCCCGGATGTGCCGGGTGCTGACGCTGGCCCAGGCTGAATAGGATGGATAGATGGAGGGGGGGGCTGAATGGGATGGATGGATGGAGGGGGCTGATAAGTGACTAAGACTTTTTCGCCCAGGCCCACAAAAACCTGGAGCCGGTCTTGGTCAGGCAGACATAGATAAATAGGTAGATATAGGTCAGGCAGGCATAGCTAGGTAGATATAGGTCAGGCAGGCATAGCTAGGTAGATATAGTTCAGGCAGGCATAGCTAGGTAGATATAGGTCAGGCAGGCATAGCTAGGTAGATATAGGTCAGGCAGGCATAGCTAGGTAGATATAGGTCAGGCAGGCATAGCTAGGTAGATATAGGTCAGGCAGGCATAGCTAGGTAGGGTCTGCTTCAATCGGGGTTACCTTGTCGATGGTGAAGCAGCTTACTGTACTTTATTTGCAATAAAGGTATAAACCAAAAACCCTGTTTTTGTGTGATTGTTTTGTGTGGATTTTTGCACCCAGTTTCTGTAGTTCAGTTTCGATGGTGAATGGATGCAGTTATGCAGACGCGTTCATCGTGTGCACGGCTCACATTTGTCTGTGCCTTGCATTATTCCTGCCCAGCAGGAAGAGGGAGGTTCCCCACCCCTCCCTTATGAGCTGTTCACACAAAAGCTAGCTTCATAGACAGCCCATATCATATGAAGTCCTGTCTGAATCCTGTTTAGGCTGGGGGCACACTGTCATGCATCAAACACGGAGCGTGTTTGATGCACGACAGTGATGTGAGTTATATGCTTGTTTTTTTTGTGGTGCGTGTGGTGAGTGTGCATGGCTGTATGCATGTGAGTATGCTGCGAGTGTGGTGCATAAGTGCATGTGTGGTGCGTGTCAGTGTGATGCTGTCCATGGTTCTAAAGCAAACTTCAGAACCACTGACAGCATTTGACGGTAAATTTAGACTCTGCGGCTGTCAAAGCCGCAGGGTTTGAATTTGCCGGGTTACCGATACAGATAAAAAATCATCTTGCACTGCTATGACAGGAGGTGTGCAAGATGATTAGTAAAAACAGAATTGAATTGAAAAATGTTAAAATCCTGGTGTTTTTCCCCATATTAACCTCATCTGCAGCCTCTGTGTGGCATGTCAGCGCAGAGCCTGCAGATTTGGCTGCTAACCCGATTTTTGAAGGGTTAATACGATATTGGTGTGGTGACAGCATGTGTCCAGGGAGTGTCCACACTCATCACACCCTGGCTCTGCAGGGGTTAATTAACTGTTAACAGCACAGCCGTCAATTGTTGGCTTTATAAATTTGCTTAAAATGACTGCGGCGGTAAAGTACGCAATTTACGTACAGTACCAGCAGGGCAGGCTCCTATAATGAGGAGCTGTCCTAGGTACTGTACGTAAGTTGTGTAAACATTGAAGGCACTCCAGCACCAGACTTGTTGCAGTTAAAATTCCAGATCTTTATTCAGATATCATTATTAAAAATTATGTCTGAATAAAGATCTGGAATTTTAACTAATATTTGTTCAAGTGAATGGGAACCAGCCATTACTTCGAGCACTAACAGCCTCTGGAAGCCGTGGTGAGCAAAATACCCCTTTCCCTTCCCTTATACTAAGACGTAAATTGTGTACCAGCTGCTGTGTTAATGTTATATGAGGAGCTGTCCCTGCTGCCGTGGTCCTGAAAACACAGCACAGGGGACAGCACCCTGGTGCTGAATTTTAGCAGCGCTCGCTGCTAAACTCCAGCAGCCGGTGTCCGGTTCCTGGATCCTCCAGGATCTGGCACGATCCGGTGCCATAGATCCCCATGTTAGGGGTTGCCGGATCGCGCAGTCCGAGAAGAACCGGGAGCATGCAGGACCTAGTTAAGCCTGTCCTGTGCAAGCGTGAGTCTGAGACCGGTGGCTCTCCAATGGAGTACATGTATGTTTTTTTTCCTTTCTGCTGCCTGCTCTTTAAAATGTGAATAAAACACTGACGTTTGGATTTTAAGTCTGTGTGTTGCCTCATTATTACAGGGCTGTGCAAATTAATTGGGACAAAGCTTGTCTTTCTTGCATTCATTTTACTATTTCTGATAAGTGTTTTATCAGTTCTTGATGTCGTTTTCCTTTTTCCTCCACATTTCCCTTTTTGTTTTGGAGAAAACGATCCAGTTTCATTGTGTGTGTGAATTATTCTTAAAACGGTAGATTTTCCAATACCAACGGTGGAAGCGATTTCTCTTAGGCTGAAGGCACACTGATCCCTCAAAAACGGCGCGTTTTTGAAGCGCGATATTGATGCAAGTTTGATGCGTGTAGTGGTGCTAGTGTGATGCTAGTGTGATGCTAGTGTGATGCTAGTGTGATGCTAGTGTGGTGCGATTGAGATTTTTTCATTCCTACTGCGATCCGACAGAGTAGCACCCTCTCCTGGTGTCAAGACTGCACTGATTTGCTGCTACTCATTTGTCAATCAATGTTTGTGTATTAAAATGGGTGTGGCTGCCCATGCTCAAACACACTCATTATTTTAGGCCTAGTATTTGTCTGGACAACATGTCGTACAGGTTGTCTCTGAACCCTACGGAGCGGATCCTGCTACATTGGGTAATTTATAGCCGATTTTGTGAGAGGCATCCAGTTGTTTCATCTGGGGTGCGCCGTCGCTTTTGGGTCCACCCTGTCAACCGGCAGCGGCCAAGAAAAGGGCATTTTGCACGTCTATATGCTCAATTTCGCATGAATCCCGACAAATTCTATGCGTACTGTAGGATGTCCCTGGCAACATTTGATTTTTTGTTGGAGGAGCTGCGACCTATGATCACACGCCAAGATACCGTCTTCCGGCAGAGCATTTCCGCTGAGGAACGTCTTCTCTTGACTCTGAGGTATGTTATATGTCCATTGTTCCATAGTTATCCAAAACATGTGTTCATAGTTATATATGTGAACAATTTAACAAACTGTAATCACAACCATACTAAGGCCCCTTTTACAATGGGGTTTCTTTTTAATTGCAGAAGCTGTTGTGAAATAACCACATTTTTAATTGCGGCTATACCTGACGCAACTGCTGGAACCGCACCTGCCGCATGTTACCACAAGACACAATGACAATGCATAGGGTTTGCCGCAACGGTTTTTGGTGGACAATGCGGCAGTTGTGGTTTTTTCACCGGAACTTACAAATGTTAACAAAAATGCCAGTGTGAAAGCACCCTAATATGGCCTTGAGTACTGTGACTGCGGCTTAACCTAGTCTGATTCCGATCTAAAATTGCCATATCCTGTGTTTTGTAGGTTCCTGTCTACAGGCTTGTCATTTGCTGCCCTCCACCTTGAATTCCTCCTGGGCAGGTCGACCATCGGGGCAATAGTGCGGACAACCTGCATAGCCATTTGGGAGCGTCTGCATTCCACCCTGATGCCCGAACCCACCGAACATCTGTGGATGGATATTGCTCGTGGATTTCAATTGAAGTGCCAGTTCCCTAACTGCCTTGGAGCCATTGACGGGAAGCATGTGAGGATAAGGAAACCCCAAACTCTGGGTCGCAGTATTTTAATTACAAAAGATTCTTTTCTATTGTGTTATTGGCAGTGGCGGATCCTACCTACCGATTTGTAATGGTGGACATAGGGTCATATGGGAGTGTGGGGGACTCGCAAATCCTAAATGCTTCCAACATTGGCCGGCGGCTACGTAACAATACTCTCCATATCCCTGGACCCAGATCATTACCTGGACCCATCTCTCCACCCATGCCTTTTGTATTACTGGGCGATCAAGCCTTCAAATTAGGACCAAATGTAATGCGTCCTTTTGGGCTGCGCAATTTGACAGATGAACAGCGTGTGTTTAATTTTAGGCTGACACGTGCGAGGAGGGTTGTGGAGTGTGCCTTTGGCATACTCTGTGCCAAATGGCGGGTCCTCATGACAGCTATCCAGCTGAGTCGTGAGAGCGTCTGTCATGTGATAAAGGCCGTGGTACTCCTCCACAACCTCACCAGAACCCGTGATTTCTTAGATCCCTCAGATCTGACTAGACAAGTGCCGACTAGTGACCCTAGTGTTGCCACCTCCAGACGCACTCGTACTCGACCACTGTCCGGCATCCGTGTTCGAAATGCGTTTCTGCATTATTTTGTATCAGAGCAGGGTGCAATCCCAGAGCAGCCTGCTGTGTAAATGTATGTGTTAGCCCTGTTATACCAGTGATATGGCGTACATATGTACATCTACATATTAAACACATGTCATCATTTGTGATTGAGCATGCAGGAATGTTGAAAATAAACTTTATTTCTGAACAACAAAACTTGTTTGTAAAGTAGTGACAACATACTCACAGCATATGTCTACAGTAGTATGAACATTGTGTAACGTAAATGGGTACAAAAATCCCAAACAAAATAAAACACATATAGTTGACTGTCGTTGCCAATGACGTTGAGCAACTTTTACCTTTTTTGGGTTCGGTTGTTTAGGTAATAGTACCGTCTCTCCAACTCAATAATGACACCTCCTATGCCAGTGAAATGTGCAATTATGCAATAACAGAAGCAAAGACATGAACCTCCATAAATGTCCCTCAGCCATGATATGACTCCCTGGATGCAGACTGCAGCAAATTTAACAAAGAAAATAAACTAAGTATAAAAAATTATAACAACAATGGTAGTGCTGAGCCCAGGGTAGATTCAGGTGTTGATGGCCCTGTCACCCGACGCAGGTCGCCGTCAAGAATGGCGGCTTCATAGGAGGGCAGAGAGCACCTAGACAAACTCTAGTGCCACCTATTGGAAGTAGCAATCTCTATAATAAGCCTTATCATATGGGGTTGATATTGACTTTTAGGCTGTAAACACACTATTCAACTCACATGCAAATCTATCGGACGAGACTCGGATCAGTCACCCTGAACCGCCTCCCCCCTCTAGAAGGGAGTGTCAGCTGCTTGTGTTTTTGTGCACACTCCCGTACAGAGAGGGGAGAGGCCGTTTAGGATGACGGATCCAAGTGTCCATGGGTTCCAGACTTAAGGCAGTGATTGCCTCCAAAGGATTCGCAACAAAATATTGAAAATAAAAATATTTTGTTTGGGTTATGTTTATTTGTCCAATTACTTTTGACCTCCTAAAATGGGGAGTGTTTGTAAAGAAATGTGTACAATTCCTACATTTTCTATCAGATATTTTTGTTCAACCCTTCAAAGTAAACGTTACAATCTGCACTGGAATTCTGTTGTAGAGGTTTCATTTCAAATGCAATGTGGTGGCATGCAGAGCCCAACTCGCGAAAATTGTGTCACTGTCCAAATATTTCTGGCCCTAACTGTATCTGCAAGTAACTGAGTGCCTTCAACCTATAACTGAGTGTATCCTGGAATGTCGTCTTGACTGGCGTCATGTCCCTGACTGCTACTCTGATGTCTGCTCTCTTGAGACTGCATACCTGCCATTTGTGGCTGCATATTGTCTTGTCTATATGTTTGGGGATTAATCATGTCCCGGGTGTTTTCAACACTGGTCAACTGGGCAGTGAAAGACCCTCCTTCGCCCCATGGGACATTTGAATGTGGCTGCATGTGTTGTTGACTATGGGCTGTTTGGGTACACTCCACACCTGCACTGGTGTGCTGTCTCCTGAAATTACCCTGATCTCCATAGGTGGACCTATAGCGTTCTTGACGTTGCATGCCATAAGTCGGCTCAATAGGGCGCACACTTTGAGGGCGGGGTGGGTTGGCCAGATGTGCAGAGGCATATCCTTGATTGCAGGAGCCTGTAACGGCAAAATCTGCGTGAGGTGGTGGGGGTTGTGGTAGAGGTTCTTGCAATGGTACCTGTCTACGCCCTCTGTGCATCTGGTTGTCTGTGGACAGTTGCCACCTTTCCAGAAAATTAAACACAAGAGTGGGGTCATTTGGTGCACTGCATGCATCGATAACTATACCAATTGCATTCCGGCATCTCATTCGCACATCCCTAGATACATCTCTCAGGTATTGTGCTATACTGCGGCCAAACGCCTCCTCGCCATCATCATTGACCGTGCGTGAAAGATACTGGAGAACACCAGTTTCGATTTCCCGACGGACATTGGTGTTTGGAAGCTCCCTCTGACGACGAGGCCTCTGTGATATGTGTAAAGGTGTCGGGTGTGTTGGGCTGCTTTGTGGAGCATCCTCTGCACTAGCATCCTCTGGAGCATGAGTTGGTGATGGGGCAGAGACAGGTAAATCCTCTGGGGCATCAGGTGACACAACACCCCTGGGTTGTGCTGCAGGACGGTTTGGGGGAATCAATTCCATGGAAGATCCAGGCCTGTCATTTTCGGAATCCACTTCATCAGCTGCTTCCACACCTGTGTCTGATTCGGACGCTGCATCCCCCTCTGTGAGATTGGACTCAGTTCTGCATGTGGACAAACAAATAAAAATGTATTTTTTGTTTGACATCCAAAAGTGTAACCTGCCACCAAAAAAGGTACTTACGGACATCCGTCAATTATAGGGGCCAGAAAATTCAGACGAGTATAATAAATGTAAGGGCGCTTGTTTGGAGGTTGCCCACCACTTTGTTTCCTCAAATGTCTTTCCCGGCGATACTGATCCCTGCAACTTCTCCATCTTCTTGTAAGGCCTGTCACTGTAAAATGTGGAACATAACAGTATGAATTAAGTGTGGTTTGGTATGAGCATACAAATTTACACCGCCACAAAATGACCACCAAGCAAAGGTAGCAAACAAGCAGCATAAAATAAAACAGGATGAAAGTGTGGTGCTCAACTGGCCAGGCGTCACAGGGACCCCGACCATCAGGTGTGATACCTCCGCCTGAGGCCAAGGTGCAGTAAGCAGAGGAACCCACTCTAGACATCCCACATCCACACTGACCCACACTGACACCGTTCCACCCACATAGCAACAACCACACCTACATCCCTCATACATCTCCACCCACACTGAAAGGAGCCTGAACTGAAAGCAGCCTGCACCGACGCTGCCACACCCACACAGCCCTAGCCCCGCCCACACTACCTGCCACATTTCTACACACATTCAGGCTACTTCGCCACCCCGCCCACAAACATCCCTGACCCCGTCAACACTCCGCCCACAGACCCAGCACCTGCAGCTACATGAATCTGGAGCCGACTGAGAAGATACAGCGCAGCCAGACCACCGAGCCTCCATCGTGCGCTCACCCACTCGGCCTCCAGCCTGTGCTGACCCCTCGGCCTCCAGCCTGTGCTGACCCCTCAGCCTCCATCCTGCGCTGACCACCGAGACTAAATGTTGCACTGACCTCCTCATTCCCGGCTCAAGCTCCCATCGGCGATGGGTGAGACCGGAGGGGGGTGGAGTAGGTGTGTGTGTGTCCACTGAGCTGCCATATACTGTGCTGTCCACTCACCTGACGTATACTGTGCTGTCCACTCACCCGCAGTATAATGTGCTGTCCACTGAGCCGCCCTATACTTTGCTAAACACTCACCCGCCCTATACTCTTCCAACCACTGAGCCGCCGTATACTCTGCTAACTACTGAGTCACTCCTCCACCATTAACCCCCTGCCTGCTGTCCCATCTGCTCCTTCACCATTAACCCCCTGCATATTATGCTGTGCATCCTGCCGCACCCATCCTTGCCCATATAGCATCGGGACCCCATCTAGTAGACATTATACCCCTTCAGCTGTTTCCCAGGGGCACGGACCCAGGAAGGCACTGTGGCACTCCCTTATCATCTAATAGCCCGGGTGCAGAGTACCCCATACACCTGGGGTGGTACATGAGCAACACAAAGATGACTGCAAAAAACTTACTCATCTGTTGTTTTTCTTGCCGGGAACTGGAGCTGAAGTTTGGGTACATTTGCCGGCATATCCGCAGCCATGCCGCCTCACGCCTCCCTGTTTGAGTAAATGGGGTCCCTCTTGTCCCAGATAACTGGGTGGTCCTGTACAAGGGCTATCAACATCTCCACATTTATGTGCAGTGACATTTTTTCTGGCTTGGTCCGTGGAGGTGGTGAGACAATGTAGGGTAGATGGTGTGCACTCTGAGTCACTTATCTCGGTATCGAGGTGCCGGCTGAGGGGTTCTTCCAGATCTATGGTCGAATCTGGAGGTTAGTACTACTTATTTGACCAAGAAATCAACATAATTCATTATAGAGATTTGCATAATATTACCTGGTAGTTGTTATAGAAGGGGTTCTTTTCAGTGCCCTTTGGCTTGCCTGTTGTTATGGAGAGAAGGAAGCATGTAATCAGTGTGCTGTAACAAGGCTTGTAGATAAAGTTAGATGATAGTACTATAGGCCCTGTCACACGTGTCAATATCGCTAGCGACATCGCCGAAAAGTGACGCATCAGTGATGTCGCTAGCAATACCGCAAGTGCGTCGTGCTGTGTGACAGCGTGACGCAACTGCGATTTATCGCTGGTCGCAGGTTGACAGGTTTACGAGCATGGACGTAAACCTGACAATCTGCAGCCAGCGATTAGGCTACATTGCGCCGTTTGACACCGCAATAGCGATGTTGGCGGCAATACAGCCTATACCGCAGCACTGCTGTGGATTGGTCGCTGTATTGATCCCAGCCCAGAGAACGATGGATCCGCCCACATCGCTGTGGCGTCACCAGCAACATATTGCCGTTTGACACCAAGGCTGCGATGTCGGAAGTGAGCGCGCATCGCTTCCGACATCGCAGCCTTGGTTGACACGTGTGACGGGGCCTTTATGATCTATGTTAGGTGACGTCATGATAACTGATTGCCACTTATAGCAGTATACAAAGTCATATGCCCTTATATGTCTCTAGCAGTATATATAATTACTAGATGGTGGCCCGATTCTAACGCATCGATTCTATGCATCTAGATTTGTTCCTTGGGGGTCTAGTTACCAAAATGGGGTGATTTGTGGGGGAGCTTCAATGCTGGCGCACACAGGGGCTCTCAATACGCGACATGATGTCCTGTAACAATTGTTAGCGGACACCATGTCGCGTATGGAGAGCCCCTGTGTGCTACCAGCGCAAGGGCAACTGGAAGAGTTGGGGTACAGCACCAGAAAATGGTATGAATGCACTATTTTCTGGGGTAGCTGTGGGTTGCAATTTTGCAGCGTGGGGGGCCCACAACAGTTGGATCTCTCCACGATGAGGATTGCAGCCCCCCAACTGGCAAGTTGTACCTGGCTGGCAACCAAAAATACGGCAAAGCTCCATGTCATTTTATTGGTAGAAGTACCGTATATACTCGTGTATAAGCCGACCCGTGTATAAGCCGACCCCCCTACTTTTGCCCCCAAAACCTGGGAAAACCTATTGACTCGTGTATAAGCTGAGGGTGGACCCCAGCACAGGTATACAGCCCCCAGCAGTGTGGTATACAGGCCCCCCAGTAGTAGTATACAGCAGCCTCCTCAGTGGCATATACAGGCCCCAGCAGTATATACAGCAGCCCCAGTGGTATACAGCAGCCTCCCCAGTGGTATATACAGACCCCACCAGTATATACAGCAGCCCCAGGGGTATATAGCAGCTCCAGTTGTATATAGCAGCCCCAGGGGTATACAGCAGCCCCAGGGGTATATAGCAGCCCCATGGGTATACAGGCCCCCAAATGCTGGCACTCGCCCCCCCCTCATTGTAAGGGCCCCCCTGCTGCTTAACTTTCCAACCCTGGTCTTCTGCACAGCGCCGGTCTTCTGTGCTTCCGTCTTCGCTGCATCCGGGATCCCCGGCCGTCGCACGATGACGTCATATGCCTGCGACGGCCGGGGATCCCGGATGCAGCCGGACGGGAGCAGCGAGGACCGGCGCTGTGCAGAAGACCGGGGATGGTAAGATAAGCAGCGGGGGGCCCTTACACAGAGGGGGGCGAGTGCTAGCATTTGGGGGCCAGATTGACAGGGGGAAGCAGTGCATATATAATGAGCGGCCCCACGTGATGGGGCACTCATACAGCAGTCCCCCACCACCGTATTGACCCGTGTACAAGCCGAGGGGGGAGACTTTTCAGCCCAATTTTTGGGCTGAAAAACTCGGCTTATACATGAGTTTATACGGTAATAAAAAAAAAAAGATGTGGGGCTTCGCAATATTTTTTGGTCCAGCCAGGTACAACTTGGCAGCTACGGACTGCCACCAACCCCCAGCTGCCTTGTTGTACCTGGCTGGCAACAAAAAATACAGCGAAGCCCATTTTATTTTTATTTCTAGAATAAATTCTAGAAAAAAAATTACGTGGGGCTCCGCCACATTTTTGGTCCAGCCAGGTACAACTAGACAGCCGGGGGCTGGAATCCGCAGCATGGAGAGGCCCAAGCATTCTGGGCCCCCCATGCTGTGAATTGAAGCCCGCAGCCGCCCCAGAAAATGGCGCATTCATTGAAGCGCCATTTTCTGGCGCTGTACCCATGCTCTTCCAGTTGCCCTGGTGCCGGTGGCAAACTGGGTAATAAAGGGGTTAATGCCAGCTTTTTATTGGCAGCTGGCACTAAGCCCGAGATTCATGATATTGGGCCAATGTTAGACCCGCCATTAGGAATCTCTTGTAAGTAGTCAATAAATACACACAGAGAAAAATCTTTTTATTTGGAAAAAAACACAAACAAAATTCAGACCCCATCTTTATTAGAAAGATCCGACGTAGTCCATAACGAAGGTCCCACGACGCTCGATAGCCTCCGACGTAGTCCACAACAAAGGTCCCACGATGCTCGATCGCCTCTGCTCCAGAGATTGCAGCAAGGGATCAAGTGTCCTCTTCATACAGCCTCTGGGGTCAGAGTTATGGTGCACTGTATGAAAATGATCTGTCATACAGTGCACCATGACTATGATCCCTGAGACTAGAAGAGGACACTTGATACCTTGTTGCATCCATCCATCCACCCATCATCCACGCATGTACACATCCATTCGTGCACACACCCACACATGCAGTCACACATCCATCCATGCACGCATCCACGCACGCACCCACACATCCACTAACCCACGCATCCACACACCCACGCATCCACACACCCACGCATCCACTAACCCACGCATCCACTAACCCACGCTTCCACGCACCCACACACCCACGCATCCACACACCCACGCACCCACGCATCCACACACCTGCATCCACTAACCCACGCACCCACTAACCCACGCACCCACACACCCATGCATCCACGCACTCACGCATCCACGCACCCACACACCCACGCATCCACTAACACACGCATCCACTAACCCACGCACCCACGCATCCACACACCCACTAACCCACGCACCCACTAACCCACACACCCACGCATCCACACACCCACGCATCCACACACCCACGCATCCACACACCCACACTCACACATCCACACACCCACGCATCCACACACCCACACATCCACTAACCCACGTATCCACTAACCCACGCATCCACGCACCCATGCATCCACACACCCACACACCCACACTCACACATCCACACACCCACGCATCCACACACCCACACATCCACTAACCCACGTATCCACTAACCCACGCATCCACACACCCACGCATCCACACACCCACGTATCCACTAACCCACGCATCCATGCATCCACTAACCCACGCACCCATGGATCCACTAACCCACGCATCCACTAACCCACGCATCCACACACCCACGCATCCACTAACCCACGCACCCACTAACCCACGCATCCACACACCTGCATCCACTAACCCACGCACCCACTAACCCACACACCCACGCATCCACTAACCCACGCATCCACTAACCCACACATCCACACACCCACTAACCCACGCACCCACACACCCACGCATCCACACACCCATGCATCCACACACCCACGCATCCACACACCCACACTCACGCATCCACACACCCACGCATCCACACACCCACACTCACGCATCCACACACCCACACATCCACTAACCCACGTATCCACTAACCCACGCATCCACGCACCCATGCATCCACTAACCCACGCATCCATGCATCCACTAACCCACGCATCCACACACCCACGCATCCACTAACCACGCACCCACGCATCCACACACCTGCATCCACTTACCCACGCACCCACGCATCCACACACCCACACATCCACTAACCCACGCACCCACACACCCACGCATCCACACACCCACGCATCCACACACCCACACATCCACTAACCCACACATCCACTAACCCACACACCCACACACCCACTAACCCACGCACCCACGCATCTACACACCCACACATCCACTGACCCACGCACCCACACACTCACGCACCCACACACTCACGCATCCACACACTCACGCATCCACACACTCACGCATCCACACACTCACGCATCCACACACCCACGCATCCACACACCCACGCATCCACACACCAACGCATCCACACACCCACGCATCCACACACCCACGTATCCACTAACCCACGCATCCATGCATCCACTAACCCACGCACCCATGGATCCACTAACCCACGCATCCACTAACCCACGCATCCACGCATCCACTAACCCACGCACCCACTAACCCACGCATCCACACACCTGCATCCACTAACCCACGCACCCACTAACCCACGCACCCACACACCCATGCATCCACGCACTCACGCATCCACGCACCCACACACCCACGCATCCACTAACCCACGCATCCACTAACCCACGCATCCACTAACCCACGCATCCACTAACCCACGCATCCACACACCCACTAACCCACGCACCCACTAACCCACACACCCACGCATCCACACACCCATGCATCCACACACCCACGCATCCACACACCCACACTCACGCATCCACACACCCACGCATCCACACACCCACACTCACGCATCCACACACCCACACATCCACTAACCCACGTATCCACTAACCCACGCATCCACGCACCCATGCATCCACTAACCCACGCATCCATGCATCCACTAACCCACGCATCCACACACCCACGCATCCACTAACCACGCACCCACGCATCCACACACCTGCATCCACTAACCCACGCACCCACACACCCACGCATCCACACACCCACACATCCACTAACCCACGCATCCACACACCCACACATCCACTAACCCACACATCCACACACCCACACACCCACGCATCCACACACCCACACATCCACTAACCCACACATCCACTAACCCACACACGCATCCACACACCCACACACCCACGCATCCACACACCCACACATCCACTAACCCACGCACCCACACACCCACGCACCCACACACCCACACATCCACTAACCCACGCACCCACGCATCCACACACCCACACATCCACTAACCCACACATCCACACAATCATTGATTGATTCATTCATTCATACAGTACTTACCTCAGGGCGGAGCAGCACCGGAGGAGGGGCGTTCCAGCGAGGAGAGGAGGCAGAGCGGCGGCTACACCGGCGGGATCGGACACGGGGATCGAGGAGCGGTGAGATCGGACACGGGGATCGGGGGGGTGGGGGCCGCAAGCCGCAACCCGCAACCCGCAGGTGGGGGCCATCCAGAGGAGGGGTAGGCCTGAGGAGGGGTAGGGCATCGCGGCGGGTGAGGCCGCAATCTGGTTCCGGTATCGGGCGACGGGCGTGGGGGGCAGTGACAGGTGGGGCCGGGGGTCATCTTGAGAAGGGGAAGGCCTGAAGGAGGGGGAGGTATCCGCCCCCAACGCCAGCAGCGCGGCGTGTGAAGCCGCACACAGGTCCCGGCTGTCACAGAGATCACAGCCGGGATCACAGCCTCAGTACCTGGCGGGGCCGGTCCGACGGGAGGCTCTGCACAGCTTGAGGGCTCTGGCTCCCGGTGGTCTGCGGTGTGTGCCCTGCTTCTTCCCGCCCGCTTTTTGAAAGTGTGTGCTGGAAGTGTGTTTTTTCACGCGGGAGACTCGCACTAGTCATTGCACGGTGTGTTTTTTTAACGCACCCATTGATTTCTATTGTGGCTCAATGCGTACAACTCGCATGCAGTCGCAGCATGCCGCGACTGAAACTCGCTTTGCGAGTTCAATGCTTAAAATGCGCACCAGTGTGTCCGACATGATAGAAAAACACTTGTTCTAGTGCAATGCGAGTTTATCTCGCATTGCACTCGCGCGAGGCACTGGGATCATGTCGGATGATGTGCCTTCAGCCTTACAGTCAGACTTGTATGTTCATTAAGAGTAATAATTCTAGACCTCTTCCATGAAGTAACATCCATTTTTACAGGCACAAATCACACAGAGAAAAAGTACACTAAACCACTCCTCACAGAAACAAGCTCTCAACTGAAGCTGAGGGGGTAGCTAGCTGTTATTTTCTGACTAAAACCAGTCAAACCACATTTTGTTACTCAAGGTTGTACACTCACACCTGTTCAAAGCAGTTAAAACTGGTTTGAATCACTGACTGGTAACCAACTTACGATTTTACTTAAAAAATGCTTTGTCCCAATTAATTTGCACAGCATTTTACATCCCTGCCGCTGCCTACCAGAGCAAATCCCTACAATAGATAGATAAGGACTGTCCCGATGGGGACACCTTGACGTGATGTGATGGCTTACGCATTTTTTTTATCAAAATAATGTCACCAAGTACCCTATTTTTACTTTTATGCACTATGCATTTTATTTATTAGTTTATTTTAGGGTATCTGCTCATATTATTTTCTTGTTGTTTTTGCCATTTGAGGCCTGTGTGAACATGCACCTACTGCATGGTTACATTTCAGTTCCAGTTCAGGTTTTTGTTCTTTGTGTTTATTGGAAGGCATAGATAGATAGAGAGGGAGAGGGAGGGGGGCAAAGAGAGCACACAGCAGAGAGGGGAGGCAAAGAGAGTGCACAGCAGAGAAGGGAGGCAAGGAGCGTGCACAGCAGAGGCAGCAAAGAGAGCGTACAACAGAGGGATTGGCAAAGAGAGCGTACAACAGAGGGGGGCAAAGAGAGCGTACAACAGAGGGGGGCAAAGTGAGTGCACAAAAGGGAGACAGTTCATAGGCAAGAGACAGTGCACAGGGGACACAACTCAAAGGTGAGAGCACAGAGGGGTGAAGACAGCACAGCAGGGGAGAGACATAGTGCATAAGGGGGAAAATCCCGAGGAAGAGATCACAGAGGGAGAAGACAGCACAGGCAGGAGAGGAACAGCATACAGCAGGGAGAGCGCACAGGGGAAAAACAGCTAAAAAGAGAGAGCATAGTGGAGAGAAGACAGCACAACAAGAGAGAAACAGTCATGGCTGCCAGTACCAAAAGGTAGAAACCGGCAGGTATCGGAGACAATTGTACCTATTACCTTCAAAACACCGTGAAGTGGCGGCGTGTAATTCAGGTTGTACCTTCCTGTCTCTTTGGATACCTGTCTTTCAGCCGTGCTGAAAAACAAGCAGGCATAACCCTTATGGTGGCGGCGTGTAATCGGGGCAAAGGCACGGTATTTCAGTTTCCTGGGGCGTGCCACAGCGTCATGTATACCACGCCCCATCAGCTATCATTGGTGGGGACAACTGTGTACCCATTGGCTGTCTCTGCACAGGGCGGCATATTTAACGAGCTGACCAGTCACATTACACATTTGCTATAGCGTCATGTATTAGCCAGCCTCCCTGTGCTGGCTGGCCAATTATGATGTTATTGCATTATCCAATCACCGTACGAGCGTCGCGTAATACACTACTCTGTCACGCCTATGTAGTTACGGCACACAATATGTACGCCCATATTCCCTTGTTGTAGCAGCGTGTAAATCAGGGAAGGTGCTCCACAGAAGGTAACCTGCGGCACCCGTCGGCACTTCCGGGGAATGAAAATACCTTCTGTGCAGCACCTTGTGGCGGCGTGTATTTGCGGCATCAGGTACCGTTAGCAACCGTTGAAAACGCGCGCGTGCACGTGCGGTGCCTACCTGGTGCTACCCGCAGTGGCAGCGTGTAAAGGTACCATAATAGTTAAAGGGTGCAAAAAAAATCTTTGCTGTTTCACTTGCAAAAAGTTCATATACAGAAAAATAGTTAAGACAGCACTCCAGTTTTCAGAAAGAATACCCAACCTTTATTGGCCCATATGTGAACACAACATTTCAGTGCTGAGGTTTTTCTCACAGTGACAGAACGTTTTCTGAAAACTGGAGCGCTGCCTTCATTACTTTACTGTAGTTGTGTAATGACCGGAGATCCTATGAAGATCCAGTGGGTCAAAAGCCGAGACAGAGGCAGGAATAAACAACTGTTTCTTTAATGAAATGGGGATTAAGGTACGGTTCAGTATAGAGTGTGACAGTCTCAAGATCCCCTTATGACAGAAGAGAAGTGATGAATTCCATATTGGGGATAATTAATTTAAACAGCAGTTAAATCCTAAAAATCAAAGTCCAATAACGCCTCTGTGACAACAGGACAGGAGAAGTGGTACTGTGCAGTGTATATATACAGAATAATACAGATACCGAGAATGACACCCAGTATACAGGACAGGAGAAGTGGCACTGTGCAGTGTATATATACAGAATAATACAGATACCGAGAATGACACCCAGTATACAGGACAGGAGAAGTGGTACTGTGCAGTGTATATATACAGAATAATACAGATACCGAGAATGACACCCAGTATACAGGACAGGAGAAGTGGCACTGTGCAGTGTATATATACAGAATAATACAGATACCGAGAATGACACCCAGTATACAGGACAGAAGATGTGGTACTGTGCAGTGTATATATACAGAATAATACAGATACCGAGAATGACACCCAGTATATAGGACAGAAGATGTGGTACTGAGCAGTATATATATACAGAATAATACAGATACCGAGAATGACACCCAGTATACAGGACAGAAGATGTGGTACTGTGCAGTGTATATATACAGAATAATACAGATACCGAGAATGACACCCAGTATACAGGACAGAAGATGTGGTACTGTGCAGGGCATAAATACAGAATAATATAGATACTGAGAATGACACCCAGTATACAGGATAGAAGATGTGGTACTGTGCAGTGTATATATACAGAATAATACAGATACCGAGAATAACACCCAGTATACAGGACAGGAAAAGTGGTATTGTGCAGTGTATATATAGAGAATAATACAGATACCGTGAATGACACCCAGTATACAGGACAGAAGATGTGGTACTGTGCAGGGCATATATACAGAATAATACAGATACCGAGAATGACACCCAGTATAGAGGACAGAAGATGTGGTACTGTGCAGTGTATATATACAGAATAATACAGATACCGAGAATGACACCCAGTATACAGGACAGAAGATGTGGTACTGTGCAGTGTATATATACAGAATAATACAGATACCGAGAATGACACACAGTATACAGGACAGAAGATGTGGCACTGTGCAGTGTATATATACAGAATAATACAGATACCGAGAATGACACCCAGTATACAGGGCAGGAAAAGTGGTACTGTGCAGTGTATATATACAGAATAATACAGATACTGAGGATTACACCCAGTATACAGGACAGAAGATGTGGTACTCTGCAGTGTATATATACAGAATAATACAGATACCGAGAATGACACCCAGTATACAGGACAGAAGATGTGGTACTGTGCAGTGTATATATACAGAATAATACAGATACCGAGAATGACACCCAGTATACAGGACAGAAGATGTGGTACTGTGCAGGGCATAAATACAGAATAATATAGATACTGAGAATGACACCCAGTATACAGGATAGAAGATGTGGTACTGTGCAGTGTATATATACAGAATAATACAGATACCGAGAATAACACCCAGTATACAGGACAGGAAAAGTGGTATTGTGCAGTGTATATATAGAGAATAATACAGATACCGTGAATGACACCCAGTATACAGGACAGAAGATGTGGTACTGTGCAGGGCATATATACAGAATAATACAGATACCGAGAATGACACCCAGTATAGAGGACAGAAGATGTGGTACTGTGCAGTGTATATATACAGAATAATACAGATACCGAGAATGACACCCAGTATACAGGACAGAAGATGTGGTACTGTGCAGTGTATATATACAGAATAATACAGATACCGAGAATGACACACAGTATACAGGACAGAAGATGTGGCACTGTGCAGTGTATATATACAGAATAATACAGATACCGAGAATGACACCCAGTATACAGGGCAGAAGATGTGGTACTGTGCAGTGTATATATACAGAATAATACAGATACCGAGAATGACACCCAGTATACAGGACAGAAGATGTGGCACTGTGCAGTGTATATATACAGAATAATACAGATACTGAGGATTACATCCAGTATACAGGACAGGAAAAGTGGTACTGTGCAGTGTATATATACAGAATAATACAGATACTGAGGATTACACCCAGTATACAGGACAGAAGATGTGGTACTGTGCAGTGTATATATACAGAATAATACAAATACCGAGAATGACACCCAGTATACAGGACAAAAGGTGTGGTACTGTGCAGTGTATATATACAGAATAATACAGATACTGAGGATTACACCCAGTATACAGGACAGGAAAAGTGGTACTGTGCAGTGTATATATATACACAATAATACAGATACTGAGGATTACACTCAGTATACAGAACAGGAGAAGTGGTGCTGTGCAGGGTATATATACACAATAATACAGGTACTGAGGATTACACCATGTGCACATACACTACAAACAGTGTGAACAGATCCACAAAACACTGCGTGAGCAGAGCCGCATAGATGTGTACAGTGCACTCATTAGTCAGAGACACATAATGAAGAAAGTACAGCTAGTGTGTACACGGCCACAGCTGATGCGGCACTGCATGGCTGCTGGGAGCAATGTGACTCCACCACATACACAGGAGACATAGCACTACTCTAAGGTGCTACCATCTCCACACACTACAGCTCCAGCCCTCAGGACAGTGCAGGCTGCACTCTGGGCAGGGGGAGGTGAGGACGGGGCATCCTCCTCAGGTCTCCTTCCTTTGTTGCTCTGGATAACGCAGGAGACAGGGGGTTTCCTCGGTCATGGAGGGTCCAAGGGTCCAACAGGCGGAGGGGAACACGAGTGACCTGGTGAACTCGTCCCCTCAGGGCTGTGATAACGGGGCCCTCATGGATCACTTCGGGGTCCTCATCCAGGGGGTGCTGGCTGTGGTGGCGTTCAGCACTCTGATGTGTGAGTATATACTCTGTGTGTGACGTCACGTGTATACCCGGTGTATTCCCTGCCTGTGTCTGCTAGGGGCCATATATACAGGTGTATACGGACTACTGAAACCAGCATGCCTTATATCAGCCAGGTTGTAGTGAGAGTTGTAGTTCCACATATGGAGCAGCTGAACTCTATTAACCCCTCCAGGACTGGAGCTTTTTTGGACTAGTGTATTTTATTTATTTATTTAGTTTTTTGTGTGGCCTTTTCAGTATTTTATTTAGTTAGTTTTTTTGTCGGTTGCCACTTTCGACCAGTTTTAGGGAACATAACTTATTGTATAATTTTTATTAAGATTTTCTTTGGGGAATACAAAAACAAAGCAGATCCCGCAATGTGGATCACTTTATCAGATTTTGCCAAAGAAAATGTTTCTACCCTTAAAGCAGGTAGTCCTGCTGTACAAAAGGAGACATGACACATCCCATGTGTCTACCCTACAGCTACGTCACTTTATTTATTGGTTAGAATGTTAGAAGGGTTAAAAGTTAAGCAATTTGTTTTTTTTTTAAAGAAATCTACAAAACCTATTTTTTTTAGGAACCTATTCAGATTTAAAGGAATTGCCTATATATTGAAAACTCTCCCAAAGTGATAGTATTTTAAGAACTGCACATCGCCAATACCTCACAACTGCTGTTAGGAAATGTTTAACCCTAAACAACAGAATCCCCTCACAGACCCCAGGAAGTGCTGGTAACCATTTCCTACTTGCGGGCACTTCTTTGGGTCCTGAGGAAGTGCTGATAAACTAAATGTATGTTGTCTGCCTCCCTTCCCCCCCCCAGCAGTCATCGCCCTCCCCACTGTCTAACGCCATGTGGCCCATGCCTGTTTGTAACTTTGTGCAATAAAGCTGTGGTCACCTGGTCACCATACTTGGAGCAGACCTCCCAAGTGTCCCGGATTTGGCGGGACAGTCCCGGTTTAGTCCGGGCTTCCCGCTGTCCCGTGCGGGACTAGAAGTGTCCCGGTGTCTGGCACTTCACCGATTGCTGCACGGCCCCTCTAGCTGCCGGCCACGCCCCCTCCGGCTGCCGGTCACGCCCCCTCACAGCAGCACATTGGGAGGACTGAGCACCCAATCACAGTGCAGAGAGTGAGTCGTGTGACCTCTCTCCTGCCCTGTGTAGAGGGGAGGAACTCAGTCATCCAATCCCGGCTCAGCGCGGCCTCTGTGAAGTTCCCCAGCAATGGAGGAAGCATCAGCACAGCAGCAGCCGGGACACAGAGGGCTCTGCCTCCACACTGGGGCCTGGATCCCTGACTGCCTGTGACTGGGAGGAACTGACAGGAGCACAGCACACAGGTATCAAAGACATGGGAGCACAGGCTGAGGATAACACAAGGGGTGATGATAACAGAGAACACAGAGGAGTGTGGTGACAGGCTCCGTACACCTCATAAAGGCACGGCTCTGCTCCGTACACCTCATAAATGCACAGCTCTGCTCCGTACACCTCATAAATGCACGGCTCTGCTCCGTACACCTCATAAATGCACGGCTCTGCTCTGTACACCCCATAAATGCACGGCTCTGCTCTGTACACCTCATAAATGCACGGCTCTGCTCCGTACACCTCATAAATGCACAGCTCTGCTCCGTACACCTCATAAATGCACGGCTCCGCTCCGTACACCTCATAAATGCACAGCTCCGCTCCGTACACCTCATAAATGCACGGCTCCGCTCCGTACACCTCATAAATGCACGGCTCTGCTCCGTACACCTCATAAATGCACAGCTCTGCTCCGTACACCTCATAAATGCACGGCTCCGCTCCGTACACCTCATAAATGCACAGCTCTGCTCCGTACACCTCATAAATGCACGGCTCCGCTCCGTACACCTCATAAATGCACGGCTCTGCTCCGTACACCTCATAAATGCACGGCTCCGCTCCGTACACCTCATAAATGCACGGCTCTGCTCCGTACACCTCATAAATGCACGGCTCTGCTCCGTACACCTCATAAATGCACGGCTCTGCTCCGTACACCTCATAAATGCACGGCTCTGCTCCGTACACCTCATAAATGCACGGCTCTGCTCCGTACACCTCATAAATGCACGGCTCCGCTCCGTACACCTCATAAATGCACGGCTCCGCTCCGTACACCTCATAAATGCACGGCTCTGCTCCGTACACCTCATAAATGCACGGCTCTGCTCCGTACACCTCATAAATGCACGGCTCTGCTCCGTACACCTCATAAATGCACGGCTCTGCTCCGTACACCTCATAAATGCACGGCTCCGCTCCGTACACCTCATAAATGCACAGCTCTGCTCCGTACACCTCATAAATGCACAGCTCTGCTCCGTACACCTAATAAAGGCACGGCTCCGCTCCGTACACTTCATACAGGCACGGCTCTGCTCCGTACACCTCATAAAGGCACGGCTCCGCTCTGTACACCACATAAATGCACAGCTCTGCTCCGTACACCTCATACAGGCACAGCTCCGCTCCATACACCTCATAAAGGCACGGCTCTGCTCCGTACACCTCATAAAGGCACGGCTCTGCTCCGTACACCTCATAAAGGCATGGCTCCGCTCCGTACACCATATACAGACACAGCTCTGCTCCGTACACCTCATAAATGCACAGCTCTGCTCCGTACACCTCATGCAGGTGCGACTCCGCTCCGTACACCTCATTCAGGCATGGCTCCGCTCCGTACACCTCATACAGGTGCGGCTCCGCTACGTGCACCTGATGCAGGCGCAGCTCCGCTCCGTACACGATATACAGACACAGCTCCGCTCCGTAAACCTCATACAGGCACGGCTCCGCTCTGTACACCTCATACAGGTGCAGCTCCTCACCGTGCACTGATGCAGGCACGTACACACGCGGCTCCGCTCCATAAACCTCATGGAGACACAGCTCCACTCCTTACGCCCACAGCTTAGCTCTGTACATTTAGTACAATATCGGCTCTGCTACATCCACACTGTAAAGCCCTCCTGACATAACCTTCACCTTATCCAGCACCATAACAACCAGCACAGCAGAGTCCTGCATACACTGAGGAGCTGATAATGTGACCCCTGACTACTCCCCTCCACATGGGCGTACCCAGCGTGGGGCTGGGGGGGGCAGGTGCCCCCCCCAAGAGGCTGCCCCGGGTGAGCGTGGCACTGCGTACCCCACATGGCACCTACAGTACTGTGACCAGGGCTTTTTTTGCTCCGGAGCGGCCGCCGCCCCCGCCCCCCCTCCTCTTTGGGAGTGAAAGGAGCAGCACTGTCTCCCGGCCGAGTGCTGAGTGAGGGGTCAGACTCCAGAGGAGCGGGCGGGAGCCGGCGGCACAGCACTGTCATGTGAACGGACGGCAGAGGAGATGCAGAGAGGACGGCAGAAGAGAGCAGGTGGTGAGTGGCCCCAAGGAAAGAAGGTGCAGTGTGCTGTGCAGCCAGGTTTTGTGTGCAGAGTGACAGTGTGTGTGTGTGTGTGTGTGCAATGTGTGTGCAATGTGTGTGTGCAATGTGTGTGTGCAATGTTTGTGTGTGTGTGCAATGTGTGTGTGTAATGTGTGTGTGTGTGTGTGTGTGTGTGTGTGAAATGTGTGTGTGTGCAATGTGTGTGTGCAATGTGTGTGTGGGTGTGCAATGTGTGTGTGTGCAATGCTACATGCTGCAGTGCCGGCCCCGGGAGCAGAAGAGCCTGTGCAGCTGCCCTGTGGACTGTGGGGGGCTGGAGGCAGAGACAGAGCAGCCGGAGGATCACAGTGAGTGAAAATAAATGTAAAGTAAATAAAGATAAA
Source organism: Allobates femoralis (assembly GCA_033576535.1). Classification (NCBI taxonomy): domain Eukaryota; kingdom Metazoa; phylum Chordata; class Amphibia; order Anura; family Aromobatidae; genus Allobates; species Allobates femoralis. Next base: position 255,582,892 of record JARQOC010000004.1, read on the forward strand.
GTTGGCTGCACTGTGCTTGTGATGGGGGCCTCCAGCCTCCGTCCTCCTGCGCTCACCCCTCCAGCCTCCGTCCTCCTGCCCTCACCCCTCCAGCCTCCGTCCTCCTGCCCTCACCCCTCCAGCCTCCGTCCTCCTGCCCTCACCCCTCCAGCCTCCGTCCTCCTGCGCTCACCCCTCCAGCCTCCGTCCTCCTGCGCTCACCCCTCCAGCCTCTGTCCTCCTGCGCTCACCCCTCCAGCCTCTGTCCTCCTGCGCTCACCCCTCCAGCCTCTGTCCTCCTGCGCTCACCCCTCCAGCCTCTGTCCTCCTGCGCTCACCCCTCCAGCCTCTGTCCTCCTGCGCTCACCCCTTCAGCCTCTGTCCTCCTGCGCTCACCCCTCCAGCCTTTGTCCTCCTGCGCTCACCCCTCCAGCCTCTGTCCTACTGCGCTCACCCCTCCAGCCTCTGTCCTACTGCGCTCACCCCTCCAGCCTCTGTCCTACTGCGCTCACCCCTCCAGCCTCCGTCCTCCTGCCCTCACCCCTCCAGCCTCCGTCCTCCTGCCCTCACCCCTCCAGCCTCCATCCTCCTGCCCTCACCCCTCCAGCCTCTGTCCTCCTGCGCTCACCCCTCCAGCCTCTGTCCTCCTGCGCTCACCCCTCCAGCCTCTGTCCTCCTGCGCTCACCCCTCCAGCCTCTGTCCTCCTGCGCTCACCCCTCCAGCCTCTGTCCTCCTGCCCTCATCCCACCAGCCTCTGTCCTCCTGCCCTCACCCCACCAGCCTTCGTCATCCTGCGCTCACCCCTTCAGCCTCCGTCCTCCTGCGCTCACCCCCCAGCCTTCATCCTGGTCTAACCGCCTGCCCACCATATACTGTGCTGCTAACCACTGAGCCATCATACTATGCTAACCACAGAGACATCGCGCAGTGCTAACCACTGAGCCACCGTACAATGCTAACCACTGAGCCACCATATACAGAGCTAACCACTGAGCCACCATATACAGTGCTAACCACTGAGCCACCATACAGTGCTAACCACTGAGCCACCATTTACAGTGCTAATCACTGAGCCACCATATACAGTGCTAACCACTGAGCCACCATATACAGTGCTAACCACTGAGCCACCGTATACAGTGCTAACCACTGAGCCACCGTATACAGTGCTAACCACTGAGCCACCATATACAGTGCTAACCACTGAGCCACCATATACAGTGCTAACCACTGAGCCACCGTATACAGTGCTAAATACTGAGCCACCATATACTGTGCTAACCACTGAGCCACTGTATACAGTGCTAACCACTGAGCCACCGTATACAGTACTAATCACTGAGCCACCATTTACAGTGCTAACCACTGAGCCACCGTACTGCGAGTGTATGCCCCTGCGAGTGTATGCCCCTGTGTGTGTATGCCTCCCCCCTGAAAATAAGACCGGGTGCAACGTTCGGAGCAAATATATTAATATATTAAATATATTAATCTCACCCGGCCCCTGACAGCAGCCCGCCCATGTCATATACAGCCCCCGGCCCCCATAGGGCTCCCCAGTGGCGCAATAAGTCTGATGGGCACAGGTGCGCAATGTAGGCCCCCCACCTTCCGCGTGCACGTTGGTCAGATGTATGGGCCCCGTGTAACATTCTAAATCCTATACTCACAAATTGACCCCTCTCCCCCTTCATTATGTATTAATGTCCCTTATCTTGCTGTATATGGTCCTCCTCCTGGAATATGGCCTTTATCGTGGTATATATGTCCCCCATCATGGTTTATATGGTCCTCCTCCTCAGCCACCATAGTCCTCCAATTATTATAATGCATCCCCACATTCCTCCATACATTACAATGTATTCCCATAGTCCTCTAAGTATTATAATGCACCCCATAGTCCCTCATTCATAAGGTACCCCCATAGTCATCCAATTATCATAATGCAACCCCACTATCCTCTATATAGTATAATGTAGCCTCATATGCCTCCATACATTATAATGCACCTCCATACAGTATAATGCACTCCTATAGTTCTCCATATAGTATAATTCACCCCCATAATTCTCCATATAGTATAATTCACCCATAGTCTTCTATACAGTATAATGCACCATCAATAGTCCTCCATGTAGTATAATGCACCCCCATAGTTCTCCATATAGCCCTCCATACAGTCTAATGCACCCTCACAGTCCTGTGTTTAGCATAGTACAGCCTTCCATATAGCACAGTACAGCCTCATAATTCTCCATACAGTATAATGCAGCCACGGTGAGCCACCCCCTTCCCCCCCCCCCATACTCCTCTGGCCAGCGTGTACTCCTTAAAAAAAAATCCTGTACTTACATCTCCTGGTTCCACCACAGCTTCCCAAAATTGAAGATACAGGAGGAGGTCGTGACGCTGAGCGTTGCACAGTGGAACGCATAAAAGCAGGAAGTGACACCTAGTCCACACTAGGAGAAGGTAGTGCTTCCTGCTTTTTATGCGTTCCACTGTGCAATGCATGGCATCACCCCTGTGGTAAGAGGAAGCGCAGGGGGCGGCGCAGGAGGCTCAGTGAAACACATGGGACCCTTAGCGGCCCGTGTGCTGCTGCGCAGTGATGGTACAAGAAGCGGGCACAATCGGAACGACCATGGCTTGCCCCCCCCTAGTTTTGATCCTGGGTACACCCATGCCCCTCCATGTGACATCTTCACAGGTCCTGTCAGTACAGAGCAGCCGTGGATGTAGTGTGCAGCTCTGTCTGCTGGTGGAGAACAATGCAGGGGGGCGTAACAGGCGGCTGGCGGGGAGACCCGTCCTTGGCCACTGCAGCAGGAGGTCCAGCGGCGCCCCCCTGCCTGCTGCGTCGGGGCAAATGCCCCACCAGTTTCCCCTAGATATGACCCTGGAGAACGAGACACTGGATGAAGAACTAAAACCAGTGACCAGTATGGCAGGAAATGAGAGGCTGATAACAGAGAGCAGGAGTAAGGCTTCAAACGTGGCGTATTTACTGCATCTACGCACTGCTATTTTGTGCTGCTGTAAAAGCAGTGAAACGCAACACTGGATACGCAGTCCAGCAAAAGCTATGGCTTTCACACGTTGCATATTTTTGCTCTTTGATGTGCGCACGCTTTCACTGCAAAGCACACATGCAAAAAGAACGACCATGTCAATTCTTTGCACTTTTTTCAGCGCGCTTTTCCCATGGGTCGCATTATAAAATGGGCTCAGGAAAAGCGCTCTGGGAAAAGCGCACTGTGTGAATGCAGTTGTGTTTTTTTGTGCAAAAAAGCGCCACTGCAAAAAAAAGTGGTAAATACGCTACGTGTTAAAGAAAATAGAGAAAGAGGCTGAGCCGGGTACAAGAGTTATATGTCTGACAGTTGCTCACTGTGATCCTGATTTACCATCTCTCCTGCCTTGATTGATATGACTGACATCTCCTCTGTCCTCCACAGTCTGTTCATCCCTCGCACCTGCACAAGAGGGAGCAGGAGCTGCGCAGGGGCCACAGACTAGTGAACGCAGGAGATGTCGGTCCCGGCAGGAGACATCGGCCGCGTCGGCCCCGGCAGGAGACATCGGCCGCGTCGGCCCCGGCAGGAGATGTCGGCCGCGTCGGTCCCAGCAGGAGATGGCGGTCCCGGCAGGAGATGTCGGACCCGGCAGGAGATGTCGGCCGCGTCGGTCCCGGCAGGAGATGTAGGTCCCGGCAGGAGACGTCGGCCACGTCGGTCCCGGCAGGAGATGTCGGCTGCGTCGGTATTGTGTGAGGTCTGAGGATGTGATGGGTTCCCATGACAGCCAGGGGTCTGCTGAAGACCTCCATACCTATCGTGACGGTTCTTGTGTGAGGGCCAGCGTTTATGTGGTGTTCATAGAAGAACATGATTTTCACTCTACATAGCGGCTGTAGCACTGCTGCATTCTGGAGAAGCGATAAGATACAGCTTCAGCTCCCCTAAGGAGACTATTAAGGTACCGTCACACTTGGAGATATCGCCGGCGATTCCACAGGCGACGCTAAGGCGTGGCCTGTCGCCGGCGACATCGCCAATGCGTCGCCTAATGTAAATGGGCGACGGCGACACGTCTGAGTGGTCGCCTGGTTTCACATCAGAGCACTGAAACCAGGCGACCATTCTTGGGCGATGTGTGCTGATCGCCCTGTGTAACATCTCATGAGCGATGTGAAAGGCGACAGCACACATCACCAAAACTATTCAGTAGGCGTTTCAGGGCGTAGTTACTATCTCCGGCTGTCGCGTGGATTGGTGGCAGCTCCAGCGTTACGATTGGTAGTCTTGTTCCTCGGCGTCCTATTTGATGATGTGTGCGTCCCACATTAATGTAGTCTTCCTTTCCATGGTGCTGAAAGGTGTATTAGGCCCCTTTGACATCTGCGTTTTATGCTGATGGCGGCAGTTGCAGTTAAAAAAACCGCAACAGCCGCGATTACCGCAAGTGTGACCGCATTTGCGGTTCACTTGCGGCAAGCACCATACAATGTCTATGGGGCTTGCGGCAGGTGCGGCTGGGAAAAAACCGCAGCATGCCGCAAGTGCCGAAACCGCACTTGCCGCACCTGCCGCAAGCCCCATAGACATTGTATGGTGCTTGCCGCAAGTGAACCACAAGTGCGGTCACACTTGCGGTAATCGCGGCAGTTGCGGTTTTTTTAACCGCAACTGCCGCAATCAGCATAAAACGCAGAAGTCAAAGGGGCCATACCCAGGAGCGTACATTCTATTAAAAAGCAGCGCATTGATGCCCCACTGTGTGCTACAAAGTGCAGAGATGTGCCATTGCCAAATGTCTCTTTAACACCAACACAATTGTCTCCGTACATGTCAATTCTGCATCAGAAACGCAGGCCAATCACATTTCTTCGAGGCGTCACACAGCATAATGTTCACGCCTATCTCCGAGATGCGGGTCAAAATTACGCCCACATCGCTAATGTGGTTGCTCTGTGTGACGCGTATGCGGCCGCCAGCGACTTAATCGCCTGTGGGGCTTGGGCGACGCTCAGGCAATTTCCGGTCAGGTCGTCGCCTGAGCGTCGCCTAAGGTGTCGCCCCGTGTAAATGGGCGTCGGCGACCTCGGGCGACACGCAAAAACGTGCGTCGCCTATGGGATCGCCGGCGATATGGCTAGGTGTGACGGTACCCTTACAGTACAGAGAAAAAAAAAAGTGTTTTTAAACATATGGGAAAAAACAACAAAAATTTATAACCAACCCTATTTCCCATAAAAAGTAAAACATAAATAATCCCCCCCATATTTGGTATCACTGCATTCATAAAAGTCCTCTCAAAATCCAAAATAAATTAATGTGATTGGTAAACAGCGTAACAAAAAACAACAACAATTAAATCGCCAGAATTCTATATATTTTTTTGCCTCCTCCACCTTGCGATGAATGGCATATAACAGCCAATCAGTATATGATCTACAGCCACATGGTATCAGTAAGGGCCCTTTCACATCAGCGTTTTTCGTAATTCGCGGCAGATGCGGTGAAAAAACCGCATCTGCCGCGTTTGCCGCATAACCGTTCCACTTGCGGCACGGTTGCGGTTTTTTCCATAGGAAGTATAGGGGGACTTGCGGCAGATGCGGCAAGTGCGGTATTGCACTTGCGGCAGGTGCGGCAGAGAAAAAAACCGCGGCTGACCGCGGTTTTTTTCGCTGCCGCACCTGCCGCAAGTGCAATACCGCACTTGCCGCATCTGCCGCAAGTCCCCCTATACTTCCTATGGAAAAAACCGCAACCGTGCCGCAAGTGGAACGGTTATGCGGCAAACGCGGCAGATGCGGTTTTTTCACCGCATCTGCCGCGAATTATGAAAAACGCTGATGTGAAAGCACCCTAAGAATGTCAACACAGGGCACAACAATCCTCCCCTCACAGCCAGGATCATAAAGATTAATAACGTTACACATCTTGGAAAATGACACAAGCAAAAATGTATTTTTAATTACAAATTTCTGAATTTTTTTCACAACATTAATAAAAGAATAAACAATTTCCATTCAGTATCTACATAATTGTAAGGATCGAGGTCACGACCAGGCCTGGCGATACAGGGGCCCGAGCGACCCCAGCACGTACTGCAGCTGGATGTGCATCCGAGGACATGCATCAAGCTGAAGCGCATTGATGTACAGAGACCCGTTAGGTTCCTGCACTGTGATACACGCTGACGGCCAAACTGTGGCTGACAGCTGCGGTACCGTGACAGGGCAGCACATGACAGTCACTTCTTGCATCAAGGCGCACACTCCAATGTCAGCTACCAGCTGTGCGTTGTTACAGAGGACACTGGATGATGTGGGAGCTGAAGAAAGTTGAGTAGAATACTGTCTTAAATTAGAGAAAAATAGGGACATGTATACTGACGCGCCCACCAGGGCCGTGAGGTACTCGGAACCGGGCCGAACAGTTCAGTTCTCTTTGGGGAATGTCATGGTGGCGTGACCTGGCTCCGTGAGCCTGGTGGTGTCATAAAAATGGGGGATATTTATATGGGATTAAATTTGTGACGCCACCTGTGGTATTCAGCAATTGGATGGCCGACGCTGCGGTTCAGATCCACTGGGGTGATGCAGCAGGGATGTTACAGCTCTCCACGGGTAGAGCAGGACCCCAGGGCAGTTATAGTCTATTGATGGTGGTCACAGGTGTAACCCAGGGCAGGTCGTGCAGTAAATAAATCAGGGGACACAGCAGGGTGCAGTCTTCACAGTTTACTCCGTTTCTGAAGTACGCCGACCCGCCGGGTGCTGTGTACTCCGAGTCAGGGATCCAGCCATTTCTAGGCAGATTGGTGGCACTTGTTTGGTACCACCTTTGTGTGTACCTTTCCGGGTCATCTCACTGCGCTGGCTCTCGCCTTCCTGCCTTTCACACACACTGTCCAGAGCCAGCAGCTTGGGTCTTGTCGGGAGCCGTCTCTCTTGTCCCCTCGAGCCTATGCGGCTGCCTTTTCAGCGATTGTGTGCGGATTTGGCTGCTGCACATTAAGATACTGCAGCCTCTGGGTTTGCTAGCTGAATCTTAAAGTCTCCCACTAGTCTGGGGCCGGTCCCCTCTGTGGCCTAGCTCCTCCAGCAAGTCCCACCAGGCAATCACTGGAAAGGGGTTCCTCCACACAGAGCTCTGTGGCGACCCAGAGGTGCTCCCCCTCCCCTCAGAGCTCCCTCTCAGTCTCTGGAGATACTCTACATCCTCTCTGACCTGGGACGAGCTCGTCTGGCTCCAGTCCCCGGGTCCAACTTTCTCTCCATCCTCTTCCCCAGGACGAGCTACTCACAACTCCAGTCCCCGGGTCCGACTCACTGACTGCGCACTTCCTGTTTCTGTCTGGATTAACTCCTCCCACTCTCAACTGTCACTGCCTACCTCCTAGTGCTCCACTACTTCCTAACTGTTCCACCTACTAATCCCCTTCTCCAGCCAGAGATGGGGTCTGCCCATCATGGGGTTTCTTCTGCCTCAGCACCCCTGGCCTAGAGTGGGCTGGTGTTGGATGCGGATGTGTGGGTACCGGGTAGTGCCCTCTCCTTACCAGGGGTGGGGGGGAGGTACCACACCTCTGGCTAAGGTGCAGTACCTCTGTGGCGAATGGACCATAAAGGACACCATATATACCAGGATGGGGACCATATATACCAGGATGGAGATATATAGGCTACATTCAGACTCTGCATTTTTTGATCCATTATTTGCAGTACACTGCATAAAACGGATCACTCAAATTAAATTCTTCATTTGAGAGGTTTCTGTTGGGCCACTCTGCCATAAAGGCCCGACTGGTGGAGGCTGCAGTGATAGTTCACCTTGTGGAACTTTTTCCCATCTCCCTACTGCATTTTCAGAGCTAGTATTGTGTCCTGTAGTGGACGGCAGACTGCCATCAGGGGGCGCTATACACAGTACTGTGGACTGAGAGTTGGTGTCCATTTTGGTGGAGTCGGAGGTTTGGCTTACCGGCTGCACACCATGACTGTGGAGATGGAGTCTGAGACGGTGTCCATTTTGGTGGGGTTGGATTCAGGGAAACTGAGGATTCGGAGTCAGAGGTTTGATTACTGACTGCACATCCCTGGCTATAAACTGCACAATGCTGCAGGGCAGGCACTAGTCTCAGCCGTCCTGCTGTGTTGTATGATGGGGCAGCCCACAGTCTGTGCTGTCAGTACTAAATGGCACTAAAATGCATCAAATGAATTGGAAAAGGCAAAAAAATGCAGCAAAAATGCAATAATCAGAAGATTAATAGTAATAAGGGCATCTGAATGTCCGTCACTTGTAAATGGGTGTGGTCAGGGGCGGGGCAAGGGGCGGGGCTAAAAATTTGCGCGGCGCACTACGTGCGCCGCATCGACTGTCCCTCTTTCTGTTCCTCAAAAGTTGGGAGGTATGCTTGGAGTGTTGCTGTGGCGTCTTCTATTAGCAGAAAAAGCAGCCAGCTATGTGCTACCACCCCAGCTGCCTGGTTTTAGCTTGGCCAGCTATCAAAAAAACAAGGCCATTGATATTTTTTTAATTATTTAAGTAAATAATTTTAAACAAATGCTTGGGCTTCATCCTATTTTTGACTGCAAACCAAGGTAAAACCAGGCAGCTAGGGGCTAGTATTCTCAGCATGGTGAGACCCATAATTATTGAGCCCCAGGGCTCTGGAGTCTGTAAAGGCCCCATTGCATGGCATGACATTGTCAACGACATCGCTGATACGTCACCAGTTTGGAGGCGTTTCAGCGATGTCGTTGCGACCTCTTTGCGTGTGACTCTGGCAAGGTGTAACGATAAATCGATGGATCGGAGTTGACAGGTTTACCAACATGTTGGAAACCTGACGATCTCAAGTCCAGCAACCTGCTGCATCTTTCTGTGTGACACCGCAATAATGATGTCGTGGACGACTGTGCCCATTCCCAGCAATGAGCAGGTATCGTTCTCGGGGTTTGTGAACGATACCTGCTCACAATATCGTTGGTGAGTCGTCCACAATATCTACACGTGTGACATCTCACCAGCGATGTTGAAACAATGTCAGAAACGACCGCGCACCCACGAGATCATTGCCGACATCGTTTCAACGTCGTGCCATGTGACGAGGCCTTTAGGCCTACTTCACATATCTGACTTTCCAGTAAGTGTGGCATCCATTTTTCTTCATGGACACCCCACATACCTATTATAACCAAGGGGGCTGTGTGTTTTCTCAAGGCCCATGTATCTGCGTGAACCACGAGGAGATATGTCCACTTTTTATAAGCAGCACAGATGACAAGGGCTGTGAAAAATACAACCTCTGGCAAATATTTTGGAATCACCTGGCTCGGAGGATGTTCATTCAGTTGTTTAATTTTGTAGAAAAAAAGCAGATCACAGACATGGCACAAAACTAAAGTCATTTCAAATGGCAACTCTCTGCCTTGACAAAGCACTAAAAGAAATCATGACAAAAAAATGCTAGCCAGTAAAGGCCCAGTTACACGGCACGACGTTGAAACGATGTCGGCAACGATCTCGGGGCACCCTGTTTTTGACATCATTTCAACATCACTGGTGAGATGTCACACGTCTAGTTATCGTGGACAACTCACCAACGATGTTGTGAGCAGGTAGTGAGCCAGAGTCATATGCAACGAGGTAGCAACGACGTTGCTGAAACGCCTCCAAACCCGTGACGTGTCCGCGATGTCATTGACGATGTAGTTCTGTATAATGGGGCCTTAACTGTTACTTTTGTAGACCAAGCAGGGGGAAAAATTATGGAATCATTCAATTGTGAGGTAAAAATTATGGAATAATGACAATCAAACAAACAGACTAGTATTTTGTTGCACCACCTCTGGCTTTTATAACAGCTTGCATCCTCTGAGGCATGGACTTAATGAGATAAGGCCACGTCACACGGTTCAATCTTATGAACGATATCGCTTAAACGATCCTGAATTTTGATCATTTGAGCAATATCGTTTGTGCGTCGTAAACGAGCGATCTGTCAGTGAAAAATCATGTGATTGGTGGAAGATTTGTGAGCAGGACCTCAAATCCATCGTTCATCGATCAATTAACCTGCGTTTAACATTCTGCATCGTCCTGTGTGACACCTCTCAAACGATCTTTTTCTCCATTTCGCCTATTCCTGACGCTAGATGGTGTCGATCTCTGAGTAGTGCGAACAATCGCTGGCGCGTTGCCAAATTTCACATCGTTAACGACATCTATGCTTGTGACACCGCACAAACGATATCAATAAATTGTTCTAGCGATCTCAATCACGGGACATTTCAGTCGATATCGTGATTGAGATTGAAGCGTGTGACGTGGCCCTTACAAACAGTACTCATCATCAATCTGGCTCCAGCTTTCTCTGATTGCTGTTGCCAGGTCAGCTTTGCAGGTCGGAGCCTTGTCATGGACCATTTTCTTCAACTTCCACCAAAGATTTTCAATTGGATTGCGATCCGGACTATTTGCAGGCCATGACATTGACCTTATGTGTCTTCTTTCAAGGATTGTTTTTACAGTTTTTGCTCTATGGCAGGATGCATTATCCTCTTCATAAATGATTTCATCATCCCCAAACATCCTTTCAATTGATGGGATAAGAAAAGTGTCCAAAATATCAATGTAAACTTGGGCATTTATTGAAGATATAATGACAGCCATCTCCCCAGTGCCTTTACCTGACATGCAGCCCTATATCATCAATGACTGTGGAAATTTGCATGTTCTCTTTAGGCAGTCGTCTTTATAAATCTCATTGGAACGGCACCAAACAAAAAGTTCCAGCATCATCACCTTGCCCAATGCAGATTCACGATTGATCACTGAATATGACTTTCTTCCAGTCATCCACAGTCCACGATTGCTTTTACTGTGTTCAAATGTTTTTATTACATTTTATAATGTACGGTAAGTTCAAATAACAAAACTTTAAATACATGGTATAGTATATTATATAGATTAGTTATTATAGATATAACATGACTAGGTTATTATTATGTAATACAGATTATATCATATTTAGTAGCATTGAAGTTTATATAAATTCTGATATAAATTTGAATTCTTTATTTACATCATAGATTGTTTACGAACAGGAAATGAGTTTAATAATTATCAACTATTTACAGTCGCAGAAGACACAGTAGACCGTGGGGGGGGTATGTAGGTATGCTTGTGGATTATCTACCTTCAATCTATTTCATCTTTATTTTTATTAATAGTTGGAGTGTGATTAACATGTACTTTAAAGCTAACCAGGGGAGTTTGAAGTTGGCTCTCTTTGTAAATGTGACGGAAAGTGTAGGTTCCAGTGGTACCATTTTTTCTGATACTTGTGGCGGAGGTTGTTTTTGTTGGAGTAGGAGCAGATTGCTTTTCCTTAGCCCATTGTAACCTTGTTTTTTCTGTTTAGGTGTTAATGATGGCTTATGTTTAGCTTTTCTGTACGTAAATCCCATTTCCTTTAGGCGGTTTCTTACAGTTCGGTCACAGACATTGACTCCAATTTCCTCCCATTCGTTCCTCATTTGTTTTGTTGTGCACTTTCTGTTTTGGAGACATATTGCTTTAAGTTTCCGGTCTTGACACTTTGATGTCTTCCTTAGTCTACCAGTATGTTTGCCTTTAAAACCCTATCATGTTGTTTGTATTTGGACCAGATTTTAGACACAGCTGACTGTAACCAACATCTTTTGCAATATTGTGTGATGATTTACCCTCTTTTAAGAGTTTGATAATCCTCTCCTTTGTTTCAATTGACATCTCTAGTGTTGGAGTCATGATTCATATCAGTCCACTTGTTGCAACAGCTCTCTAAGTTGTGATCACTCCTTTTTAAAATGAAGACTTAGGCTGGGGTCACACTTGGCATGCGTTTTTGTAGTGCCTTTTAAAAAAGCATTCGTTTTTACATGCGTTTTTCCATGTCCGCATGCGTTTTTTAAGGTGTGTGATGGCACCCTGCGTTTTTGCATGCGTTTTTAAATCCACACCAAAAAATAGTGCATGCACTATTTTTTGGTGCGTTTTTAGAAACGCATGCGTTTTTTTAACATGGGCCTCTATGGAAAACGCATGCGTTTTTGGATGGTACTAAATGGTACTAATGTACCATGCGTTTTTGCATGCGTTTCCCATAGGGCCCCATGTTATAAAACGCATGCGTTTTTGGAAATGCACCAAAAACACATGGTACTGTCACACATGCGTTTTTGCTATTAGGGCATGCGTTTTTTAACATGGGGGCCTATGGGTGCATTTTTACATGCGTTTTTGAAAATGCAGGTCTCCAAAAACGCTTGTAAAAAACGCAAGTGTGACCCTAGCCTAACAAGCAGATCTTATTTGATGCAGGTGTTAGTTTTGGGAATGAAAATGTACAGGGTTATTCCATAATTTTTACCTCAGAATTGAGTGATTCCATAATTTTCCCCCTGCTTGGTCTACACAAGTAAACGTTACTGGCTAGCACATACCGTATATACTCGTGTATAAGCCGAGTTTCTCAGCACAAAAAATGTGCTGAAAAGTCCCCCCTCGGCTTATACATGAGTCATACAGCGGTACCCAGTGGTATACAGCCCTCCCCCCGTGGTATACAGGGCCCCCCCTTGCTTGTGGCAGACCTGTAAAGGAAGAGATCATTATACTTATCGTGTCGCTGCCGCCGCCGCCGCTCTGTCACCGCCACCGCGCTATTCCGGGTCTTCATGCTTCCTTCTCCGGCGCACAGGAAATGACGTAATTTCCTGTGCGCCGGAGAAGGAAGCATGAAGACCCGGAATAGCGCGGTGGCGGTGACAGAGCGGCGGCGGCGGCAGCGACACGATAAGTATAATGATCTCTTCCTTTACAGGTCTGCCACAAGCAAGGGGGGGCCCTGTATACCACTGGGTACCGCTGTATACAGCTGGGGCTGCTGTATACACAGCTGGGGCCCTGTATACCACTGGGGCTGCTGCTGTATACACCACTGGGGCTGCTGCTGTATATACCACTGGGGCTGCTGCTGTATACACCACTGGGGCTGCTGCTGTATATACCACTGGGGCTGCTGCTGTATACACCACTGGGGCTGCTGCTGTATATACCACTGGGGCTGCTGCTGTATAAACCACTGGGGCTGCTGCTGTATATACCACTGGGGCTGCTGCTGTATATACCACTGGGGCTGCTGCTGTGTATACCACTGGGGCTGCTGCTGTAACACTGCTGGGGCCTGTATATACCACTGGGGAGGCTGCTGTATACCTGTGCTGGGGTCCACCCTCGGCTTATACACGAGTCAATAGGTTTTCCCAGGTTTTGGGGGCAAAAGTAGGGGGGTCGGCTTATACACGGGTCAGCTTATACACGAGTATATACAGTATTTTTTTTCAAGATTTCTTTAAGTGTCTCTTCAAGGCAGAGAGTTGCCATTTGAAATGACTTTAGTTTTGTGCCATGTCTGTGATCTGCTTTTTTTTTTTTTACAACATTAAACAACTCAATGGACATCCTTCGAGCCAGGTGATTCCATAATTTTTGCCAGGGGTTGTACATACATCACATCCAGGTGCTGCATGTGATTAACATTGCAAAGTATGGGAGAAACGTTGTCTTTTCATTCTTTCTTTATCCATGCTGGGAAAACATGGGAAGGCCGGCTTCACAATACGGCTAGGATCTGATCCGTGTCTGTCCGCTTGAGCCAGACAGCCCCGGACCAGATCAGCACACAGAACTGGAAGGCTAATTTGCAGCTGCCGCCGCTGATAGGTCAGGACCGCCGCTTGCGGGGAGCTAGTCGCGGTCCTGAAACATCAGCGGTGGCAGCTGCGTGCAGCTGCACACCGGACCGGAGCGCAAATTAGCCCTTCAGTTCTGTGTGCTGATCCGGTCCGGGGCTGTCTGGCTCAAGCGGACAGTCATGGATCGGATCCTAGCAGTATTGTGAAGCCAGCCTTAGGGTATGTGCCCACAGGAAGGTTTTGCTGTGTTGGAGATCAGGTTTTGCCTTGGTTTTATGTAAATCTATGCTAATCTAATCCTAAGTTTTTGGTTTCCATCAAAACCAATGTGTGCAGGGAAAAGCTTTCACACACACACACACACTGTTTTTTTTCTATACAGAAAATGGAAATACTACAGGTGTTTCCGCTTTAGCAAAAGTGCAGCAAAGTATTGACATGCTCATTCTTTCTAAGGCGGCCGTCACACGCTTCAATATCGATAGCGATATTGTTAGCGATCACGTGCACGCGCGATCACTAACAATATCGTTCACATCGCTGGTGAGCTGTCACACAGACAGACTCACCAGCGATGTGGACCAGCGAGATCGCTGGTAACTATGGTACACATCGGGTTACTAGGCGCCGCACGGCTCTTAGTAACCCGACGTTTACCATAGATACCATCTCCCAGCATAGGCTCTGCCGCTGGGAGATCGTTCATCGTGGTGTCACACACCACGATGAGGCAGATTGAGCAAGCGCTTATCGCTTGATATGAGCTCCGGCTCATATCCGGCTCAATCTGCGATCTAACGATCAAGCGATTTTACATTGTAAAATCGCTTGATTGCACGCAGCGATGCACAAACGATATCGCTTAAGCGATCAAAAAGCAGATCACTTAAGCGATATCGTGCATTAAATTGATGCGTGTGACGGCCGCCTAAAACACAGCAAAACCTGAGGTGTTTCCACTTTCTTCACCAAACAAAAACCAATGTGTTGGGACAGCTAATCCTAGAATCATAGGTTTTGCTGGCAAACAAATCAGGTGGTGTTTACACTGTCTCCAGAGAACAAAAACCAATGTGTGTGAAAGCTTTTCCCTAATAACATAGGTTTTGCTGGAAACCAAAAACTCAGGATTAGATTATCATAGATTTACATAAAACCAAGGCAAAACCTGATCTCAAACGCAGCAAAACCTTCCTGTGGGCACATACCCTTAGGATACCGTCACACCTAGAGATATCGTCAGCGAATTCTATGGCGACGCTAAGACGTGGCCTATCGCCGGCGACATCGCCAAAGCGTCGCCTAATGTGACTGGGCGAGGGCGACACATCTGAGTGGTTGCCTGGTTTCACATCACAGCTCTGAAACCAGGCGACCATTCTGGGGCGATGTGTACTGATCGCCGTGTTTAATGTGTCAATAGCGATGTCAAGGGCGACAGCACACATTGCCTAAACATGTCTGGTAGGCGTTTCAAGGGCGTATTTACTACCTCTGCTGGTCTGCGTGGATTGGTGGGAGCTCGAGCGCTCCGATTGGTAGTCTTGTTCCTCGGTGCCATATTTGATGATGTGTGCGTCCAAAGGTGTATTACCCAGGAGCGTACATACTATATAAAGTAGCGCATTGATGTGACCTCTGTGTTTGCGGCTGTGTGTGTTCAAAGTGCAGAGATGTGCGACGGCCAAATGTGTGTCAACACCCAACACAATTGTCATTACATGTCAACTAATGTCTGCATCAGAGCGCTGTAGTGGCAGGCTTTATGTTTAAAGTATATGACGCGAAAGCATACGGTGTATCCTGTGGCTTTTGCGCCTCTGGGCCCCCGTCAACATGTGACATCTATACCGTGCGTCGTTACGCCATAACGTTGTCATACTTTTGGCGCCGCCTTCCTGGTGCTTTCCCTTCCCCTGCAGAATACTAAAATGGCGGCACACAGGTGAGCTGCAGTGTGGGGGGGGGAGCCTGAGCTTCTTATCCTGGTTGATCCATGTGACACCAGGGATTACTGGTGTCACGAGCAGCACACCCATCCAAATATCCACAAGCAGGCTGTCCTGATGAGGGTGAAGCGGCGGCTGGAGAGGAGGTTCGGTGTTTTGCGCAGCCCAAAGCAGATCTGCAAAATAATTGCAGATCTGAAATATAAGACACCTGGACGCATCACCCGACTGCGTGACAGGATTGCCCAGATAAGTGGTGAGTATTTAGCATGACAACATACACATATACCCTTCTGTGTAAAGAAAGACATATGAAGGCCAGCACATGCCACTGTACACCCCAACATATATAGGGGCAATGTATGTGAGAGCTTCTTCATGACTCTGCAGTTGCATGATCATCTTCCTGCAACATCCACATACACAATACACTTCTGTGGGTCATGTGTCACAACACACTTGTATGCACACACAATAACCACAGGCCTACAGTATGTGTGTAAATATGCATAAAGCAGTGTCAGCATGTAGGCCATTATGTCACACCACTCATGTCACACACTGGAAACCTGTGTATTTCAGTTAACCTTTTGGATTTTGCAGACATCAAAAATGCTCATCTACACATACACAATATGTACATAATATATACATAAAAGCGCCATACGGCTTCACTATACAATTACTCGACACGTGAGTGCCGTGTTTTGCCTTGTTGCCCACGCCAATGCCTATAGCAATAATCCGCTACATATCACACGAGGGTTGACTGAGCACCGAGCCAATACGCACATGCATGCTTGCATTTTACGATGTGGCGCTGCGAACAAGGACACAGTAATTGGTGTTTGTTTGCAACCAATCACACTTCTTCGAGGCGTCACACAATATAATGTGTAACGCCTACCTCCGAGACGCGGGACGAAATTACGCCCACATCGCTAATGTGGTTGCTCTGTGTGACTCAGAAGCGTCCACCACCGACTTGATCCTCCATGGGGCTTGGGCGACGCACAGGCAACTTCCGGTCAGGCTCATCACCGAATCGTCGGCTGAGTTATCGCCATGTGTAAAGAGGCGACGGCGATGTAGGTCGACTGCCAAAAACATGTGCGCGCATGTGCGTCGCCATAGAAATCGCCGACGATATCTCCAGGTGTGTGACGGTACCCTTAGAGTGACCTCTGAAACACATGCTCCTCTGGACTGACAACTGAAAAAGAAAGACATTTAAGCGTTTCCATAACACTATTTTGCTATACACATTGCTTTAAAAAAACAAATCCAGATCTGCCCTTTCTGCACAGGGAGTAAATTCTAGATTTTGCACAACTACATATAATATAGGATTTTGAGAAAAGTTTCAGTCAAATAGAAATACCTTGTTATCAAAGTATTCAATTGGATTTGCTACATTAAAAAAAGATTAACTACATAGATCTGGTCTTAGCACTAGATGGCACTGTTGTCCTGACATAGTTTCTCTGGTGCTTCAGACTATTTTACCTTATCAGAATATTGGAGCATTTTTAGAAATCAGGGCTTTATGCATTTTATTTCATAACATCTACAGTTGTACTTAAGGGAGGCACCTGCTGTGTATGTAGCAGGGTCACCATCTGAGTGAGCTCCATGAATTCTCACCTGATGTGTGATGTAGATGTAGGTCAATTGTTTGGAAAGGGTTAAAGTGCTATTGCTGTCCATGGTGGCCCAGATGAATGGAGAGAAATGTACATGGGTTTATTCTTCTGTGTTCCTACAAGTTTGCCCCTTTCTCCAGGATGCTAGTTTCAGAACTTTACTCAAGTGAATGTCTCCATCAGGGCTTGCATTATACCTAGTGTGATTTTGACAGAAATCCTGTTCTAATATTCTGTGGAGAACACTGTATTACTGTGTACCCAGCCTTTGGCAAATCTTCCCTTGTAATCCACATTTGCACAAACATGGAAGAATGAATATATTCTTGATCTCAAGATCTTGCACATTATGAAAACAATTGTAAAAAGGGTAGAATTTATAGTATTTGAATGTACAGAAAAATACGGTAGTTCCAATCAGGGGCCAGAATACGGCAAGTTTTTTCAAGGAAACCTGTCACCCCCTTTGGGCGTTCTTAACTGTGCGCACCAGCTGTAGCATGATGTAATAGGGGTTCCTATATACCCACACGTCCCCCTGCATACCTTACAAATTTAATTTTATTCTCTCTCGCGCTGTATGGAAATGACTCGTGAAAAGGTTCGCAGTGGTGCGGGTCAACGTGCTCCATTGAGGTTGCATGATACCCAAAGTCTCACGACTGTACAGTAGAATCTCACTAAACTTCGGGCACTGCGTTTTTAATGGAGCAGTAACCCGCGCCACTGCACAGGCACGAGAGTATTGCCTATCATTCAACATGTATACACAGGAGGGTCGGTGGTTTTAATAGAGAGGGGCAACTATTCCAGGGCGGTGAAAACCAGAGAGCAGACTCTCCTAGACCTTTTCAGGAGTCATTTACATGCAGCACATTAGAGAATAAAAGTTAATTTCTGAGGTATGCAGGGGGACGTCTGGGAAAATAGAGTGGTTACAAAACCCCAATTACATCATGATACAGCTGGTGGGCACCGTTTAGAACACCCAAAGGGGGTGACAGGTTTACTTTAAAGAGGACCTGTCACCAACCATCCATGGTGATCTAATTGCAGCATTGAATGCAGCATGTCTGCTGCATTCAGGCAAAGGGTCCCCCATCCTTTGACCCCCCCCAGTACCCCAAGATAATAGACTTTGAAAACTTACATACTGGAGCCAAATAGGAGGTGGCTAGTGGCTGGAGCCACTTCTCTCAAAGGGCAGTGTCACGCCCCCCGGATCTTTAATTCGCCCTCTGCCGCTCCCTCATGCCAATCAATCATTCTCTCCTTGCATAACACAAAGCGAGTGATGTGGGGCACAGCAGGAGGCCTGCCGCCCCACCTCCTGCCATGAAATCACCGCTTATACCCACCCTGCTCCATGTTAACCATGGAGCAGGTCGGGGAAAGGCGGGGATGTCACCACAGGTTGCCGCCGCCCGGCCTCCTGCCATGACATCACCGCTTATACCCGTTCTGCTCCATGTTAACCATGGAGCAGGGCGGGTATAAGCGGTGACGTCACTGCAGGAGGCGGGGCAATGCGGCCAGCCCCGCATCATTCGCTTTGTGTTATGCAGCAGGCGAGGAAGAGAATGATTGATTGGCATGAGGGAGGTGGCGGTGGGCGGATTAAAGATCCGGGGGGCGTGAAACTGCCCTTTGAGAGAACTGGCTCCAGCCACTAGCCACCTCCTATTTGGCTCCAGTATGTAAGTTTTCAAAGTCTATTATCTCGGGGTACAGGGGGGGTCAAGGGATTGGAGACCCCTTGCCTGAATGCAGTTGACATGCTGCATTCAATGCTATATTTAGATCACCATGGATGGTTGGTGACAGGTCCTCTTTAACAGATTTACTACTTTAATAACAGATATATGGTATGTGCACTGTACCTGTGTTTCAGGCCACAAAAATGATTCCTACTATTGTATCCAATATAATATTTACAGCATTTCAAATGCACTTATAAGTAAAAAAAAGGTGTGTGCCCTGACCACATTATTCTCATTATATGATTTTGGATCTATATGTACTAATGCACTGTTTCAAATAAAGGAGAATTGTGTGTGATGTAACACACATAGAATTCCTATCTTTCTATTGACTCCCCCAATACAAAATGTTAACCTCTTAATTCTCATTAGCATTTATTCATCATTGAGTGGGTTTGAATCTTTGGAGAGCTTAACAACTGAGCCCGCTGCCCACCGGCAGATGCAGGTTGGATTACAGTCAACATCTTCATCTAACAGCAACTATTGCAAATACCAAGTTTCACTGCAAATAAGATTTATCCCAAAAATAAGCTCTAGCAGGATTTTTTGGCTTTTGTGGAGTATGCTTAAGATATAAGCCCTGCTCCAAAAATAAGCCCTAGTTTCCAGTGGCGTAACTCAGGATCCCCCCACACGGGGTTAACACCCCCCCATCCTGGACATTACCCCCCATTTCGGTTGCCTATTTTCGTTTACCCGATCCTAAATTCCCCCCACACGGGAAAAGCACCCCCCCACCGGAATTACCCCCCATCCTGGTAAGGGCCCCCATTTGTTATATAGCCTTGCGGTTTAAATCCGGTAACTTTAAAAATCCACCATAGGCCCCCCACCCCGTATTTAAAGAACCAAATCGGGATTAGCCCCCCCTTCCTGGAAAGCCCCTTTCCGGATATAGCCCCCCTAGGGTAAGCCCCCCCCCATCCCAATCCCCCCTTTGGAAATGGCCCTTACCTGTGCACCAAAAAAATAATAAACAATATAATATACCCTTTCCCTCCAGGGAAAAAAGTTGTACCCTGCCCCCTATCATAATAGTTGGGGGGAAAAAAATTTTTTTTTTTGGGGGGGGCCTTTGCCCCTTTTCCCCCTTAAAAAATGTTCTAAACATTAAATTTAAAATTTGTGTAATCACACACCAGCTCCGGGAGGAGACATGGCGAAAACAAATGAAAAGGGCAATCAAAAGGGCCCCATTTTCCCCCCCGCCCGGATGCTGTTTGCTTGATTCCCCTGCTCAGAATAAGGCAGTTTAAGGGGGAACGGGCGGGGCCCACAGTAAACAGCAGATAATTATGTTTCGGGCGGGCGGGGGGGGAGGGAGAAAAAACTGACCTGAAATGTTGGTAGCCAGAAAACCTTGGCGTGTCACTCTGACAAACCGTGCCCTAGGTTACCCATACTGGATTGGCCTCCGCCAGACCAAAAAAACCCTTTTTCCCTGGACAAAAGATTTGCTTTACCAAATTGATGCTTTTCGACCCTACTTCCAAAGGTGATCAAGGGTAATGAAAACCTGTGGTTTCGAAGATTTAAAAAATGGTCTAAAGTTTTTTTGTTTTAAAATTTTAAATTCTTTTTTAAACGGTAAACTACACAACATACTTATTTCCTCTTAAAATTAACAATCGTCTAATTTCATACAAAACCCAAAAAAACCCAAAAAGTGAAGATACTCGTTCTTCGCCCATTTTCAAAACAATCAACAAAAGGGAATTCCTTAAAAAATTTGTTCTCCCTCCTTTAATCCCCCCAACTAAACGGTTTAAGTAAATGCAATTACAAATTGGGAAGAACTTTTTTTACAATCCCTTAAATTTTCCAAAACGGCCCGGCCAAATTTCCGAATTTGAACCGCCAAAAATTGACCAACCAAAGGGCCAGTGCCCATGGGATTTAAATAGTTTTTTACCCGGGGATTTTAAACCCTTGGAGTCAGAGGAAAAGAATAAAAACCCACCATTCGTATTTAACACCACCCTGTTTTGGCTACAAATCCAGGTAAAAATCCAAATCCAAGTGTGCACTTTTGGCCTTAGTCCACGTGTATTTGACAAACCAGCAGCTTTTGGGGGACATAAAAAATGGCTTTTTGGGCAGATCAAGGCACGCTAGTTTTTCGAAACAAGTTTTTCCCACAGCCATATCAATACTTCGCGGATTAAGTTTCCACGAGTAGAAATTCGCCATACGTGGGCTAAATTCCCTCCCAAAAAAAAGTATCCAACTTTAATTTGTTTTCCAATGGTTTTTGGGCCCAGGGGCCGGGTAGCAACCAAAAACCAGCATTAAAAATGGAAAGGAAAGGGGGGTTCAAGAGTCAAACGGGGCCCACGTTAAAACGGATGGCTACCCATTAAAACCGAAACAACCAGAAAATTTGACAAAAAAAATTATAAAAACCCCGGGAATCCCTAAACCCCCTTTTATAAAAGCACAAAAATTCACATCAAACGTAGAAATTTTGATTTCAATAAAAAAGGTAAATACTTTTAAATCATTTTCAAAAAGGAAAAAAGCTAACGTCAAAAAAAAAAAAAGAATCCAATAATCATCCATTTTTTTTGAAAAGTTGGGATGCCCCAAAGCCGAAATTTTGCAAAATTTTCAAACCCATCCCGTTTCTTGCTTTCATTTCCAACAACAGCACCTTTTTTTCCCTTGAAATTCAAGCCAAAAAAGTCCTAAAAAATTTAAAGACAAACCTAACAAATGGAAGGTTTTTTCAAAAAAAAAAATGCAAAGGCATATTGATCGAGAGACCAAGCAAACGGGAAAAAATTTTGGAAACCCCAACCCCAGCAGGACTTACAGATAATTGGACCATTAAAAAAGTTATTAAAGGTTTCAAGAAAGATTTCCTGGTTATTTAATGATGTAAAAGGAGCTCGGTTTGCATTTGAAAACATTTAAAACCGGTTTGCAGAAAAAAAAATTTTTAAAGTGCGCTTTACAGGACTTTTAGGGGGAAACTGTTAGCTTAAAATTTAAAGAAGAGGTTCCCCCCTTTACATACCCAACTTTGCAAAATTTTTTTGTCTTGCGATTTGGCCCCACAAATCCCCCCTTGGACAAATTTTAAAAGCATTTTAATCGGTTATGCTAACCCTCTTACAACAAATGGAAAATTTGCAAAACTGGAAATTTACCCCATGCAAGATTCCCAAAAAGTCTTCCTAAAGCAATGGAAAATGTTTTCCAATTTTAATTTGGGCAAAACCGAAAAATTAACTTCCACAAGTTTCCAGGTAGATAAGCTTACAATTTTATTCTGCAACAAAAGGAAACCCCCTTAAATGGAACGGATTGCATAGCCTTTTTGGACGCATAGAAATGCAAGAATGAAGGCCAAAATTTTTCCCATTACGTCCGGAGGCAGCTTTAAAACTCCCTCTATAAAGTTTTAAGCATCACAAAAGAAGTTTGAGAAAATTTTGTATGCCATAAAACAAAATCTTTTTAAAACGGGGGTCCATTTGCTTCACCTTTTGGTACCATCCGTAAAAAAATCTCCGCCAGAAAAAAAAAACCTTTGCAAAGAAAAAACAACGCAAATTTTATACTTGAAGCCCTGACCCAAAAATTTTTTTTCCAATACAAGGTAAGAAAAACAAACAAAGGTTTAAAAAAATTCCCTTTGGGGGTAAAGTTTTTTTTTCGGGTTTTCAATCCCTTCCCATCATAAAATGGAAACAAAACAATTATTGAGCCACTTAAAAAAAGCTAACCGGAAAATTTAATAAACCCAATAATTAAACAAGGGCCATCTTCTAAGGAACAGAAAAACTTCAAATTTAAAAATGAACCTTGAACGGATACAACCTTGGTGTTTTAAAATACCAAAAACAATGTTGTGCAGGGCTGAAAATGAAGTGATTTTTTGACAAACTTGAATTTAAACGACCAAAAAAGCAGGGGGTTGAAAAGGGCCTTTCCCCATGAACCCTCGCCCAAGAACATGAGGGGCCCTTTTGCTAAATTTTTCCGCTAATGAAGAATCCGGGGAATTAAATTTCAAAACGGATTCAGTTTGAAGAAAAGAAATGAAACGGGAGCATTAAACCAAAAAATTTTTAATATTTTCCCATAGGAATATCCCACAAGAAAAAACAAAAATAGGAAAATGAATTTTGTGGGTTCAAATTAAAAAAAAGGGGCCAAGTAAAATCCCCTTTGAGGGCTACCCAGTAACCCCAACAAGAGAACTGGTCACAAAAAAAAAATTTTTCCATATTTTTTTTAACTTTACCCCCCCGGTCTTTTTTGGCACGTCATTTTTTCCGTAAAATTTTGCCTCAATAAAAAGTAAATCAAACTCTACACGGGGCATAAATCCTACCAGAGCCCGTTTTTTGGTTGGGAAAAATATGTAATTTTCAAAGTTTAAATAGTTTTCCAACATAAAGGGTCAGGTTTCTTTCCCCCCTTTAACCGGAAAAAGGCTTTATATTTAGTTCAAAAGGGTTTTCCAAAAATGGGTAACAAAAATTTTTGGGGTTGTTTTGGAACAAAATAAATTTTATAGGTCCAGTCCCCGTTAAAATTGATAACGAGTTTTTGCCCAAAAATTTGGCTAAAAGTTCCCCCCTCGGCTTTACACAGTCACTACGTATGGTTTTGGGGGGGGTCGTCCGGGGCTGTGGATGGCCTAGGGGGCGGGGGGGGGCTCTTAAAGGGGCCCCCCCCCCAGGGGGCCGTCTTTTTACGCCCTCCCCCCTGTCAATCAGGGCAGGGGAAAGCAAAACCCCCAAAATGGGGGCATTAAAACCCCCCCTGCAAGGCCCCCCCCCGGGCCTAATTTTTTTCCCCCCCGGTTTACCGGACCCTCTTTCCCTCCCCGGCCCCCCCGTTGTAATCCGGGTTTTCCCCCGGCCGTGGAAGAGAAACCCAGGCCGGGTTTCCATTAGCGGAAAAACGGAGGAAGGAGCCCAGGAGGCGGGATTAAAAAGACAGGGAAAGAAGCCCCGGGGGGGTTGGGAAGGGGGGATGCCCAAATTGGGGGGTTTCTTTCCCCCAGGGGGGGGGGTCCCCCCTTTTGGGGGGCTGCTGGGGAACCCCCGGGGGCCGGAAAACCCCCGGGGGTTCGGAATACCCCCTGGGGGGCGGGCCCCCCCAACGCAAACCCCGGGGGGGCTTGGACCCCCGGGGGGCCCCCAAATACCCCCTGGGGCTCGGGGGCCCCCGGGGGGTGCGGGGAAAACCCCCGGGGTGGGGGAAAACCCCAGGGGGGCTGCTGGATCCCCCCTGGGCTGTTAGGGGGCGCTTAAGCCCCGGGGGGCGTTATACCCGGGGTTTCTGAACCCCCGGGGCTTGCTTAAACCCTGGGGGCTGATACCCCGGGTGGAAAATCCCCCGTGGGGCCGATAGGCCCCTGGGGTGTTTTTAACCCCCGGGCGTGTTAACCCCCGGGCTTCTTTTTTCCCCTTGGCCTTATTCCATGGGTGCTGTATTATCAGGGGGTTTTCTGTTCCCCCCGGGGGCGCTTATCCCCTGGTTTAAAAGCCCTTCTCATACCCCCCCTTAAAGGGGGCTCGAAGCCCCGGGTAAAAAAACCCCCGGGGGCTTGAAATCAGGGGGGGCTGCTTTTTCCCCCCGGGGGGTCTGTTTTTACCCCGGGGTTTGTTTATTCCAGGGGCTGTTTTATTACCAGGGGCTCTTTAGCCCCGGGGCTGCTGTAACCCCTGGGCTGCTGTAAAAAAACCACGGGGGGCTAATTCCCCGGGGTTGTATAAACCATGGGGACTACTTTTTTCGTCCGATTTTTTTTAAACACTTTTTAGATATTCAGTAAGGTTTTATATTTTTGTGATCTTTTAATAATTTTTTTCTTTTGTATAATTTTCATGAGCAAAAAATTTAATGATAATGAAATATTTTCCCCGGGGAAAATCCTGTGTATTCATTGCATATTTTTAAAATCAAAAATAAACACATACATATTTAAAACCCATCTTAGAAGGGGCCACCATCTGCCTTATTAAAAAAGGGGGAAATACAAAAAATTCACCACCATGGGAGGCAACCAAAGGAAATTCACAAGTACACACAAAAAGGAAAAGGGGATCCTCACCATGGGTAACGGCCCCCTTTTTTCCAACAAAGAAAAAGTGACAGCTCTGGCTGGGGAGGGAACAGGTCGTTTTGTCCAACAAAAAACGTACTTACGCTCACTTTCCTTTAAAACGGCCCCAAGACCATAAAGCTCAAGTGACAAAGTCATTCCCCATCAGATTTTAATCTTATTTTTCTAATTTTTTCCATTTTTTTTACCCTTTCATTTTTTCACTTAACCTTTTCAATAAATACCTAACTAAAGTTTTTTAAAAATGGAACAGCAAAATACCTTAAAAGCAACCTTCTCCATACACCTCAATGCCTTTGGATGATAAAAAAAAAAAAGAAAAAGACCAAATAATAGGGGGCCAGTTACCCTTCACCCCAAGCAAGCCCAGAAAGGGACACAGGAGTCCGGGTTCCGAGGTGTCTTGGCCCACAGCCAAAACCAGAGGGGGAATTCCACCTCCCACCACCCCAAAGGTCATTTGGGGGGCCAGCAGCTTTGGGAGTCAGGGACGTGGCCAGAGCAGTGGGTCCGGAAAAGGGGCTCGGGGGCCCCCATACTGGTGAAACTTTCCACAAGAAAAGGGTTGCAGCTTAGCTACGGGCAGAGGGGACCAGCACAGAGGACCTACAGGGAGGCCTAAAAACTCACGGGTGGGAGCCCCCAACTTTTAAAAGCCCCCGATTCCAAAAACACTACAACTGTACCCTGATTCTACATAAGGAAAAGGAAACAAAACGCATTCGTCATTTTTTACCCCTCATCCCCCCAAGGGCCTCCCACCCCATTGCCCTTTACGGTTGTCCTGGGGAAACCGCTCCACCCGGGGATGGCATCATCCAAACTGCAACCCATAATCCCCGACCCCCCAATCGCAGCTCCCTCTACCCAACACCGCCTTGGGTCATGACCCTTTCCCCTAAATCTTACCCCAAACCCTTGCAAAATTGACTCCAGGGGCACAAGGGGGGTCCAACCCGTGACCTCCCAAAGCATCAAAGCCGGTTCTGGGCCCCCCCGCCCTGGGCAATCTTTACTGGCGTCAAAAAAGGGGCTCGGCTCACCCCAAAAAGGGGGTTGTCCTTGACTTTTTTGAACTATTCTTTACCATATTACTCATGTGGCCGCGGGGAAAAATGTGTGCCCTGGGGGAAACCCTAAAAAAGAGCCCGGAGGGGGAGAAACCCGGGGGGGTACCCACCCAAGGCCCCCCCCGGGGAAAGCAGCCCCACTGGTCACAGCCCAACCGGCCACCCGCTAGCGCCGGAATCCGTTATGACCATATATCCCCCGGAGCCCTGGTTCCCCCGTATTGGGGAACGAACACCCTAACGATTTAAGAAAAACTAAGACCTTTTTTTGGGTAACCCATGCTGAGGAAACGAGTGACAATTAAAAGGACATTTAAAACCCGGCGGGCCCAAAAAAGGTAAAGTCCTGGCAAACTGACAAAAAAACATGAAACAAAAAATTTTTACCATGTAAGGAAACCTTTTTAATCCTACGGAGGGGAAAAGAAAAAGAGATTTCAGGGTCAAAAAGGACAGGATGATAAGCTTTAAAACCCCCGGGGGGCGGGGGAAAACGATTACCCGAGGTGCCGAATGAAAACAAGTTGTTGACTGAGCATTTATCGAGGCCCTTTGGGCTCATGCCCCCCAAAATCAGCTCATATCTTGGCCCGCCAAACCCTGACCTGAATTTTTCCCCCAAATTTTAAGCCGGCCATTTGTGTCTCGAAAAACCCCACCCTAACTCACACTCCCTACCATGGGCCCCAACTACTATCCGGGGGTGGCCCCCTTTCTTTGGCCCAAAGGGGGGGGAGCGCACAGACATAAAATGAACCCCATCCTTTACAATACAATGCACCTGATCAAGACAGGGGTACCCAAAGGGTACAGTCTATACAGGGCCCAAAACCCCGGGGAAATACTTTTTTCCACCACCCAAGGCGCCCGTGTATGCACAGAAAAATTGGGCTACCAAGGAGACCTGATCGCTAAAATTTCCCAGGACAACCCATTTCCCCGCGCACTGAGGTGGACACATCGCAATTTTTTACTTTAAACGAAACCCCCCGGGGGAGCGGGCCCCCCAAGAAGGAGGCAGCCGGCCCCCCCAAACTGGCCAAAGGGGGGAAACACGGGTCCGCCTTTGTGGGTGGCATCCCAAGAACCTTTTTTGGCCCGGTTCGCAGGTACAAGATCCAAAAATCCTTTAAAACTGTACGGGCTGATTCAGACATTCCCCGCCTCCGTGAAGCTTTAAATTATGCGCAGAGGGTTTACCACAGGGGGATTAAAGAAGAAACCTTTAAGGGGGGGCGGTAGAACTAAACGGGGGGAGTAGGGTTTTGAGTCGGGGAAAAAAACCCCAAGCTTCTCGGGCAGTAAAATAATTTTCTAGGGGAATTCTTGTTTTTTTACAACGGGGTTCCGAAACTCCCAACCCCGTGCAGCAAAGATCCGCAGAAAAAATAAAGGCCCGACAGAGGCAGCAGTGGAGCGTCGGGGGGAAATGGGCAGTGTAAGAGAAGGACCCTCCCCATTGCAATACTCCCGAAAGTGAAATTTTTAATCTGGTGAGGCACAATGGGCCTTAAAGGGGAAAATTTTAAAACCTGGGGAGCGCTGTACCAACAGAGGCCCCCTGCCGACCCGGGGGGGGAGTCGATTCCGCAAGGGACCTTTAGTATTGAGGTGCGCTTCTGAGGGTTTTTCAGGATATTGCTTACAGTTTTTTACGCTTACAGCAAGGGGATTTTATACAAAAAATTCATCGGGTTTATTCCAATTTAAAATCCCATAACCCAAACAAGAGGCTTTCCTTTCCTTCAAAAAAATTCCATATAATGCATAGCCCAATTTATCCTCACAAGGTTTTATTCCCATACAGGTTAATACACTTCCCCTAAATGTCCCAGGCGTATTCACAACCCTCAGTGGACTTCAACACACTTTTCACTCTGAATTGTCCATACAGATTTCCCCCGGTTTTGCGGACTCCACTATCCCCGGGAAAAAAAAAAAGATGGTACAATGAGAAAGTGTGTAACACAGGCGATAAATCACTTACACAAAGGGGCTTACCCAATCCAAATTGAAGATCAATACTGCATTTGGGAAAACTAAAAATTTTTTTCCCCTTTTTTGTTTACCAAAGGGGATTGGGGGGTTTCCCGTGGCAAAAAAAGGGGGGGAGATATGACTGCGTTTTTGAAACCATGGGGGGCCCCGTGAAAATTTAAAATGAAACCCTTTGGGCTCGAAAACCCAAGGTTTATGGAGTGTTTTCCTTGGGGCACAGGGAAATTTTAAAAAACCGGGTTCGTACCTAGAGATTCCCAAAAAAAACCAAGACGATTAAACCCTTTTAAGCACCTGGGTGAGTATTGTCCAAGTTTGGCATAAAAGGGGAAGCGCCAATGCACTAAATGGGGCCCCGGGACAGTACCTAGGACAAAGGGGTCACGTTGAAGTTTTTGGGAAACCCGACCCGACAATTTTTTCCCTAATCAGGGATTGGGAAAACCCACTACCCTCAAAAAAAGGGGGGGTTCCCGGGGGGAGGGAAAAAAACCCGGGGGTTTTTTAAAAAGGGGTTCACAAGATGGCAAAACCCTTTTTTTGCCCCCCCGGAGGCCATCCCCAAAAAACCAAGAACCCCATCCCCTGTTTTAATGGGGCAGTAAAGAAAAAATCCTTTAAAACCCCCCGAAAAAGGGGGCCCCGGGGGGGGAATGAGATCCTGCCCACTCTGCCAAAGGGGCCGCCGTTTTGCTCTAAAAAAACCCAGCAACGTGGGGTTAGGGGCCGTGTTATCCCAGGGGCAGAAGGGATGCCCCAGGGAACCCATCCTACAAAAGGAACCCCCACATCTATACTCATTCAAACAAAGTTCCTTTCCGCCCGGGCTTAACTGAACTTTTTTAAACATTACCTGGGTTCACAAAGTTTACTATCCAAAAGACAATAATCCGCGACCCATATAGAAACCCCCAAAAAAAAGGAAAAACGGGGCACGATTTGGGGGGGGCCCGGCTGTCCAAAATTTTTAAATTCACCATCAGGTACCCCCGGGGGGGGCCCTAAAAATCCAACGCT
Organism: Allobates femoralis; assembly: GCA_033576535.1. Classification (NCBI taxonomy): domain Eukaryota; kingdom Metazoa; phylum Chordata; class Amphibia; order Anura; family Aromobatidae; genus Allobates; species Allobates femoralis. The sequence goes on from JARQOC010000004.1 coordinate 255,612,153, forward strand.
GTGCGCTATCAAGAATGCCTCCCCTTGCTAAAACGTGGGGGAAGAAACCGGGGGGGCTGGAAAAGATAGAGTACTGGGTTTTCAAACCCCAGCAGTGTCCCAGTTTCCCATGAGGGAGAAACAACGGCCTTTCCCAAAAAGCCACGCCCCAATTTTTAAACCCCCTCACGGTTTGGGGGGAGAGACACAAGATCCACCTGGGCCCCTCCCTTTGGGTTTCTTAAACATCCCCCCTCACGGGTTGGGGGAGAAAGCCCACAAAAGCCCAAAATTGTGGAAAGAAAAAGGGCAAGTTTTTCACTTAAAAAAGGTAAGTGTTTTTCTCAAAAAAAAAAAAACGCATTCAGACCCACCCAAAAAAGCCGAAAAGGGGGGAAAGAATTTTTTAGGTATACTTTTTTCAATTTTGCTTTTTTCAGTGAAAGCACTCCGAAAAAAAACCCCAAAAAAAACCCGCTCGAATGCATTTCTTTAAAAAAAAAAAGCTTTTGCGGGGAAAGCATTTTTTCTTGGGGTTTTTACTGTATTTTCGCATGCGGAAAAAAAGCGCTGCTAAATGCACAAATACGCCCCGGGAATGCAGCCGAAAAGGGTTTTTTAGGGGTTTTCCCCCCTTTAAATGAAAAAAATATTCTGTGCACATCCATTTTTTAAAATTTTTTCAAATTTCCAACTTGGGGCCCCTTTTCTGTCCTTTACACTTTTTGAAACCCACCGTGGCGGGGCTCCAAACAAGTTTTTTTTGGGCTATGTTTATAAAAATAAAGGGGGGTAAAAGACCCTGCCCCAAAAAAAATTTAATCCCAAAATGATAATGGGGATCCTATATTTTCCACTTGCCAAAAGGGGTTTTATTTTTTAAAAAAACTTTTTTCCCTTGGGTTTGAACCCTACAAAAGTTATCTCATTATTAGTCCTGGTCTACCATAAACTCCACCACCTCAGACCATTGCCCGTAGCCTTAGCGCAATTTTCTTTTTTTATATTTAGTCCAAATAGTGCTCTTTTTATTTATATACAAAAGGGTGCTTACACAAGGTTTTTCTGGATCCCTTTGTTGTAAAAGGGACCCCAGGATAATTTTACCCCCTGTTACCTTTTCAGGATCAATGGTTTGGCCCCTTAGGCATCCGATTTTTTTTCGGAAAGATCCTGCCTTTTTTTGGGGCCCAAAAAAGCCCTCATTTTTTACGCGGGTAATCGGGGCCAAAAAGGATCCAAATGTCCGAAAATAAAAGGGGGTAGGACGGGACCGAAAACGCCCCTCCTGGGGCCCGTGTTATGCATGAGATGTATCCTAAAACCCCTCTGTGCCCATTTTCCTTTGCAAATTTTTTCTACTTAAATATATTCCCCCAAAATAAAGGGGGGTTTAAAAATAAAAAAATCTTCTTTTACCTCTACGATCCAGGATGCCCCCCAGGGTCTTTTTTTTAGGCCTGGGACGTAATTTTGTCAAAAGGCCGGGGGGTTTTTTTGGGTAACCGGGTATAGTGGATGTGACATAAGTTTTGAAAAAAAGCTGGGAAAGGGGGTTCCCGGAGAGGGGAAATGAGTTTTTTTATTTTTTAAAGGGGTTCAAAAAAGGGGGCAAAAAAAGGGGGGGATGAAGGGGGAAAGGGGCCAGGGGAAAACCGGGGCAAAGAGGGGAAACGGGGGACAAAGGGGGCCGGGGCCCGGGGGACAAAGAAAAACAAAAACCGGGGGGAAAAAGGGGGAACCAACAAAAAGCACCAAAAGGGGGGGCGAAGGGGACAAGGGGGGAACCAAACAGAGGGGGGAAAGGAAACCGGGGAAACACAAACAAGGGGGACAAAAGGGGGGAAACAAAACACAGGGGGACAAAAGGGGGGGGACAAAAAAAAACCCCCGGGGAAAGAAGCCAGGGGGAAACACAGGGAGACAAGGGAAAAAGGGGTTTCAAAAAGGGGAAAGGGGGGAAAAAAAAACCAGGGGGAAAAATGCAGGGGGAGAAAAGGGGGCGAGTGACCCCGGGGGAACAGGGGAAATCCGCTATGCTAAATATCGGAAACGGGTTTTCCATTTGGCATCCATGCGAAAAGTTTGGTTTGTTTTGTTGGGGGGCGCAAAAAGTTTGATCCCCCGACCATAAAAACGTGTGTAAACATAAACTGTGTTTTTAATTCACAAAACACTGGTAAAATTTGTTGCATTAAAAAATTATAATTGGTAACCCCCAAAATTATCCCCCACCTAGTTTTCCCGTGTCCGTTGTAAATTGTTTTTGGCCCCGCTCCAGTCTTCAAAGGGGGGTTAATTTTGATTCCCCAAGGGAAAATTGGTAATAATAACACCTTTTTGCTCCTATGGCCAAAATTCTATGCCCAAAGGATCAGAAAAAACCAAAAAATGTACCAAATTTGGGCCCGAAAATAGGAAAAAAGGATTTGGGGGCCCAATTTACAAGAGCACCTCAAGTGAACGGGGGGAAATGGAATTGAAAGCAAGGTTTCCCTTTTTTTAAAAATCCTTTTAGCTTGGCTGCAATTTCTTTTTTTTTAATTTTGGGGCCAAATATGCACAATTTAATTCTTGTTTACGCAGATGGGGGGGGAGCCTAAAAGAGGTGGAGGGAAGGCCAGTATATTGAAACCTGGTTAAGAATGGATTCAGTCCTGGGAAAAAGCAAAGGGGAAAATATTTTTTTAAAATAAAGGTTGGGGCCCGTAGGGGAATTTAGTTTAAAAATTTAAATGGCAAAAGGGTCTAGGTGGTAAAGTTTTGTGGTAAAACGGCAGGACTTAATGTGAGATTAAATTTTTGGGGGAAAACCCCAAAGGGAAAAGTTTTTAAAGGAAAAAAAAAATCCTTGAAATTTTTTTTTTGTGGGGGCTTTCTTTTCCTTTTTTTATAATGTACAAAAAATTTATTTTAAAGGTGTTTTGCTTTTGAAAAAAAAAAGAGGGTTTTGCCCCAGGAAATTTTCATATCTGTTTTTTTTTTATGGAAAATATTTTTGTGAAAAAAGTCCTTTTTTGTAACTCGTCTAATCCCTAAAAAGGGGCCTTGGTAAAAAAACGCTCGGTCCTTTTTTTGTGTTGTGGGAATAAAGTAAATTTCCAAATTTTCCCCCTGAGGTCAGACGGGGGGAAATGTAATTTAAAAAAACCTTTGCTTTAACCTTACACTCACGCCCCATTTTTTCAAGGTTGGGTTGTGAAAAACTTCCAAAAACCCTTTTTAGGGGTTAAAACATATTAAACCCTGTAACATTTATTGTGTTTTTGCGCTTCCCCTTTTAATTTTTTCAAATCTAGGAAGTTTACCAAATAAACGTGTATTTTTATAAAAAAAAATGGGCCCCTAGTTACTTTTTTTAACACCCTTTAATACCAAAAATTAAAATTTTTTAAAATCCTTGTTCTTTAAATTAAAAAAAATCCCCAATCCCTTCAGTAAGCTTGTTGCCATTTACCCCCCAGATTTCGGAAGTGAAATCCGTATTTTCCTAATTTCCCCCCTAAAGTTCGTAAACGGGAATACCTTCTTTCCTTTATTTAGATGCCTGCCTTTTTTTTAAAGATTTTTTTTTGTGTTACCTTAAAGATTTGGAAACAATATTCTCATAATTTTAAAAAATTAGTGATTATTTTTAACATTTAAACCATGTGTTTTTTGGGTTTTATTCACCAGAACACTCTGACCCCATCAAGGCCAAAATCAAAAACGTGCGTTTGCCCCTTTTCCTCACACCTTTGTTTTTTTTGAGTAATAAGATGCATTATACAAGGGGAAAATTAGGGCAAAATTTGGTTGGTCGTTGGTACTGAAAAAATGTGGGGCCCCAAACTTTAGTCTTCTTGGGGTTTTCCAAAACCCATACAGGGGGGTATTCCCTTTGCCCCAACCAGGGTTGAAAAATCCCATTTTACCCCCCAAAAAACCCCCAAAACAACTCGTCTAATAGCCCGGTGAACCCGGGGGGGGGGGGGGGGGGGGGGCGGGGGGGGAAAGAAGCAGGGGAATGGTTAGGGGAAAAGGAAAAGGGGCAAAGAAAAAAACCACCGGAAGAATAGAAATGACTTCTTTTCCCAACCAGGAACCATGAGGGGAACAGGGGAGCCCTGGGCACGGGAATGAGCGATAAACCCGAGGGACCCAAATCAAAGTTTAAAAGGGGCAGGGCAAAAAAGGGAACCGGGCCCTAAGGTGCAAGATTAACCTCCCCCACAAAAAAGGGGCCACAAGATCACTGTGGGGAAAACCAGCCAACCCCAAAAACAGAAACAGGGGAGGAGACAAGCAAATTCGCCCCACAAAACCTTTCCTTTGGGGGGCGGGGGAAAGGAGGAAACAGGCAGCCTGAAAAACCTGTGTTGGGGGAAAAATTAAAGGATTAATGGAAATATCCTGTGCTAAGACACCTGGGTTTCCTTTTCTTTGGGGAAAGAAGATTTTTATAAACCGGATTGGGAAAAAAGCATTGTGTGAGATGTTATTTCCCACCTAAAAAAAAACCGAGGGCAGAGGAGGGGCCCCGTGAGGCCCTATACCCGGCAGCAGGGGCAGCCGTGAGTAGAATGGTTTATTTTTTTATGTCTGCAGCATGATAGAAGCCATACACTAGGATGGGTCCATGATGCAGTGGAGCATATATAGCAGGATTTGGTCCATATATACCAGGATGGGCCCATAATGAGGGCCATATAGTCTATTGTGGGTCCAGAATGGGGGCCATATATATCAGGATGAGACCATATATACCAAGATGAGGACTATATGTATTAGGATGAGCCCAGGATGAGGGCCATATATACCAGGATGGGTCCAGGATGAGGGCCTTACATACTAGGATGAGCCCATGATGGGGACATATATTCCAGGATGGGGATCATATATACCAGAATGGCCCATATATATCTAGAGGTAGCCAAGGATGAGGGACATTAGTACAGCATTTGGGGACATTAACCCCATAACAGTGTCGGCAGCAAATCCCTCCTCCATAACAGTGCATCATGACCACATTTTTTGCTTTGGATTTTAATATCCCAAGAATAAGTAGCAAGTATTTGTGAAGTGAAAAGGAAATGATAGATGGTTTTCTAAATATTTAAAAAATGTCAATCTGAAAGTAGTGTTTTATGTTTCTCCTTTGCATCATTGGGGGACACAGTACCATGGGTGTATGCTTTTCTGCCACTAGGAGGGCGCTAAGTAAACATAAAGAAGTCCTCCTCCGCAGTGAAAAAGTGCAAAAAAGTTCACAGGGTTGTGTATCTCCACTTCCAAAAACATGAGTACTTGGCTTTCATATGCAAAATCTCATGTCCCTCCAAAATCAGTGGGTTTTGGGTTTCAACCAAGATTTGATTTTCTCGTATCTGTAGGACAGGGGTAGGGAACCTTTTTTCTGGGGGGTCATTTGAATATTTGTACCATCCTTCAGGGGCCGCACAAAATTATCAACTTGAAAATTACCCTTTTATATTTGGTTAAATAAACAACTCATCCTACTGTGGTGGCTCGAGCTGCTTCTCTTTGGTGTGACTGTGATATTAGGTGGTATTCATCATGTTGCTTCTCAACTGCTTTTCCAGGCTTGCTAAGGCCATAGACATCACAAGGGTGGCTGGGGGCATATAGATCACTGGGGATCTGGACAGGTAGTCAGCAAAGCCAGGCTGCCAATCTGAGCACTGTGGTCCACAGGAATCTGCTCGGGGGCCGCAGAAAACATCATCGAAGGCCCTGGGGCTTGAGATTCCCCACCACTGCTGGAGGATAGGGGACAGTTTGTTGTGTGCTCAGGAACTGAAGAAGTAACTCTACATAGCCCAATCTAAATTAAGTCTTTCAGATAAAAATGTTAACTTGAACTTATTTTAAAGAGTTGTGGCAACTGAAATATCTGTGACAGGTATGTGCCTCCACCTACACAATAATGTGTATATCATTTGGATATTTTGTACCTTTGAGATCATGGTGACGGTGTAGCTGCAAGAATTCTACAACTACGATTCTGTCATATTTACTCCTTTGATACCATGGTCAATTAAAACCCACAGCATCTAAGCCATGTTACAGATGTATGTGCCAGCAAAACCCCTTTTCATTAAACTTTATTAGTTTGTGAAGATTCACCATTAAAATGTACATATATAATTTTGTTAACTTAATAAAGATAGCATATTATTTAGGGTACCCAGTATTAAGATGAAAAAGCAATTTGGATAATTTCATGTACATTTTGTTGCAATATGTTCAAGCATTCTTAACAGCATTTTGCTTAGTGTCAGATGTGTACTTTGCTTCTTACCTGTATCTCTGGTAGACCAGTTCACTAGTTAAATATTACTAGATTTGTATTGCTGAGTAAGCACCTCTTCTGGAACTTTTTCTAAGGTTTTTCAGAGGAAGGGTCTTAAGTGAAATAAATTACAATTGTGTAATCAAAATCTCTATAGAAATTTGATCTATATATTTAATGTCTTAGTTAATAAAAATTATAATTTTGTTTTCTAGTAAAACGCTGGAGGGAACCTAAAGAAGGAAGGCGTCCATGGAGAATATGGTTAGCGGTTTGTCATATGCTTATTATTCACACTAGTTTGTCAACATGCTTCATCATGAATCCAGCTTCATATATATGCTCCTGTTATCCTGATGAAGCTGGTTAATGGTGAAACATGTTGGGAAGGAAGGGTTGTGTGCTTGTATATTAGGTTTTAACAATTGTGGTGGCTATCCCTGGCACAAATAAAGTGATATGCACAGCAGACACACCATCTTCACTACTATTGCAGTGTTAGGGGGGTGTATGAATAGTGCTGTCAATTATACTGCTGGAAAATCTACACATTAGAGATATAGTCTACCAGTTGATTTCAACCTCTTAACCACCCATGATTTTCTATGTACGTCATGGGCAATCTCCCTGCCGCTGATGTGAGCTCACATGCTTAGCTTGCATCTTTCCCTGCACATGACAGCTGATCTGATCAGCCAACATGTGCCTCTAACACCCGCGGGTGGATTAGAAATCTGCATGCGGTTATTAACCAGTTAAGTCCCACTGTCAATCACTGACAGCGGAATACAACACACGCCGGTAGGTGGGTGCGTCTTTCACTGCTCCCGTCGGCACTCCCGTGATATGACTGCTGGGAGTGAGTTGAATTCTTTCAATGCAATCCTCCTGTGAGAGGATCATAGGAGACCCTGATTTCTACAGTACAGAATTGGACTAATCCACTGCTCTGTACAGCACAAGCGATCAGATTATTGCATCTTCAAGTCCCATTAAAGGACTTGTAAAAAGTAAAAGTAGAAATTTGAAAAAAAACAGCCACAACTTCAAACCACCTCATGTGCCCCATTGAAAATAAAACAAACAAATAATAAAAAATACACACATATTTGGTATTGTTGTGTTCAGAGATGTCCAATCTATCAAAATATAAAATAAATTAATTTGATTCGTAAATGGCATAACGTGAAAAAAAAAATCAAAACGCCAGGATTCCGGTTTTTCAGTTGATAAATCTTACCCCAAAATAATATCAATAAAAACATCAGCTCAGGGTGACAAAAACGAGCCCAACACAGCCATAGATCACAAAAATTAAAACTGTTATGACTTTTGGAAAGTTGAGCCATAAACAAGATTTTTATTTTTTCAATTTCAGATGTTTTTTCCTCATTAAATAAAAGAAAAACTACATGTTTGGTATCTAGATAATCCTACTGACCTGGAGAATTATATTGCTTGGTCAGATTTATGGTAAAATGAACACTGTCAATAAACCCCCTCCCAAAAACAATTGCAGAATTTCACTTTTTTTTTCTATTTTGCCACACTTGAATTCTTTTTCCCGCTTACCATTACATCATATGATAAAATTAATGGTGTGATTTAATATTACAACTCATCTCACAGAAAACAAGTACTCACATGGGTATACCAATGGAAAAATAAAAAAGTTTTGTCTCTTGGAATGAGGGGAGAGGAAAACAAAAGCACAAAGGAGTTAAAGTTTGTGTTCGTCATATCACATTATAGATAATAAAAAATGTTTTAATAAGGGCAATTGATATTGTGAAAGAAGGGTAATATTCCTATGTCACTTTGAAATATGTATATGGCCATCTAAAATAACACATGAGGGCAATAGGTCGTAGACCCGATTGATCTGAATTATCAAACATCGATGTAAGAAAACAACCTAGCAAGAGTATAAGCAGGAAAATAAACAAATTCATTATTTCTCTACGCCTCATTAGGGGACACAGGATACCATGGGTGTATGATTTGCTGCCACTAGGAGGCAACATTAGGTGAATTAAAAGTAAGAAAATTGGCTCCTCCGCAGCAGTATACACCCCCAGGCTGGAGTGTGCCTGATTAGTTTTTAGCTTAGTACCACAGGAGGCAGATGTGTCCATACCCTGTCCACATCTACAGTTAGATTTTTTCTTTATTTTCTATGTTTTTAACTCTCTCTCAAGATCTGACCTGGCGACAGTTCCCTAAGGGCGCCGCTCTTCCCAAACCACTAACACCTCCACGTACCCCCTTCTGCGATGAGGGATCCTCATTCTTTATACTATTTACATTTGAGCTACAGACAAGATCTTTATAGGGGCAACGGTTCCCACAAAGGCGCTGCTCTCCCCAAACATTCAACAGACGGGAATGTGGAGTGTCACCTCCAAATACCCCCTTCTGCACCACTGTTACCCTACAGACTTGCCTGTTATTCCAAAGGCAGAAAAGAGAAAAGAGAGCGCTCCCTGCGAAAGGACCTTCCAGGAATAAGAAAAAGGGGGGCTGTTAGGCCGCTCACCTTGGGGGGTTGTGCGCCCCCGCACAACCATGGATAAAAGCTCCTATGAATTTTGTCCTCTGGTCGTGGTGAACGAGGGCGGCGTCCTCCTATGTCGGTCATGCAGTTCCCAGGTGATGTCCAGAGTCCTTCAGCTTATTAGGTGTGTGATCTATTAGAGCACCCTGCCGAACCCAAGGGAGTGGTAGCATACAGAAAAATGTTTTTTTTTATCGGTTGTGAGCGCTAAATGAATCACAGCAGAGCATCAACTAATCAGACCTTATGCCCTTGTGCTGCACAACATGTTCCAACATGTATATTATGTCTCCTCAGGTGTGATCATTTAGCGCTCACAAGCGATAAAAAAAACCCTATTTTTTTCTGTATTTATTCCAAAGGAACTGAGAAGGCAGTCCTCCAGGGTGTGAACAGTGTTCCCCATGTACCCCATCTGCATCTGGGTAGTGATGACGGACCACACGGCACCATTTTTGGATGTCATGGCTGCTATGGGCCGTGTGGCCTCAGCACTCTGACATGAATCACCTTGAGAGCCTAAGAGTATATATGTAAGGCCGTTTTACCTTGCTTCCTCACCGGAACTTGATCGCCTGATGCATCTTACCAGAGTAAGCTGGGAACCTGCTCGAGGACTAGCAGTGGCACCGGTTGGGATGCACAACCCAGTGAGAATGCTCCTTTGCGAAGAACTGCGTCTGCAGCGGAGGGCTCCTACGCCTTTTCCCAGCTCTAAAGTGCCCACATCGATTCTGGCCTACCACACTAATTTAGTCTCCTGCTTTGGCCTAGCCGGCAGTTTCTCCGCCCGTTCTTTCCCCCTGGATGACGCTGATCCTGGCCATGCCCCTCAAATCAAGCGGCTTTCGTCTTCAACGAGATTTCATGCGGGCTTCTTGTTGCCAAGACGGCCCCTTCTCCGCATGACAGCATTGGGGGCCTGTTCCTCTAGGAGCAACTGCGGGCCCCTCCCCCTGGGTGATCTATTACCGAACAGGCTCTTCATATCATGGCCAAGCAGGGACGCATGGAGGCATTATGGACCAGCCAAAGCTAGGCAAGTACCTCAAACAGGCCGACTATGCATGCTGCAGGATCCCTATCCTATTTCTGAAGCTGACCTCCCTTTTTAGCCCTACTACAGTGTGTGTGCTGGGTCAGACAGCACACATGTTCAAGCTGTATCAATATGCGTACTGGCTAAGATAGCCTGAATACTATAGCTGCACCAGCACAGTGTGCGGCCCCTGTGCATTGGTTTCTCCAAGTCACATATGTGTTCTATACGTCCAGGGCCTCTGTTAATCATACAGTTGCGTCATCCTAGGCCTCTGTCCCCCTATGTGCTCGGGAGCCCTCCGTGATCCGGTCTCAGTGGTCATGGCCCATATATGTGGGGCTTGCCCTCTCAAAGGACGGCAACCAACTACCTGTGATGTAGACCCCTGGCATATGCCATTGTACAGAATCCTGACCACCAGGTATCTTATACCTACAGCAGCTTGCAGCAACATAACTATCTACAAGAATGTATCATGAGCAGAAATCCAGAGGCCGCACATCCTATACCTGTGTGCTTACAGCAGGTTACAGGATCCGCACCGCTATCCAGTGCACACGGACAGGTAAAGGATTTCCGGCATCTGGATTTCTGCTCACTGTGAGAGTGGCAGATCTCATGATTCGATCTTGCAGGCCGTTGTGTGCACTGGATAGCAGTGCGGATCCTGTAACCTGCTGTAAACAGACAAGTATAGGATGCATGGCGTCTGGATTTCTGCACACCGTGAGAGTGGCAGATCCGATGATTCAGTCTGGCAAGCCTTAGTGTGCACTGGATAGCGGTGCGGATCCTGTAACCTGCTGTAAACAAAGGCCTGCAAGATGGAATCATGCGATCCTCCACTCTCGCAATGAGCGAAATCCTGCAGCCGTGCATCCTATACCTGTCTCCTTCAGCAGGTTTCAGAATCCACACCATCGTTTCGTGCACACAATTGCCCGCAAGATTGAAGTATAGGACCTGCCAACCTAACAGTGAGTAGAGGTCCCGCGGCCATGCATCCTGTACCTATCTGCTACACGGCAGGTTAAAGGATCCGCACTACTATCCAGTGTGCACAACTGCCGGCGATAATAAATCATGGTTTCAGCAGCCCTAATTGCGAGCAGATATTTAGCAGTCGCACATCCTGTACCTGTCTACCTCAGCAGGTTACAGGATCCACACCAATATCTAGTGCACCGAATTTCCCGTCAGATTGAATCATGTTTTTTTCCCATCCTAACAGTGAGCGCAGATCCAGCGGCCTTGTGTCCTGTACCTATCTGTTTTCAGCAGGTTACAGAATCTGTGCCACTGTCCAGTGCACACGACCGTCTGCAAGAATGGAACGTGGTACCTGCCACCCTCTCAGCAAACAGAAACCCAGCAACCATGCTCTCTATACTTGTTTCTTACAGCGGCTTACGGAATCCGCACCACTATTCAGTGTGCACAGCTGCTCGGATGATTGAATCATGGTATCTGTCACCCTATCAGTGAGCAGAGATCCAGAGGCCATGCATCCTTTCGCTGTTTGTCACAGCAGGTTACATCACTATCTAGTGTATGTAACGACCAGCATCGCAACTTTTAAGGCTGACAGTTCTACTCAGTTCTCATATTTACTAGGGCTGTCTGCAAACGTGATTTGTGGTATCCGTTACCTCAACAGCGAGCTGGATACCTGACATCCATACCCATATAGTTCAGCACTTCACGGGGTCTGGTCCTCTACCCAGTGCTTATAACCGCACTACGTACCTTCTGCAGGGTTAGCCTATATGTTCCGCCATCCTAGCTGTGAGCGGAAATTCGGCCGTCATGCATCTTATACCTGCTTGCGGGATCCACATCATTATCTGGTGCATATACCACTCGGCTTTACAATGCCGCCGGCAGGTTATTCTATAGATTCTGTTCTTTTTAGTAATAAGATTGGAATCCGGCTTTATTCTTCCTGTACCTATCTGTCCAGAGGATTATGGGTTTTCTCCGTCCAATGTTCATGTCTGCCCACAGGGCAGTAACTGCCTGATGGTTTTGTCTATGAGATTTATCGCTTTTTTGGTGCTCAAGACACCCAATTACTATGTATTTTATAGCTCCTTCATGCGCCTAACTGAATGGTAAAGTAGTGAAGCCCCCATCTACATATGGCATAGTTCTGGGGTCTAAGGCTGGTTCTTACTTCAGCACTTTACCAAGGCTCCCCTATTTTCAGTGAGCCAGTGATTCACATACCACATAGTCTGAGTGACCGGCTCTCCCAGTCAGCTGAGACAAACTCTGTGGTCCAAAGGCTCCATTCACTACAGAATCAAAACTCCAATTCTTCATTATCTGTAACCTGTCCACTTGGGGGTCTTTGGCTCTAAGCCACACCCTATTTGTTCTACCTTGACAGCGGTCCGCACCTACCGGCCACTATTCAGCCACTATTCAGGTTCCTAAATCTACAGTCTCGGGGTCATTTGTTCTTCGCACGGGCGTCTCGAGCGCTCAACCTCTAACTAGTATTTAGACCAGTGTTTCTCAACTCCAGTCCTCAGGACCCACCAACAGGTCATGCTTTCAGGATTTCCTTAGTATTGCACAGGTGTTAGTTTAACCACCTGCAATACTAAGGAAATCCTGAAAACATGACCTATTGGTGGGTTCTTGAGGACGAGTTGAGAAACACTGGTTTAGACTCTTGGGGGTATTAGTAGCATGGGATAATCTGCAAGCCATCTGCTCTGGAGTTCTTAACTTTGTCTGTTGCCCTTTGATCCTCTTTTTAGGAGTATCGTCATGTCGCCCATTCCCATTAACTTGAGACTGGATTGCCAGCCGCCAGATACGTAGTCTGTTCATGGGTTTTCTCTCTTCAAGGTCGCAACAGAGGTACAACGGCAGCATCACCAATGTTTCCGACGCCCACACACGAGGTACTCGAGCTTCCTCCTCTAGCTGATCTGGATGTAGGTCTTTCTCTACCGTGTGGTAAGTCAGACCTTCCTACTCCCGCCTCTCACTCATCTTTCGGTGATGATGGAACCCGGTGCTCGACATCTGATATCACAGGTCTGGCTATCGACACCTAAGCCTGTGCCCAGACCTGGGACTTAGTTTCTCACCTATCATATTCTAGGTGGTTGTACTCGTTCGACTGGAATACTGTCAAAGCCTCATCATTCTGCTTGTTGGTCACTGTATTTACCTTCCCTCCCTGACAGAACCTACATTACCCCTAAGTCTTGAACTGCAATCAGATTTCGCCAAAGGTTCCATTTCCAAGTATGGTGCACACAGGGTCCCTGTTGGGGTCTCATTCATCATTCATGGGCTCAGCCTTGAGACTGGACGTTTTCAGCTGGTAGCACCAGTTTAGAGGTTTTCATCCGGAATTCTAGGTTCTCTGTCGACAAAGGAAACCTCACATGAGCAAACTCTTGGTTAGGTTTCTCAACCATATGTTCTGACTTTTACAGCACTCCCTGTCCACTCTCCTCTGGGACAGTAAGTCACACTAAGGATTTTCAAACTTGCCACTCTTTTCCTTGCGTTTTACCCGGCCACCCTACGGATGGCCCATGCAGGGAGCTATATTTCACTCGCCTCTACACCCGCACTCATCTCGGCAGGCATTTATGAGGTCTAGCGAATTGCACCAAGGATTGGCATGATCCTAACACAAGTTATCTACTGTTTTTTTCGTGACAGCCATGTCAGTTCCATGCTTACTATTCTTTTCAGGCCTCAAAATATCATCTTATGTTCCTGAAGCTTTCCAATTTTTTCCTACATCATTTTTTTGCAAGATCTCATGAGTATCTTCTTGTCTCAGGTTTTCCAAAGAAGTTATTTCGACACAACAGACCCACCTGATCTAAAAGGTTCTGCCTGTTGCCTCCAGGTTTTGGTTAGCTCTGTTCCGGTGGGCTAACCCGCTCAGGCGGGATCCAAGGTTTCCCCTCGGTTTCCCGGTCTCTTTTTTTCAAAATTTCCACTGCTCAGAACTTCATGAGCACCCTGTTTCCTTCTTCTCCGCATGAGGTACAGCTTTAGACTTGTGGAGCTGACTTCTCCGCTCTATGTCTGGTGGAAGACTACATGTTGGGTTTTCATCTTCCTTCTAGATTTTTCCTATTCCAGGTACGGCTTTTCTCTGGGGATGGATCTCCCAGTTTTTTCTCTGGTGATTGAACCTCAGTAAATTTGAAAAGAGGCTCTATGAATGCGTAGTACCTTCTGATCTCTTGTTTTCCACATGCTGTTTTGCTGTGATCAGAGGGAGAGTCCTTCTTTTGAATCAAGACGTCAAGGTGACTTATCAACTCCAGATGCTGGTTATACCATTAAGACCAATCCTAGCTAGGATTATATTCTTTTTCCTCAACTGCACTGAGGTTTTTTCTGGGTCCCACATGTCTTCTTCTTCCTTTTTAATTTGGACTCAGGTTATCATTAGTTTACATCTCTCAGCGGCCAATTCATTCCCGAAGTCTGACCTCAGTTCTTTCTAACAAATATTTTTCTTCCCACCCTTGGGGACTGCTTTGGGATGTCCTATGGTATCTTGTGTCCCCCAATGAGGCAAATAGAGAAAAGAAGATTTTTGTGTACTCACCGTAAAATCTCTTTCTCTGAGCCATCATTGGGGTACACAGCACCCACCCTTATTTTGTATAATCTTTTGAGCAAGTATATCGGGGTCTGATTGCTTCTCCTACTGATTTTTGCACAAACTGATCAGGCACACTCCAGTCTGGTTGGTGTATACTGCTGAGACGGAGGCCAACTTTTTTACTTTTAATTAGCCTAGTGTCACCTCCTAGTGGCAAACCGAAAAACAATAATAACTATGATTTTAATTGTTATATTTTATTTAGTCCTTAAAATTATCCAGTGTGGATAGGTGCAACAGTGCTGGTGTCTATCAACGTGTATCCCTCCCCCCACATACAAACAAACATAGGACAGACAATTATCTATACAGGTATGAACCTCTGTTGGTTCATGGGTGATGATAGCACTAGTCTAAGAACCTGGATGTCTGGGTCTGAAGGAGAGAAATCCCCCCGGAAACAATCCGTCTCCAAAGGGGGGGGGAGCTCAGACCCATGACCCGTGATCGTACGGTCAAGTTTTATTGTTAACGGTTGTTGCCCCAATCAACTAATGGTGCGTCATTCACCTCTATTACAGTCAGAGGTCCTATAGTCGTATAGATCTGGTTTTCATCAGTTTTTACACAGTAAGTGTCAGTGTTATAACCCGCCCGACGCGTTTCGCCTCTCCAAATGGAATGAGAGGCTCATCAGGGGCTTTGGCGATAAGAAGAATGATATGTGGACCACACTAGTTATATGTGGTCCACTTAGTTGTTAGTCTTATGTTTAGACAGTCCGGGCTGAGAGCTGGAAGGGATTTTCGGATGCTGACTTCTGAGGCGTACGAGGGGTCGGGTCTGGTTATTTTTCTTGGATGTATCCGTCACAGTCCAAGTTTAAGCCGGTATTACACAAGGTTCTAATCCTCGCCTTTACGGTAGTTTTGCAGTTTAGTTCCAGTGGTTTGATGCAGTATCCCTTTAGAAATTCCCTCGCTCTGCCCAAAACACATGTGTGCCTCTTTTTTGACTCGTGATGCCGGTGCCTGTATATGTCACAGGACGTTAAATATCATCTGTTAGAATATGGCACTTTCTGATGTTACCCGTGGGTTCAAGGAAAAAGATAGTCCCCTGGTTGTTTGCCTTAGTCCATACCGGGTTGATGGATCCTGGTTATCTGGTTGTCTGAGGATCCTATGACAACATTGGTGCCTTAGAAGCAGCCTGGCGCGCACATCAAGGTTTGGATGGAAGGCTCTAATGTCCAGAGCCTGCTTTGGGATGTCTTATGGTATCTTGTGTCCCCCAATGAGGCAAATAGAGAAAAGAAGATTTTTGTGTACTCACCGTAAAATCTCTTTCTCTGAGCCATCATTGGGGTACACAGCACCCACCCTTATTTTGTATAATCTTTTGAGCAAGTATATCGGGGTCTGATTGCTTCTCCTACTGATTTTTGCACAAACTGATCAGGCACACTCCAGTCTGGTTGGTGTATACTGCTGAGACGGAGGCCAACTTTTTTACTTTTAATTAGCCTAGTGTCACCTCCTAGTGGCAGCAAAGCATACACCCATGGTATCCTTTGTCCCCAATGATGGCTCATAGAAAGAGATTTTATGGTGAGTACACAAAAATCTTCTGTTTCCCAACATCACTGTGCAAAAAAAGAAAATCACCTGTCCGTGTGCGTCAAGGGCCCTTTCTGTGTATGAGCCAGAACAGAGCCATTAAGGGTGGCATATTCTTGGGAACTTGAGTAACTCCATATATTACATGAATGGCCAATTATCATAATACTATCTAAGTACAGTGCCATGATAAATTATTTATATGCCATGACATTTTCCACATTTTTTCACATTACACCTGCAAACTTAAAGGTATTTTATGTGATGTACAAACACTAAGTAGCAAATATTTGTGAAGTGTAAAGGAAATGATCCAATTTTTTCTAAATATAGGAATTAAATAGCAAACTGGAACACGCTAATGAAATTCGACTATTAACTTATGGTAAAAAATTAATCTTTATAGTTCACTTTAAAATCACCCATTACACACATCACTACACCGCAAGAAAGACACGCTAAAATTGTAAAAATAAATATAAAAGTGTTTCACCAAAATATCCATCCACATCAGATGCTATTGGAAAAATATAATTTCTATAAATGTGATCAACCCAGAAAATCACTATATAAAGTGCAAGATTTACTCCTCTAGTGAAGTCTCTGTCCTTTTTCAGTAAAAGAAATGGGGTAGACAAGGGCGCAATGGGTCGAATCTCCCAAAATTAATTGAAAGCCAATAATCAAAACTGCACACCTTGTACAGTTGTGAGACCCACAACTGGTATCAATGCCTGGTATCAGCTGCTGCAGGACCCCTGCTCGAGGCGGTAAACGTATAATGAATATGGACAGGTATGGTCCGCGCTGCTGAGAATAAAATGAAGGACGTCCAAGGTAAAATAGATAGGTGCCTTTATTCCATGACCTATGCGTTTCAAGGCGGTCCCAGCCTCTTCCTCAGGAGCAACACCAGAAGCAGCACCATCAATAATCTGATTATTGATGGTGTTGCTCCTGAGGAAGAGGCTGGGATGGCCTTGAAGCGCGTAGGGCATGGAATAAAGCACCTATTGTTTTACCTTGGACGTCCTTCATTTTATTCTCATCAGCGCGGACCATACCTGTCCATATTCTTTTCAGTAAAAGTCACAGATTGAGTAAAAATGACAAGTTATCCCTAGTGGATTAAGTTTGTTTTCAGATGGCTAAATGTATGCATACATATTGTTAATTTTAGCTCTGAGGCTTTCTGTATACAGATTTTTATACTCGCGGTTCTCTCTAGAGGGAAGATCCACACTCCCTCGATCCTGTGGTAGTAGAGTCTTGGGTGCTGGCAGTGGCAGGATGAATGTAGGTTGCTTCCAGGGTCCAGTATGCGGGTGGTAATCCCGATTTCATGCTCCCGGTTAGCAAACAACCAAGCTGGATACCTCTGCACTGATGACCTCTGTACTTCCTCACAGACTGCGCTGTGTTGCCGGAGCTGTCTCCGGGAAAATAAATCTCATAGTCTCCTCCTCAGTGCTCACTGCTCATCAGCAGGAACTTACAGGAACTTGCATAGACCTGGTATTAGAAGCCAGACGCACGTTTCAGAGGCAAAACGGCCTCCTTCCTCATGGGTACTAGGATGTTTAATCACTTTCTTTTTATGTCATATTCAATCAAAAGCAAACAGTTCAATTTCATTATTCAGTCCATGCGGTTTAGTTTAAATATCGTGACGCCCCTTAATATCAGGTATAGGATGTCTCACAGCCACTTGATCCAGATATGTGGACATACATTTTCTGGAGTGTGTTTTAAATTGATCTTTTAAAATATAGTAAGCATCTCTGACAACTTTTACAGGAAATAGAGTGGAAAAAACATTATATTTCAGGTACAATAGACGTTACTTCATGGTACAAAAATATTCAACACAAAAAGGACTGTGAAGCAGCAGAGAATTTTTTAATTAAATCAGACACTCACACATTGGAAAATATTAAATTTTTAAAAGAAAGCATGTATTTAATTTTAACCCACAACTATTTTAAATACTGGGAGAACTACTTTGCCCAGCAATGGGGCACCGCTATGGGGACCAGGTTTGCACCAAGCTATGCAAACCTCTATATGGGCTATAATTATCAATATGTCTGCATACTGTACATTTAACTCTCTGAAAATGGATTTAATCCACCAGAGAGAACTTGTCATTTTTACTCAATCTGTGACATATACTGAAAAAGGACAGAGACTTCGCTAAAGGACTAAACGTTGCACTTTATACAGTGATTTTCATTAATAGAAACTTTTTTTTCCAATAGAATCTGATGCGGACATTTTGGTAAAACACATTTACATTTGTTTTTACAATTTTAGCGTGCTTTCTTGCTGTGTAGTGATGCGTGTAGTGGTGATTCTAAAGTGAACTATAAACATTAATTTTTGACCATAATTTAATAGTGGAATTCCATTAGCACGCTCTAATTTGCTATGTAATTCATATACCTAGTTATATTAGAGCTGTCTTGGGGTAGGAGCCTGTGTGCAGCACTGCTGTCGGAGCTTACTTCGTAGTGCTAATCCTATCATTTTAATTATTTTTTTCTAAATATTTTAAAAAGATTAATCTGTTAAATGTGACATTCAACCCCCTTGAGTCAATACTCTGTAGGACTACGTGTTTCTACCTAATTCTGCTTGTTTTTTGGGTTATGTCTCTACCACCTTTGCACATCTAGGCTGAAATTTTTACCCAGACTTCTTTTTAGAATAGAATTTACCTTAGTAAGATTGAATGCAAAGCAATTTTCAAGTCTTTTCACAGATTTTTAATGGGATTAAAGTCTGGGTTGTTACTGAGCCATTCAAACACCCCAGTGTCAAGTTTTCTGCACACTCAAGCAGGTTTTCCTCCAAGACTTCCCTGTATTTGGCTCCATCCATCTTCCCATCAACTCTGACCAGCTTCCCTTTCCTGCTGAAGAAAAGCATCTCCACATGATGCTGCCACCACCATGTTTGACAGTGGGGATGGTGTTTTCAGGATGATGTACAGTGTTAATTTTTAACACATATGACATTTTGCATTTAGCCCACAAAGTTCTACTTTGGTCTCACTTGACTAGAGTACCTATATCCACATGCTCGCTTTGCCCCCTACATGGATTTTTGCAAACAGGATTTATTATGGTTTGCTTTCAAAAATGTCTTTCCTTTTGCAACTATTCCATAAAGGCCAGATTTGTGTAAAGGTTCACGGAGTAGGAATACTTTTTCAAGGTACTGTAATACTACATGTTTCCTGCAGCTAGAACGTCTCAGATCATAGCATCCATGGAAAATCTGCTGATTGCTAGAGATATTGGAAGTGACACCCAGGACAGTCAGCTGATTTAACCCAGAAAACACATATATGCTAAGGTAGCTCTTCACCACTAAATTTGTCCATTAAAATTATTCTGTATCCCTAATAGTGCTAGATGTGCTGGGCCTCTTCCTGGCTCCAAGAAGCGATGATAAATTATTTTCAAAAGTCCAAAATTCCATAAAATTAAATCACTTTATTAATACACTTTATAATCTATCTGTGCAAGTCAATCTCACACATTTTGAGCCTTGTTGCTCTTAATTATAGACATATTAGAAATATGCATGCTCTGTAAAACCAAACTACTGGCTAAAGAACCCCTATATAAATGAATAATACAAACTACGGTAACTCTGTTGGTTATTCGGAACCCATTTGCATCCAGTTTAATATACTGCTTAAAAACAACAAACAATCGTAAAAAATCATATACATGATCTTTAGCTGAATTCAGATGATATAGGATTTGGAGTAGTTGAAAATATTATACAAGTAAAATGTATACCGTATTTTTCGCTTTTTAAGACGCACTTTTGTTTCCCCCAAACTGTAGGGGGAAACGGGGGTGCGTCTTAAAAAGAGAATGTTAAAAAAAAAAAAATGTAAAATTTAATATTACCACATTACCGGGCCGGGGGGTGCAGGTGCCAAGCGGGGGTGTCGGGGGCAGGTTCCGGAGGGAGAGGGGCACGGGTGTAGGACCGTAGGTGCGGGGGAACACCGGTGGCAGCGAGCGCTGGGCACCGCCATGTTTTTTGTGGGCGGCTGCATTCAGTATGTGCAGCCGGCCGGTAGAGGTAGACACTGCAAATTGGCCGCGGGTCTCCTCTATGGGCGCGGCCATTTTGTTGAAGTCTATGTTGCCGGCTGCATATAGTGAATGCAGCTGCCCACAAACAAACATGGCGGCGCCCAGCGCTCGCTGCTGCCGGTATATCTGTACAGCTCCGGTCCTACACCTGTGCCCCTCACCCTCCGGAACCTGCCACCATCGGTAAGGCCATATACAGGGGATGGGGGCACATAAAGAAGATGGGGGGACATAACAGGATGAGGTCAAATATTCAGGATGGGGGCATATACACAGCCCTGGGTGGCATGTGCCAGCCCTGGGGAACGTGTGCCAGCCTGGGGGACTTGTGCCAGCCCTGGGTGGCATGTGCCAGCCCTGGGGGAACGTGTGCCAGCCCTGGGGGGCATGTGTCAGCCCTGGGGGAACATGTGTCAGCCCTGGGGGGCATGTGTCAGCCCTGGGGGGCATGTGTCAGCCCTGGGGGACTTGTGCCAGCCCTGGGGGGCATTTGCCAGCCCTGGGGGAACGTGTGTCAGCCCTGGGGGACTTGTGCCAGCCCTGGGGGGCATGTGCCAGCCCTGGGGGGCATGTGCCAGCCCTGGGGGACGTGTGCCAGCGCTGGGGGCATGTGCCAGCACTGGAGGGCATGTGCCAGCCCTGGGGCGTGTGCCAGCCCTGGGGGACGTGTGCCAGCCCTGGGGGGCATGTGCCAGCCCTGGGGGACTTGTGCCAGCCCTGGGGAGCGTGTGCCAGCCCTTGGGGATGTGTGCCAGCCCTTGGGGACGTGTGATGGCCCTGGACATGTGTGATGGCCCTGGGGAATGTGTGCCAGCCCTGGGGAATGTGAGCCAGCACCGGGAAGCATGTGGCAGCCCTGAGGGACGTGTGCCAGCCCTGGGGCATGTGTGCCAGCCCTGGGGGACTTGTGCCAGCCCTGAGGGACGTGTGCCAGCCCTGGGGGACGTGTGCCAGCCCTGGGAGGCATGTGGCAGCGCTGGGGGATGTGTGCTAGCCCTGGGGGGCGTGTGCCAACCCTGGGGGATGTACCATCACTTGGGGACGTGTGCCAGCTGTAACCAGAATAAGGGGGCCATATCTAGGATGTGGGGCTATATCCAAGGATGAGGGACCATGTACCAGGAAGAGGGGGCTATGAGGGACATATACCCTATATGATTTGTAAGACGGACATTGACATTATAAGACGGACCCCATTTAACATTAAAAATTATTTTTTCCTCTTTTCCTTCACCAAATTTGGGGGTGCGTCTTATAATCAGGTGCGTCTTATAAAGCGAAAAATACAGTAAATAAGCATCAGAGTAAAGTTGGAAAAAATACCTGTTAAGAAGTAAATAATAAATCCTCCATCCAGTTTTAACATTTTGGTATATAAATTCAAAATCCATACCACTTAGATTTTAGGTACCGTATATACTCGTGTATAAGCCGACTTTTTCAGCCCAAAAATTGGGCTGAAAAGTCCCCCCTCGGCTTATACACGATGGGGGCTCTGACTGGGGGCAGGAGGAGGCAGGAGGGGGCTGCAGTGACACCGCGCGGTCACGTGGGCCCGCCTCATTGATTTGCACGCATCCCCCTGTCCATCCCCGGCAAGGGGATGCAGTGCATATTGCCGGACACAGCCCCTGGCGGCCCCCGGCAGTGGTATACAGCCCCCCCGCCTAGTACCGGGCCCCCATGCTGCGGCACAGCATACAGTAGTTCATACACTACCATCTCTTCCTGCAGCGTGCGGCTCCTCCATGTCCCAGCCGGCATCTTCCTGTAGTGTCATGTGACTGGCGCGTCCGCTCGTCACATGACACTACAGCAACAAGCCGGGCGGGAGATGGAGGAAGCGCGCGCTGCAGGAGATGGTAATGTATGAGCTACTGTATGCTGTGCCGCAGCATGGGGGCCCGGTACTAGGCGGGGAGGCTGTATACCACTGCCGGGGGCCGTCGGGGACCATGTAGACCGCTGCTGAGGGACCCTGTATATCACACTGCTGGGGGCTGCTGTATACACCACCTGTGCTGGGGGCTGCTGTATACACCACCTGTGCTGGGGGCTGCTGTATACACCACCTGTGCTGGGGGCTGCTGTATACACCACCTGTGCTGGGGGCTGCTGTATACACCACCTGTGCTGGGGGCTGCTGTATACACCACCTGTGCTGGGGGCTGCTGTATACACCACCTGTGCTGGGGGCTGCTGTATACACCACCTGTGCTGGGGGCTGCTGTATACACCACCTGTGCTGGGGGCTGCTGTATACACCACCTGTGCTGGGGGCTGCTGTATACACCACCTGTGCTGGGGGCTGCTGTATACACCACCTGTGCTGGGGGCTGCTGTATACACCACCTGTGCTGGGGGCTGTTGTATACACCACCTGTGCTGGGGGCTGCTGTATACACCACCTGTGCTGGGGGCTGCTGTATACACCACCTGTGCTGGGGGCTGCTGTATACACTTGTGCTGGGGCTGCTGTATACACCTGTGCTGAGGGCTGCTGTATACCACAATTCTGGGGGCTGTATACCTGTGCTGGGGTCCACCCTCGGCTTATACGCGAGTCAATAGGTTTTCCCAGGTTTTGGGGGCAAAAGTAGGGGGGTCGGCTTATACACGGGTCGGCTTATACACGAGTATATACGGTATTTAATATGTTCTATGCCATAAAAAGGGATTATTCTGTACATCTATGAAGACTGATGTACATTGTTTTTAAGAATATTCATACATTTGAGAAAATTGAGTTTATGTAGTGCTGGACATTAGAGAAGAATTTATGATCTATTGCAGGGAAACATTTTTAAAGTGTTTGTCCCTAATGAGATGATCCCTTTAATTTTTTAGAAGTTAATTAATGTTTTATTTGTTTCCCAACAACATTAAAATTAAATGAAATTTTTTCATAATTATAAAATATGAATACAAACAGGAGCAAAATATTTCAAATAAAACCCATTGGCAGACGGTTTTCATAGACCTCTTGCAGATGAAATCGTCAGTGCTGGGTTGATTTCTTTGTGAATTATGTGTTTGGGGTTAGATGATGATGCCTAGGGTACATATGTTTACTATTTGTATGTATTTTTTTTTTTTTTTAATCTTTAGGTTTTTTGACACATCTAAACAGGCCATTGGGGCTGTCTTCATTCATTTCACTAATATCTTTCTCTCGGAGTTGACAGAAGAGGACCCTTGCACTTTGTAAGTATTTCTATTTGACTATACTGTGGGAATAAAAGACTAAATGTCATCAGTGTCTTTGTGCTTACGGTACAAATGACATTGGCTTAGTGGAAATTAGACTAGAATGCTATGCACACAACATGCCTGTGTAAAGGATGAAAACAGGTTTGGTGGTTAGCGAAGAACTACAGAAAGGTGGGGTGTTTATGATTATTTATTTTGGTGAAAGCATCTGTACAGACAACATCCCTCCAGTATCTCCACTATTCTGGAATCTTCTGTTGTATTTAAGCTGACATTAGTTCAGATTTGTATACTAGATGTCAGACAACCATGATTTAAAAATTGAAAGGGGTTGTCCACTACTATAACAAGCCCTTTTCATACCACATGTTACCCCTCAATTAAAATAAAACAAAATTATACTCACCTCCTATGCCAACACTGTTCAAGTGCCAGCACTTGATTTCCCAAGATTCACTTGAAATTGTCACTTCACGCGACCCGGCACCCAATCAACCCGGCCGGCTTCACTTTCCCTGGTTTTGGACATATGAGATAATCAAGAGGAAATGAGCGCTATGGCTGGTGCTAACTTACGGTTGATTAATCCTGCATTTAAAGGCGGGAAGAGAGAAGCCCAAGCTGATTGGGTGCTGGGTCACGTGATATTGTAACTTCACATGAGCCCTGGGAATGCAATTGCCGGCACTGATGGAACAGCACCACCACTGGAGGTGAGTATGAGGTTGATTTAGTTTCTTTTGAGGGGGGAGTACATATGCAATGAAAAGGTGATGGTCGAGTAGTAGACAGCATCTTAAAGCCTAAAAATGACCAATGACCATTCCCGTCAGGACTTTCCTCACTACTGATAAGTAGGAAGCTCATACCTTTTGTATGAAGCGCACGGTGACAATGACTGATAAAGATTAACAATAGTATTTTTGTTAGGTTCTCATTACATTTGCTTGGAGTTTGCTTAACTGTAATAGTAATTGACTACTGTACATCAGTCTTTTCAGGAAATTAATACCATGTACATAGATTTCAGAAAATGTGCTGCCAGTAAATTTGGCAAAGGCTAGTAATTGCCTAGTAAGGCTGGCTTCACATTTGCGTTTGTGTCTGCATGCTGATGGCATGCAGACACAAACGCAGTGCAAAGCAGGGCCAAAAGATGTGTCCGCAGTGGCTCAGCTGATCTCCCGGTGGCCGTCGGTGAGCTCCTGTGACATCACCGGCGGCCACCGGGAGATTTTTCAATGGGTCCGCAGCGTTCTCCTGCACTGTCAAGCGCTGAACACTGCGGACCCATTGAAGACAATGCAGGTTTTGTGCGCTTGGGGACGCTTGCTGATTTTCCAAGGTCCCCGAGCGCACAAAAAAATGCAACTGGCTGCGTCCCAGGTGCGGATGCTGGACACCGGAAGGAGCAGATATCATCCGCACCCGAACGCAGCAAACGCAAGCACTATGCGTTCCTATGTTAAACATAGGAACGCAGTGCGCATGCGTTTGACTGCGTATGGGAACGCAGCATAAGCTGCATTCACATACGCAAATGTGAAGCCAGCCTAAGTGGAGTCTCAGCTCACTCACGTCTTGTGTTGTCTGATTCAAGTCCAGGGAAAGTTATTTAACCTAGTATTTATATAGGGATAAGGATGATAATCTTAGCAGTATAGGTCCAGATAAGCTATTATATGTAGATAAAAAATATTTAACTGGCCTACTGCAGCCATTAAATGACCGCCAGTTGGCTACATGTAAAGTAATAGACAGTCAATAGACTGTTTAGAAGATCGTCTGACCATAATTAGAAGTACACAAAATAATCATTAATGCGATTGTTTTGTGTGTCCACAATATCATTCTTCTCGGCAGGATGAACGGAGGATGATCTGCAGGAACAATGAGTTTCAAGCAGACTTAATCATTTCACCCTATGATCGTGGTTAGTGGTCTGTGCATTGTACACTGGGTACGCCTGACTTTACCAAACTGTCTGTCGTTTTGTATCATTATTGTAGGGTTTTATTCTCATTGATGTCAAGTCTTCATAAAAATCCTTTTCTGCATAATGCATTAGTAAAATAAGAGTAGGTTAAGAATCTAAATGAAAGTTAGAACATAATTATTTTTTCCTAAAGGTTTTATCTGACATCCTTTTTATGTCATCGGTTTTTTTTTTGTCTCTATATTGTTTTCACAATTGTATGTACTGGTACATTGCTTTTTGCATCTACATGCTTCTATATTATATTGGAAAGGATCGAACCATTTTCTAACATGTTTCAGTACATCTTTGTTCTGCATTTAACAAGTATCAAATATTAATTTGGTTTCCTCTGTTCAGGTACCTGATGAATTTTTTGCTGGATGCAACTCTTGGAATGATACTTATATGGCTAAGCGTTAAATTTGTATCCATGATCGTGCAGCGGAAACGGTATACATTACTTGTATTTGGTGAATATGGTAAGAATCAATATTCTATATTTTGATTTGTGATCCTGAGTTGTATTTTCTTCACTTATTCGTTTAATGTCCACCATTCCCTTATATTTTGGGTGTATTAGAAGCTAATAATAATTATTATTATTATTATTCATTTATATAGCGCTAAGATTTTAATGTTTTACTATATTTTGGAAATAAAACCATACTCGTATGCACATTTAATTAAATATTTATACAGGGTGGGCCATTTATACGGATGCACCTTAGTAATTTAAGTGATGCATTCACTGCATTTTCACAGCAAAAATTTATCAAAAACGCACAGTGTGAACATAGCCTTAAACTACAGAGTGGGCCATTTATATGGATGCACCTAAATAAAATGAGAATGGTTGATGATACCAACTTCCTGTTTGCGGCATATTAGTATATGGGAGGGGAAAAACGTTTCCAGATGGGGGGTGACCATGGTGGCCATTTTGAGGTCAGCTATTTTGGATTGAACTTTATTTTTTTTAAAGGGAAGAGGGTCATGCGACACATCAAACTCATTGAGAATTTCATAAGAAAAGCAATGGTGTGCTTGGTTTTAATGTAACTTTATCCTTTCATGAGTTATCTGCAAGTTTATGACCACTTATAAAATGTTTTCAAAGTGCTGCCCATTGTGTTGGATTGTCAATGCAACCCTCTTCTCCCACTCTTGACACACTGATAGCAACATCGCAGAAGAAATGCTAGCACAGGCTTCCAGTATCCGTTGTTTCAGATGCTGCACATCTCGTATCTTCACAGCATAGACAATTGCCTTCAGATGAGTGATGAGGCAAACTTTTTTGTGAATGGTGAAGTTAACAAACAAAACCACCGCTATTGGTCTGACACTAACCCACAGTGGATAGATCCCTCCAAGACTGTTGGAACACAAAAATTGATGGTATGGTGTGATAGATGAGTGATGAGGCAAACTTTTATGTGAATCGTGAAGTTAACAAACTTTTTTGTGAATCCCTGCAAAATCAATGGGTTTTCAAGTTTTGCTGTTCAATCCGTGATTTCATGACCTGGTACGTTTTTGCCTGGAAAACAGGTCCTCAAAAACAAGGAGCATTCTGTATGGGTTTAAAAACATTCTGGAAAAAAATGCAGCAAAAACTGATCGAAAACGGATGATCCGTTTCTGATCCTTTTTTTGTTTTTTTGAGAAACTGATCCAGATTTACAGCTGAAACGGAGAGAAAAACTCACAATAAAAAGCGGATCAAAATAGCACAGTGTGAATAAAGCTTTAGGGAATGATGGTAGATTAAAAATGGGGGTGGAGTCGTCCACTACTGGACGAGCCCTTTTGAATGTCCATATTTCGCTCAATTAAGAAAAGAGACACCTCCTGTACCTGTTCTGCTCCTCCACTATGAGCAGTGTTTTTCCTCCGGCAATCTCATGACATTGTTTCCATCACTTGAATTCTACAGCATATCAGTGATTCATAGCAGTCTTCACAGTTTCATCAAAGTATAAGAGATAATAAAAGTGGTGAAAGCTACAACACTCTGCTGGATCTGTTTGACAGACCTAATTTACTCTTGGTCATACACATTAGATGGCTCTCGACCAAACGATGCCTTCAGCTGACAGTTACCTTAGCCGACACTCCCATACAATGGAGCTCGGCTGAGCATTCCTGTGTTCTCTGTGAGAAAGCCTCCAACTGACAGTTTCGCTGGCAGAATATTTCAGCGAGAACAATGTGATTGGCAGTCTGAAATCGGACATGCATGATTGATGTCTCTCCCGACTAGAGATGAGCAAACCTTTGAAAATTTGGGTTTGCCTTGGCAGCAGAACGTTTTTGCTCACTGTTCGTGACCCCAAACTTGACCCAAATCTCAATGGAAGTCATTGATCAGCAGTTCAGCTCTCCGCTCACATACAGTTAGCCTTAAGTAAAATACTTCTGAAGGTGGGAGAGTGTTTATTTTTTATTATTTATTTTGGATACACACTACACTCACAAACTGCTGTGCCCAGGTGACCTGATCAAACACTGCACGTGGCTCACACTGGGCCAAGCACCAACTGTACCCAGCCACAGCGATGCTCACTACAGAGCTTTGGAAATATAAAGCACCTGAACTCCGAACCCAAACAGTTTTGCTCAATGCTGGGAAGTGTGGCGACCCGAGCTGAAATTTGAAAGGTTTGCTCATCTCTATTCCCGACCATCAGTCAGCCCACATAATTATACACATTAAGGGGCGTCACACACTACGATTTTGTTAGCGATCTCACTTACGATCTCAGGGGTGCGTGCTCCTGAGCAACATCGTTAGTGAGGTGTCACATGTATAGATGTCGTTCATGAAGCAGCAACAATGTTGCGTGCAGGTATCGTTCGCGCAACCAGCGAATGATGCTTGTCAATGTTGTGAATAGGCGAAATCATAAAGGAGATTGTTATCGCAGTGTCAGACTGAACGATGCAAGCAGATTGCATGATCGAGATCTTCTGATTTGGGCTCCGGATCTCATATCTGCGATGAACGATCAGACCACTTATCGCTTCTAAGATCGACGTGTCACATGCAACGACGTCGTTTGAACAACAGAAAACCCGTGACGTTTCAATGACATCGTTAATGATATCGTAGTGTGTGACAGCCCCTTTAGGTGAACAACCGAACCCATCAGTATTGATGGGTTCAACCGGCTTTGGTCTACTGTGTACTGGGGCCCTTAGTAAGTTGCCTCTATATAGTGCTATTTACCTATCAGAAATGATGAAATATGCAACACAGTCTGTTATGCAAATGTGAAAGAGTCACCCCACTTTTTATATAGCCTAATGGTTTATATAAAATGTCCAAAAGGGAATATACATTTTAAAGTCTTAAGAATTGAAATGTGTTGTCAATTTATTAATTAAAAATAATTTTTCTAGCTAAATAATTCCAATGCAGTCTGTCTGGTGGAGTGTTGTCTGGTTGGTAACTGCGCTGATCACAAGACAAGAATGGGTTGACTACCGGATTGAACTGATACCTGAGCATTTAGAACTCTGGATACTAGGCCCACAGTACTTTGTATTTTAAGCATGACATTTTATTACGGGAACATTAGTGTTTAAATCAAAAACATTCAATTAAAACCAATTCAAGTTCCTAAAACTTTTTTATTCAGTTTTTTGCTAAATAGTCTCTGCCTACTTTTCTGAGAAATGATCAGTATGTACACTTATTATATTAGATGGCATGATTTTATTATGTTTTACGCAATTCACTTAATTTTACCCATCTACACTAGAGGTCACTATAGTCTCCATATTATACAGCGTGTTCTGTGAAACTGGCTGAAATATATTTCTGCTTTCTCAAATGAGTGAATGAAGAAGAGACCTAGTATAATGTCAGAATTGTTCCTTCTATGCTTTTGTAGTAAGAGAGTAGAGCACAGGCATATCTGTAAGCTCGGGAATTCACAACAGTTGCAATTATAACCTGTAATATTACCTAATTAATTAGTCATACTGCAGCCTAATATACACTGTGGTCTAGTTAATATAACGTTCTCAAAATGCATCACTGCCATTCATTTATCTTGAGGTTAAGGATTAGATCTGCTGCATTTCTGCTACATTGAAACCCCACTGAGGAGTCCTCAGCAACTACCCAACAAAAGATGAATCTCCAGAAACCCAATACAGTGTAGGGCTCCTCATGTTTAGTCTCATCCCACTCTCTCATAGATACTTGCTGTAGTTTTCCATTAATTTACATCTAAGTGAATTTGTCATGTTGAAAATGATATCTGATCTGCAGGCAGGATGTTAGTGGAGGAGCTGACCAGATTTATATATGAGTCGGGCCGGCAGGGAAGGAGCACACGGTTCCGTGCCCTGGGCACTCAATGGCTGATGGGGGAGGGGTGATGATGGGTTGATTACACGTAACGCCCTTGTGGTATCTGATAGTGTGGTTGCCAGTGCTGCAGCCGGCTGCTGAGGTGATGGTGACGCAGCAGTGGTAGTACAGCTCCCCTCAGGCGGAGTTTTTACCTCAGGGCAGCGGGGTGGATGAGAGGAGTCGTAGTTCTTGGCTCCTATGATGCTGCAGGAGCCTCCCGAGCGACGAATAATTGATGCAGAGACCAGATTAGCTCTAACAGTTTTTTACTGGTACAGGTGGATAAGGTACACGGTATGGTCAGATTTATCGGGGTCATAGCTGCGGATTTTGGAGGCTTTTCCAGAGTTTGTCAGAGGTGTCTTTCCTTGATCTTTCCTGGTCTCTATTCCCAAAGGCTCTTGGCTCACTGTCCTCCCACACTTAAGTCTGGTAGCCAGTCCCCAGGTCTGTTACCTTAAGTTTCTATTATCTCTTGGCGTCTTGGACCTAGCTATGGAACTGCGGTTGGGCTCTTGGTGGGTGTCGTGGCTCCCTTATGGGGGCCCACAACGTGCTGGTCTGCAGTTTGGGATAAACAATTAAACTGCCTTGGCTCCAGAATACTGGTGATGACCTGGACTTACCAGCCGGCTCCAACCAGTTCTGGAGTGTCCCATTCTTTGTCTGGGTCACCTCCCTCCTTAGAGGTGCCCTCCTTTCATGACCGCAGGGTCCCTTGCGTCCGTCCTCTCTGCTCTTCTGTCACCATTTGACTGACTTGTTAGTAACTGTCACTCACGTCTTCCCGCTCTTCTAGGCTCCATCTCCCTGGGACCTACTGAATACCAGTCCCCTGTACTAAGGTGTCCTGTGAGCGTGTTTTTGTGCAGACTCTGGGTTTTCCTCCTCATCCACAACCACAGAGATACTACACCTTCTGTTTGGGTCGCAGTACCTCGCTGTGGTGTTGCGCCAGAGGGGCGCCACATATACATTTTTTGTGGAAAAGTTTCAATATAACTTATATTTTATCAATTGAAAAACTGATGTTTATATGCATAGGAGTTCATCTGGTGGTCCTATTCAGTGATTGACAATCTTCCCTGTATTACTGTAGAGAACTAGAGATGGAGAAGAATGCACCAATGTCTTATCAATGCGATTATAGAGCAAAGGTAATGAGAACACACCTTATGGGGTTGTGCCAGTCACAACACCATATGCATTTTAACGGCTGCAGCACTCCACCTGGTTGCAGGATATACCATGTCGAAGGAGGGTAATGGGGGGATACACATGCGCTGCAGTCCGAAGATCACAGAAGAGCAGAAGATCCAAGGAAGTTTGAAACAAGCAGTACTTTATTCTTGACTTGTTTCATGAGCCTTCTGCTTACTTCTTATATAGCCTGTATATCTGTGGCGCCCCTGAGACCAGGTGGGCACAGGGTGAACTACAGCTGGGATAGGCAGGACGGTCACTCCACACAAACACACACACACACTCTGACCCTGAGCCTAAGTCGCTTCATGCCAGGCGACTTATGGCAGGAGTAGCTACGTGTGGGTGGGAAGCAGGGCCGCACTGTCCATTGGACAGGGACACTAAGTTGGGCAAGGAGATCGATTGATTTCCTGGAGGGTGAGGAAGAGGGAAGCATCCCCAAGCCGAGACACCCTTCAGCTGAGTACTGACTGACACAAACTGAAAGAACAATGGGGCCCAGTGGCCTGTACCACTGATGGCTGGCCGGGAACCCAGTCTGAGTCCGTGGAGAGACAGAAGGAGGCAGGTGAGCCCAACTAACCCGGGTTACTGGTGGCTGGGCCAGAGAACCAGAGTCCCGGCTCTGTAGATGTGGCCGGGAATGCTTCAAACCCTTAACCACGAGACAGCCGGCGAGGTGCAGGACCTCCATGTCCCGAGACCCAACTACCGGTACGGAGTAGGACAAAGCCATCGTACTAGGGCTAGTGACCCAGAGTGTAGGACAGATCACTGCAGAGCCCGTGACGGCCAGACCCAACCCGTACGCGAGGGAGAGGAGAGAATCCAAGGGCCCGAAAGGTACACTCAGGGGGAGTGACGCAGAGGAACCATCCCGGCTGCAGTGAGAACCTAAGCCCGTGACTGTAGTGTGAACCAGGTCTGCTACAAGTGTTGTAAAGAACTGTAAAGAACTGTTGTAGAGACTGTGTTGTCAAGTGAGCAGAGGAGTAAAGTACCTAGTGAACTCAAGATTTGTGTCTCAGACTTTTTGGTACAGAGACTGCAGTGGCTCGCCTGCGGAGCCGGTCACTTGTTTTCTACACTGCAACCAAGTCCACCTCTCCTACATCCGCCCTGGGGAACCAAGCCCTACCCGTGGAGGGCTCACCATCCCGGCTGTCACCTCCACCATCATCCCCAGTGGTCTGACCGGCAGCGGTGGCCCATATTAGCCAAGACCCACAGATGGCGTCACAAAATATCCCCATAAACTTTATTTTTCTCCCCTTTTTGTATTGCCACACCTGGGATCACGGAGCTGGGCCATGCCGCCGTGGCACCCCAGAAACAGAGAGGTCCAGCTCTGATTACCCCTGGCCCCGGCGGGTCTGACATATCTCTTGAAGAAGTGAGCAGAAGGCTCGCGAAATGCGTCGAGAATAAATTACTGCTTGATTCAAACTTCCTTGGATCTACTGCTCTTCTGTGATTTTCGGACAGCAGCGCACGTGTATCCCCCCATTACCACCCTTCGACACAGTGTATTACTGTAGAGGCGGAGCTAGCTGTCATTCATTAGTAGGACCACCTACTGGACTAATATACACACAAACACCAGGGATGCAAGGTAATAACATAATATTATACTGAATGCTTTCCAAGAAACCTATATATCCTTCTCCTCAGCTTTTCCTTACCTATACCAGGTTATCCACAGATCGTACTACAAGTATAAAGTGACAGATGCTCTTTAAAGAGCATACTGCTGATCCCTTTTTTCCAGTATGCATAGCACCGGTGATGTCTGCAGACAGATCTTAACAGATCTTGAGTATAAAAATATTTCTCTTGGCAGAGTCCAGAACTCTGATTGTTATGATGTATGGATAAAAATGCTGCTATAAGTAACCATAAGCACAAACCTGTATGGGTTCATCTCCCTGTCATATGAGCTGCGCAGCCCACACACTGCATGGAGGATGTTGTTTATCAGTAGGATAACAAGGACAATGATCATTCCTAGAGGTAGAGGCACCAATTAAAAATATTTTTTTTGATACAGTTTAAGGCCCTGTCACACATAACGAGATCACTAACAAGATCGTTGTAACGTCACAGATTTTGTGACGCAACAACGATCCCGCTAACAATGTCGTTATGTGTGACACGCACTAACGATCTGGCCCCTGCTGTGAGATCGTTGATCATTACACACTGCTCTGGGTCATTTATACGTCGTTGTGCTCCCACTGCGAGCACTACATCGTTGTGTTTGAAAGGGAAAATGACCAACGATCTCAATGCTACACTATGGAGTGACCATTCCCAACTACCTCGGTATAATCTGGATCGCTGGTGCGTCGTTTTTCACATCGCTGGTGAGATACCTGTTTGGCATCTTACCAGCGATGTGTAAACGACGCACCAGCGATCTCTGCACATCGTTATCGGGATCGCTGGAGCGTCGTTATGTGTGACTGGGCCTTTACTGTGCAATTTTTTACTATCTTATCATATACCAACTGGACAGAGCCCAAAAGAACTCGCCTTCTAGAATTGGAAGAATATAGAAAAAAAAGTGCTGTGAATACCACCTTCTAAATTAGTTTAAATCTTGTCTAGGTAGAAAATCATATCTACTTTTCCATTTTTACAAAGTGAACAAGCATGACACATATTGCACAATATTGTGGTGTACATATGTCACATAGGAGGTATTATTATTTTGGGGTGAACTGCACACATTTAGGCTGGCTTCAGACTTGCAGATGCATCTGCAGCGTTTTGCAGATGCATCTGCAAGCATCTGCATGCAGACCGCGGCCCCTTTGTTTATAATGGAGCGCACGGCGGTCTGCAGATGCTTGCAGACCGCCGTGCGCACCCATTCACTCCTATATGTGATCTGTGCGCAGGCGGATGCCTGCGTACAGATCACACACTCTCGTCCGCACCAGAGACGCGACATCTCGCGTCCATGGTGCGGGCGGGAGTGTGTGATTTGTACGCAGGCATCCGCCTGCGCACAGATCACATATAGGAGTGAATGGTGCGCACGGCGGTCTGCAAGCATCTGCAGACCGCTGTGCGCTCCATTATAAACAAAGGGGCCGCGGTCTGCATGCAGATGCTTGCAGATGCATCTGCAAAACGCTGCAGATGCATCTGCAAGTCTGAAGGCAGCCTAAGAAATGTACTGTAGACTGCCACATACAGTTAGGTTCAGACATTTTTGGTCAGTGACTAAATGTTCATGAATTGGACTCTGCATGCCACTAATTTTTATTTGAAATGAAACAACTGAGATACAATTGAAGTGTGGACTTTCAGTATTAATTAACCCCTTCATGACCCAGCCTATTTTGACTTTCCTCACTTGCCATTTTTGGCAATTCTGACCAGTGTCCCTTTATGAGGTTATATCTGTGGAACACTTCAACAGATCCTAGCGATTCTGAGATTGTTTTTTCATGACATATTGAGCTTCATGTTAGTGGTTAATTTAGATCGATAATTTTTGCATTTATTTATGACAAAAACGAAAATTTTCAAAATTTTGCAACTTTCAAATTTTTAATTTTTATTCTGCTAAACCAGAGAGTTATGTGACGCAAAATAGTTAATAAATAACATTTCTCACATGTCTACTTCACATCAGCACAATTTTGGAAAAAAAAACATTTTTTTTATTGTTAGGACGTTATAAGGGTTCAAAGTTCATCAGCAATTTCTCATTTTTTCCAGCAAAATGTACAAAACCATTTTTTTAGTGACCACATCACATTTGAAGTCCCTTTGAGGGGTGTACATGACAGAAAACACCCAAAAGTGACACCATTCCGAAAACTGCACCCCTCAAGCTACTCAAAACTACATTCAAGAAGATTGTTAACCCTTCACGTGCTTCACAGAAACTAAAGCAAAGTGGAAGGGAAAAATGGACATTTTAATTTTTCCAACAAAAATGTTCTTTTAGCCTCAATTTTTTCATTTTTCCATGGGCAACAGGATAAAATGTATCCTAAATTTGTTTGGCAATTTCTCCTGAGTACACCGATACCTCATATGTGGTCATACACCACTGTTTTGGTGCATGGCAGGGCCTGGAAGTGAAGGAGCGCAATTTGGCTTTTTGAATGGAAAATTAGCTCCAACTGTTAGCGGGCACCATGTCGCGTATGGAGGGCCCCTGTGTGCCTCAAAATTGGAGCTCCCCCACAAGTGACCCCATTTTGGAAACTAGACCCTCCAAGGAACTTATCTAGATGCATAGTGAGCACTGTGAACCCCCAGGGGCTTCACAAATTGATCTGTAAAAATGAAAAAGTACTTTTTCTGATCATCATAATGGGAGACCCAGACAATGGGGTTTAGGGCACTGCCCTCCGGAGGCCACACTAGGTACTACAAGTTTGTAGACACCGCCCCCTCCGCTTATAAACCCCTACCGCAGGATATATCCTCAGTTTTAAACTTAGTGTGCTCGGAGGATCACGCGCTTTGCTTGCACTTCACAGCATTCTCACAGCTTACGTGATGGCGTATGAAGACAAGGTAAAAAGGTCCCGGTCGGGGACCTCCGGCAGTCTCCCTGTTCACCTTCGGGGAACACACAGGTTGAGGTACCGGAGGGCCTGGAGCCTGGACACATTGTGTCTCCCCGGTACGCTGCCGCACTCCTTCCCATCCTTCCTTGGGGGCTCTGGGAAGTGGGAGACAGGAGCCTTGCACAGCTCCGCTCCGTCCGAGGCCTCCCTAAATGGTGCTTACAGACCGGACTGGAGCCAGCCCAGTCCGAGGCCTCCCTAAATGGTGCTTACAGACCGGACTGGTGCTGAACCCCCGTCCGAGGCCTCCCTTAATGGTGCTTACAGACCGGACCGGCACTGAGGTACCCTAGGTGTCTCCGGTGTGCCTGGGGGTAGTGTCTGGCCCTTATGGGTCCTGGCACTCAGACCGCGCGTAACCCTCGGGTCCGCGGTTCTGATGGTGTGCCCTGTGCTGGGGTCACCCTGGCTGACCGCCCTGTGTGTCACAGGGGCTGCGGCTGTGGGCTTCATACTTTTGTATGCAGCCCTGGGTATAGTATTGATACCTCCCGCGCTGCGGGCTCCGGCACCAGATTTAATGATGGCTGCCTGGAGAAATGTGGAGCAGCCCAGGGGCTGACGTCATCGCTGGGCGTGTGTGTGTGCTTCCCGCGTGTTTTTGGGCCCGCCCACAGCTTGTACGGCGGCGGCCATCTTCCCCTCACTTCCCGGCTGGGATCTGATTAAGTGCACGGCTGCACTCCCGGGGAGACCGGTCATAACCCTAGCGGAGGCCACACACACATCGCTCCCTTCCACCGCATTGACGCGGTCGGTAAGCCACCGGTGTTCCGGTTCTTTTTCTGTTTGGCTTATTTTCCCCTGCTGTGGGTATGTCCTCAGCGAGGAAAAGTGCTGCTAAGGCGGCCAGTACCACCATTGTCTGTGCTACTTGCAACGGGACACTGGTTGGGGGATCCTGCAATAACTGCGGACGCCCAGAGGCCCGGACTGATACTGCTGAAACAGCGGCTCCGGTGCTGTACCCTGAGGTTCAGGTGATCCCAGGGCCATGGGAAACACAGAATAAGATTAATGAATCTGTGTTACCCAAACTGTCCTCCATGTCGCAATCCCTGGAGGCACTGACGAGGAGACTGGAAAGCCCAGTTGCTCCTTCATACCCCCGGGTGTCACCTGGTTTAACCGCGAGACCCCTTAAGCGGGCTCGCCGTGACGAATCACCCGAGATCCAGAACCTCTCTGAGGAGGAGCGTCACTCTGATGGTGACGAGGATGATGGGGGTTCAATACTCGAGTCTGTGTCCGAACCACCGGATGGGGTGGAGGATCTGGTGTCCTCCATCAACGAGACTCTACATCTCGTGGCACCCCCTGAAGAGGTGGAACTCCACCCGAAGGAGGTATATCAGTGGTTGCAGCCAGAGGCTCGTTCATGTGGCTCCTTTATGGACCACACTAATTTTGGAAGGGTGGTTAGAGCACCCAGGGTTCACCCTGGGCGGCGTTATGTCCGCAAATCTAAGGACACTCGCTTCCCCTTTCCCCAGGAGGTGCTTCAGGAGTGGTCGCAGTCCCCAAAGGTGGACGCTTCCATGACCAGGATTGCTGCACGCTCCCTTTTCTCTGCCTCTGATAGCTCCTCATTGAAGGACGCGACGGATAGACAGGTCGAACAACTCGCCAAGTCTGCTTATGAGGCTGTGGGGTCTTCTTTTGCCCCTAATTTCGCCACGGTCTGGACCCTACAGGCGATTACCACCTGTTTGGACGGTATCACTGACCTGGCGGGGTCCAATTCAGAGATCCTGGCGATTACCGACAGGGCAAAGGCCTATGCGGATTACGCCAGGACGGCGACCCTAGAGACTGCCACCCGCTCTGCTGTGGCTTCGGCCAATGCTATAGCGATCCGCAGGTTGTTGTGGCTACGTCTATGGGACTCAGATGCCACGTCAAAGAAGATTCTGCAGAATCTTCCATTCTCAGGTGACAGGCTTTTTGGAACCGAGCTGGACAAACTGATAAAGGATTCTGCGGAGTCTAAGATCCCACAGAATAAACCTAAACCGCGGTATACTGTCAAAAGGAACCCTAAACAGTGGTCCTTTCGTTCCAGCTCGCAAACATCAGCTTCGTCCGCTCGCACAGAGAGAGGGGGCAAACCCTCTAATCAGTGGCGCCCCAAGGGTCGCCAGAAGAAGCCAACGGGGGCGGCGGCTGCCACCCCTAAACCCGCTTCCACATGACTCACTCTCTCGTCCTGCCGCCCCACAAGTGGGGGGCCGCCTGTCCAGTTTTCAGGACAGATGGTTGCTCCACGTTCAAGATCAGTGGGTCCGAGACGTTGTCTCGTGCGGCTACAGGATAGAGCTGACGTCGCAGCCGGCACACCGATTCCATCGGTCTGTTCCATCCCCAGAAAAGGCTCAGGCTTTTTATCTGGTGTTGGAGGGACTACGCAGAGACGGGGTAGTGGTCCCAGTGCCTACGGGGGAGAGGTTCCGGGGTTTTTACTCCAACCTCTTTATCGTCCCGAAGAAGGACGGCTCTTTTCGCCCGGTTCTGGACCTCAAGTTGTTCAACCGTCACGTGTTGGTTCGGAAGTTCCGTATGGAATCCCTGCGCTCCGTGATCGCGGCTGTGTCACAGGGAGACTTCCTAGCGTCCATAGATATCCGAGACGCTTACCTTCACGTGCCCATTGCACCGGCTCATCAACGCTGGTTGCGATTCGCAGTGGGGAACGAACACTTCCAGTTCGTGGCGCTGCCTTTCGGGTTGGCCTCGGCACCGAGGGTGTTCACGAAAGTGATGGCCTCGATGATGGCTCTTCTGCATGCGCAGGGACACGCCGTCATACCCTATCTAGACGACCTGCTGGTCAGGGCGCCATCGGAACACCTTTGTCAGAAAAGCCTGGAGGTGACCATACAGTCTCTGGAACAGTTTGGGTGGCTTCTCAATATCCAGAAATCCACCCTGGTACCGACCCAGTCTCTGACGTACCTGGGTATGGACTTCCACACGGACTCTGCTCTGGTGTCCCTCCCACGAGCCAAACAGCTGGCCATCCAATCAGGAGTACACGATCTTCTCCTGTCACCGCACTCATCCCTACGGGTGTTGATGAAGCTGGTGGGACGCATGGTGGCAGCAATAGAGGCGGTGCCTTTCGCACAATTTCACCTCCGTCCTCTCCAACTGGAAATTCTTCGCAGGTGGGACAAGAGGACGTCCTCTCTGAATCGGCTGGTGGTCCTTTCCCAACCGACCAGGGATTCCCTGCAATGGTGGCTCCAGCCATATCACCTGCCACGGGGCCGGTCCTTCCTCAAACCGTCATGGTTAGTGGTGACCACCGACGCCAGTCTCAAGGGCTGGGGCGCGGTGTTCTTACACCACAGGGCTCAAGGCCTCTGGACACAGTCGGAGTCGGCGTTGCAAATCAATGTGCTGGAGATCAAGGCGGTCTATCTAGCACTCCTGGCCTTTCAGACGTTCCTGTCAGGACAGCCCATTCGGGTTCAGTCCGACAATGCGACGGCCGTCGCCTATATAAACCATCAGGGAGGAACCAGGAGTGCGCAGGCCCTAGCCGAAGTCCACCGCATTCTATCATGGGTGGAAGACAACGACTGCCTGATCTCCGCAGTTCACATCCCAGGGGTCGAAAACTGGGAGGCCGACTACCTGAGCCGGCAGGGGATGGACGCCGGAGAATGGTCTCTTCATCCGGACGTCTTCCGGGACATCTGCAGCAGATGGGGCATCCCGGATGTGGATCTGATGGCCTCGCGGCTGAATCATCAGGTGCCGCAATACATGGCGAGATCGTGGGACCCTCAGTCTCTGGGGGCGGATGCCCTGGTCCTGCGTTGGTCCAGTTTTCAGCTACCATATGTGTTCCCGCCTCTAGCTCTGATCCCCAAGGTCCTGTGGAAAATCAGGACGGAATGCCGCAAGGCCATTCTAGTGGTTCCGGATTGGCCCAGGAGGTCCTGGTATCCGGATCTGTGGCAACTGTCAGGCGGGAACCGGTGGGCTCTTCCAGACCGCGCAGATCTTCTCGCTCAAGGCCCATTCTTCCATCTCAATTCCAGGGCCCTCAGATTGACTGCATGGCTCTTGAGGCCTGGCTTCTGACATCCAGGGGGTTCTCTCCTACAGTGGTTGACACTATGAATCGGGCTAGAAAGCCCGTATCGCGAAAGATATACCACAGAACGTGGAAAATCTTTTTCACCTGGTGTGCCTCTGGTGGACGGTCACCGTGGCCTTTGTCAGTTCCAACTCTGTTGGCCTTCTTACAGTCGGGTTTGGAGTTGGGTTTATCCCTCAGCTCCCTGAAGGGCCAGGTATCAGCGCTTTCAGTGCTGTTTGACAGGCGCTTGGCTCTCCTCCCGAAGGTCCGTCAATTTCTGCAGGGGGTGTCTCGGGTGGTCCCGCCATACAGGCGACCGCTGGACCCTTGGGACCTTAACATGGTCCTGGCGGCTCTGCAGAAACCACCGTTCGAGCCACTGAGAGAAGTTTCCCTCTCCCGTCTGGCCCAGAAAGTGGTTTTTCTGGTCGCAATCACGTCTCTGAGACGTGTCTCAGAATTGGCTGCACTATCGTGCAAGTCACCTTTCCTGGTAGTTCACCAAGACAAGGTGGTGTTGCGCCCACGGGCTGAATTCTTGCCAAAGGTGGTTTCCACTTTTCACTTGAATCAAGAGATTGTTCTCCCATCATTTTGTCCCGCTCCCGTTCATCAGGTTGAGCGCGACCTTCACACTCTGGATCTTGTGAGGGCTGTACGCATTTATGTGTCCAGGACTGCCTCCTTCCGGAGTTCGGACTCTTTGTTCGTCCTTACGGCGGGTCGCTGTAAGGGGTCCGCGGCGTCCAAATCGACCTTGGCCAGATGGATCAAGGCACCCATTCAAGAGGCTTACCGAGCTTCTGGTTTGCCTCTACCGGTGGGTCTGAAGGCGCACTCGACTAGAGCCGTCGGTGCATCCTGGGCTTTGCGACATCGCGCTTCTGCTCTACAGGTGTGTCAGGCGGCCACTTGGTCCAGCCTGCACACTTTCTCTAAGCACTATATGGTGCATGCCCATGCCTCTGCGGATGCAAGTTTGGGCAGGCGGGTCCTCCAGGCGGCGGTTGCCCATCTTTGAGGGGGACCGTGTATTTCAACGTCTTTTGAGGAACTCTTCCCGCCCTGGGGTTTGCTTTAGGACATCCCCATTGTCAGGGTCTCCCATTATGATGATCAGAAAAAAGAGAATTTTGTTTACGTACCGTAAATTCTTTTTTCTTGAATCATCAATGGGAGACCCAGCACCCACCCAGTGTTCCGTTGGATGTTATTCTTCCTTTGGACTGTCCCCTGTTGGGATAGGGTTGTTTTTTCAGTTGTGGCACCGTCTGTGCACGGTCTTCCCGATAATTCGGGTGTGGTTTGCCTCCTCGCAGCTTATGGACCAAACTGAGGATATATCCTGCGGTAGGGGTTTATAAGCGGAGGGGGCGGTGTCTACAAACTTGTAGTATCTAGTGTGGCCTCCGGAGGGCAGTGCCCTAAACCTCATTGTCTGGGTCTCCCATTGATGATTCAAGAAAAAAGAATTTACGGTACATAAACAAAATTCTCTTTTTTTTTTTACAAACACTTTCTTTTAGCCTCAATTTTTTCATTTTCACATGGGTAACAGAATAAAATGGATCCTAAAATTTGTTGGGCAATTTCTCCTGAGTACACCGATAACTCATATGTGGTCATAAACCACTGTTTGGGCGCACGGCAGGGCTCGGAAGGGAAGGAGCGCCATTTAACTTTTGGAGTTAATTTTCCATTAGAAAAGTCAAATTGCGCTCCTTCACAACAATACAAGCCTTTATAGGTCTATATTAAAAAAGTTATGGCTCTTCGAAGAAGAAGAGGGAAAAAAACGGAAATTGCCTGGAGGTGAAGGGGTTAGTGATTTCTACTCTAGTGGAAGCTGTGGCCTTATTTAACCCCCTACTGACATATAACATACATCATAAATATCTCAGCACCCTGAGGAAGTGAGCCAACATCTTTGTGGGCAAATGATGTCTGTGTTGTGCTATTCAACCATGATCTGCTGATCTGATTACTCCAGGGGTGCGGTGTTATTTTTTGATTATACTCCAGGGGTGGTGTTAGCCTGCCTTCTCATGGTGTGTTGTTGCACCGTTATTGCTGCGTTCCTTACGGATCCACTATTGCAGTGATGGTGTCTGTCCCAGCCAAGTCAATGTATTTCACAATTTTGCATTCACAAACTACGCTTTTTATGGATCCATTTTTGGGCTCAAGAACGGATCCGTAAAGAGAATGAGCATGTCAATTTTTGGGCACTTTTTGCCAGTGCTATTTACTCACCTAGCCGTGCTCCCCTGGTGATCTCCAGTGCTGTCCCCTCATACCAAGGCCGCAGGACGATCCGCACTGCACCGTGTGACTGAGCGACGTCACTCAGTCAAATGCGCTGGTCACAGGGTGCTAGACGCAACGACACTGAGGCCTCTGGGGATGAGAGGACATCCCTCCCGCATTATTGTAGGATTATACTCCAGTGGGGGAGGGGACATTAATATATGATTATAATCTTAGCAAAGGGGGCTTCATTTATGATTATACTAGAAAATAGGCCCGATGCTATTGCATCGGGAGTGCGTAGAAATGAACAGGTACCGTAGAAATAGCGGCTGAATAGTACAGTCCTCTCTCC
This sequence comes from Allobates femoralis, assembly GCA_033576535.1. Classification (NCBI taxonomy): domain Eukaryota; kingdom Metazoa; phylum Chordata; class Amphibia; order Anura; family Aromobatidae; genus Allobates; species Allobates femoralis. The sequence continues at coordinate 255,654,383 of JARQOC010000004.1, forward strand.
AGAAACGACGGTGTTGTTGCAGGATTTATATGGTGACTCACTGGTTAACACTATATGGTGGCTCAGTGGTTAGCACTGTATACGGTGGCTTAGTGGTTAGCACTGGATACGGTGGCTTACTGGTTAGCACTGTATATGGTGGCTTAGTGGTTAGCACTGTATATGGTGGCTCAGTGGTTAGCACATTATATGGTGGCTGAGTGGTTAGCACTGTATACGGTGGCTCAGTGGATAGCACTGTATATGGTGGCTCAGTGGTTAGCACTGTATATGGTGGCTCAGTGGTTAGCATTGTATATGGTGGCTTAGTGGTTAGCAGAATATATGGTGTCTTACTGGTTAGCACTGTATATGGTGGCTTAGTGGTTAGCACTGTATATGGTGGCTCAGTGGTTAGCACTGTATGGTGGCTCAGTGGTTAGCACTGTATATGGTGGCTCAGTGGTTAGCACTGTATATGGTGGCTCAGTGGTTAGCACTGTATATGGTGGCTCAGTGGTTAGCACTGTATATGGTGGCTCAGTGGTTAGCACTGTATATGGTGGCTCAGTGGTTAGCACATTATATGGTGGCTGAGTGGTTAGCACTGTATATGGTGGCTCAGTGGTTAGCACTGGATGGTGGCTGAGTGGTTAGCACTGTATATGGTGGCTCAGTGGTTAGGACATTATATGGTGGCTGAGTGGTTAGCACTGTATGGTGGCAGAGTGGTTAGCACTGTATATGGTGGCTTAGTGGTTAGCACTGTATATGATGGCTCAGTGGTTAGGACAGTATATGGTGGGTCAGTGGTTAGCACTGTATGGTGGGTCAGTGGTTAGGAGTGTATACAATGTCTCAGTAGTTAGCACTGTATATGGTGGCTGAGTGGTTAGTTGTTTTCCCATGTTCTCTGGCCCATCTTCCACTGTTCTCTGCCCCGTGTTTCCCTGTTCTGTGCGGTGTCTTCCCCTGTTTTCTGGCCCTGTCCTCTACCAGTGTGTCCCGCCGTCTTGTGCTGCTGTCCTGTGCCCCTGTGTCCCCCTGTCCTGTGCCTGTGTCCCCTTGTCGTCTGCCCATGTTCCTCTGTCCTCTGCCCCTGTGTCTCCCTGTCCTCTGCCCCTGTGTCTCCCTGTCCTCTGCCCCTGTGTCTCCCTGTCCTCTGCCCCTGTGTCCTCCTGTCCTGTGCCCTGTGTCCCCCTGTCCTGTGTGCCCCTGTTCTGTGTCCCCCTGTCATCTCCCCCTGTCCTCTGGCCCGTGTGCCTGAGTCCTGTGGCCCTGTCCTGTGTTCTCCTGTCCTGTGTCCCCCTGTCCGGTGTCCCCCTGTCCGGTGTGCCCCTGTTCGGTGTGCCCCTGTCCGGTGTGGCCCTGTCCGGTGTGGCTGTGTGGTGTGTGTCCCTGTCGTCTACCCCTGTTTGGTGTCCCCTTGTCCTCTGGGCCTGTTGTGTCCCTCTGTCCTGTGTCCCCCTGTCCTTTGCCCCTGTTGTGTCCCTCTGTGTCCTCCTGTCCTGTGTGTCCGTGTCCTCTACCCCTGTTCTGTGTCCCCTTGTCCTCTGCCCCTGTTGTCATCCTGTCCTGTGTGTCCCTGTCCTCTACCCCTGTTCTGTGTCCCCTTGTCCTTTGCCTCTGTTGTGTCGTCCTGTCCTGTGTGTCCCTGTCCTCTGCCCCTGTTCTGTGTCCCCCTGTCCTTTGGCCCTGTTGTGTCCTCCTGTCCTGTGTGTCCCTGTCCTCTACCCCTGTTCTGTGTCCCCTTGTCCTCTGCCCCTGTTGTGTCCTCCTGTCCTGTGTGTCCCTGTCCTCTACCCCTGTTCTGTGTCCCCTTGTCCTTTGCCCCTGTTGTGTCCTCCTGTCCTGTGTGTCCCTGTCCTCTGCCCCTGTTCTATGTCCCCTTGTCCTCTGCCCTTGTTGTGTCCTCCTGTCCTGTGTGTCCCTGTCCTGTGCCCCTGTTCTGTGTCCCCCTGTCCTTTGCCTGTGTTGTGTCCCTCTGTCCTGTGTGTCCCTGTCCTCTACCCCTGTTCTGTGTCCCCTTGTCCTCTGCTCTTGTTGTGACCCCCTGTCCTGTGTGTCCCTGTCCTGTGCCCCTGTTCTGTGTCCCCCTGTCCTTTGCCCGTGTTGTGTCCCTCTGTCCTGTGTGTCATTGTCCTCTGCCCCTGTTCTGTGTCCCCCTGTCCTTTGGCCCTGTTGTGTCCCCCTGTCCTGTGTGTCCCTGTCCTGTGCCCCTGTTCTGTGTCGCCTTGTCCTCTGCCCCAGTTGTGTGCCCATGTCCTGTGTCCCCCTGTCCTCTGCTCTCTGTATTCCTTGGAGCGGCATTGAAGCCGGTCATGTGACAGGGCGGGCTAATGTGACATCACAGAGGGCCTGTCACATGACCGGCTCGAAAAAGAAAGTTTGTGTGCAGTCAGCAGAGCGGGGAGGGGTAAGTGCGGAGCGGCCGGGGGAGAGCGGGCGGCAGCGGCGATACTGACCGGCATATGCGGTGGGAGATCAGCGGCTTATGCGCATGAGCGGCTGATCTCCCGAGGGGCGCTGGGCGGTCACCTCGGCGCTATGTTGGTGGGATAGCGGAGTCTCTGGGGCGACGTGTAATATCCAAGATGGCGGCAAAATCTCGCGAGATTTTGTCGCCATCTTGGATATTACATGTCGCCGCAAGGACAGTGCTCCTCCAGCTGCATGGCGTCACCGAGGCCCCAGCGGTGCTAGAGCAGCGAGGGGCAGCGGTGACCTCGGGGAGGCGGCGGCGGGGCGGAGGCGACGGCGGGGCGGACGGGTGGGCGGCGGAGACGGCGGGTGGCGGGGACGGCAGTGCGGCTGCGGCTCGCGATGACGCTACGCGTCATCGCTCGCAGTCGCGCAAAGGAGTCTGGGATTCGGCGACAACGCCCGAATTCCAAACTCCCGATTATATAAGTAGATGAAAAGTGAGTGATTTAATGAAGGATGTCATTTTACAAGAATGTGTATATGTGAATATACTGCCATGTGGTTCCTATCAAGGTGATTCATATACCCTTACAGTAAAATGAAGCATAGAGTGAGGGGAGCAGGAGCAGCAAATCAAAGTGTGGCGTCTCCCTTCAGCGTCCCTCTCTGGAGCCACTGCTGCAGTCACACATGTGTAAGGCCGTCCAATTCTCCTCTGTAGTGGGTGGGCCCTGTGTGGCAGTGCTACTGATTAGGTGCTTGCACACAGACCCCGCCGCCCGCCAATCAGAACGCATTGCCACACAGGACCCGACCCTGAATGGAGAAGATTTTAACACTCCGCCCCCTGCCCCTTGGCCGATCAGCCTAGAGATAGAAGGGGCAAGGCCGTGTCAGTCTTGCTGGGCCCCCCTGCTCCCAGGTAGTCACAGGGCCCCTGACTGTAGTAAGGGTTGTGAGGCCCGGATGGTGGCCCTACACATGCATGACGCCGCCCCGCCCACCGCCATCGGCCAATCCCCAGCCAAGGACATGTATCTCACATGATTCCCTCTGGCTAGTAAGGATGCCTCCTTTGGTGTCGGCAGACGGGACCAAACGCCACGCATGCGGGCCCGCTGTCGTCATCACACTAAGGGCGGAAGTATCATCCTCACCATATTTAATTACCCACATGCCGGATCCCCGATTCTGCAAGTGGGTGGGATTACTACTGCATCATAGATGCCTGTAAACAGGATCCATAGACCATGTTCTCAGGGCGGAAATGCCCCTACCACCATCTTTAGTGAGGGCAAGATTTTAGTCCCTATATGCAGATACTGATCATTATAGATCTTCTCATTAGGGTACACATATACACAAGAGCAAACTTACAATGACAGTATGTAATTGCACACATATGTCACAATTAGATATGTCATTCACAATATTGACTCTAAATGAATCATTGTTAATAACAAATACTGCAAAAATGGTGGCGCTCAGCGCATTCATATCTTTAACTCCACATGATTGTAATTGATGGTGGGGCCACCTCGATAGCAATAGTCAATTGAAAATACTTTTTCCAACCTTCATATAGAGTCCTGTTCATTAAGAATGGGGAGGAAAAAAAGGGGTCCTTAGGAAATAGAATGTCCATTAGTCTCTATACAGGAAGAACAAAGTAACATAAGTGAAATTAAAACACTTAAAATAGTGATTACCAGTCAGGCAGTTTTTAGAACAATATCATCATTCATAGAAACGGTACGAACCTGATCTTCTTATTTAAGCCTTTGGGGGACATTGTATCCAGTCTGACTATTCATTTGCATTTGACTTGTGCAAGCCTATTTTTATAATTTCCTCTCCGTGAGCCTAGGTTAACTATCTGAATGCCCCTCACTTTTAGTCCTACTAGATTACAATTATGGTGTTTTTTAAAGTGTCGGGCATGGTCTTGAGGAAGGGATCCTCCATTTTCAACTCCTGTGCTGCTTCAACGTCACAGACATGTTCCCATAAACGTACACAGAGTTCCCGTTTGGTCAGACGTATATAGATCAGACCAGACGGACATGTCGCATAGTAAACCACATTGGATGTAGAACAACCAATGTGTTTCAAGATCTTGTATTCCCTCCCTCCAATTATGGGCATTGACGTGGTTAACCTAGGCTCACGGGGAGGAAATTATAAAAAATAGGCTTGCACAAGTCGAATGCAAATGGATAGTCAGATTCGACACGATGTTGCGTTTGCAAAAACGCATGTATTTTCGTTTGCAAAAAATGACATGCGTTTTTACTTACGTTTTCAATGCGTTTTCCATTTAAATCAATGGGTGCATTTTTTGGATGCGTTTGCAATGCATTTTTGGCACACATGCTGTCAAAAACGGATTGCAATCCAAACTGAATAGAAATGCAGATGTGAAAAGGCCCTTTGACTTTGGAATACCATGAAGAATATGGGGGTGCCAAATCATCTGATCAGCCTCATTAGAAATTTTTGCATCAATCAACAACAACAGCAACAATCTGAATGGAACATGGTGACCCAGCATGTTTCAAACTAGAGCCTGGTGTCTGACAAGCATTTTGTCACCATTTCTCTTCAATTTATATGCAGAAGCTATTTTCAGGAAGGCTAGACCTGCTACAAAAGAAGGAATCAAAATTACTAGACATATCATCAACAATTTAAATAACTGAGACGATACAACATTGACATCAACAAGCATGAAATGAAGGACTTATTAAGGAGTGTCCGGATGGAAAGCTTGAACACGGGACTCCTACTCTATACTTCGTATATTAACTACTGTCTGGTATTACCAGGGCACATTTGATATGGTCGGCGACAAACTTAAAGTTGTAAAGGACTTCAGCCTACTTGGATCAATGATCACTCAAGATGCTGCAATGTCACCAGAAGTCAATTAAAGAGTAGCTATTGGCAAATCAACTGTGAAGTCACTGGACAAAGTCTTCATATCAAGCAATGTTTCACTGGTGACTAAGACAGCTGGTACATAATCTGGGCTTTTCTGTTGTAATATGTGGATGTGAAACCTCCTGGACGATTTAAGGAACAAGACAGAAAAAGAATCAATGCCTTCAAAATGTGATGCTAGAGAAGAATTTTATCAATAGTATAGATTGTAAGAAGAATAAACATCCATTTTTGAACAAATTGAGCCAGACATGTCACTCGAAGCCAGGATCACAAACCTACGACTTGCCTACATTGGACAGATCATATGAAGAGAACTTGAGAAGGACATCAGGGTCAGAAGATAGAAGGAACAAGGCGAAGAGGAATACCTGCTTGATACTATAAAGAAAACGATGGAGAAAACACTGGTGGACCTATTTAGGCTTGCACAATATCAATCTTCCCACAGGGGTTCATCCATCAAGTCGCCATGGCTTACGTAAAGCTGAAGGCCTTTATATAAAAATGTAATAATGATCTCCCCAGAGCCAGCCACTCATATGTGTCCACACAACATGCTCCACTTATGTCCCCACAGTCATCATACTGCTCACTATGTTATCCTCTACAAACTGTACCCACTCCTTGCACTGTCACCCTAGACCAAAGACCCCCAACCTTTCAAACCTTGAGTGCCACATTCAGCCCTGAAAGAGGGTCACAAGCCACATTCAGCTCTAAGAGTGGATCTTAAGCTACATCCAGCTCCTGCCCCTTCACAGTAGTGTAAAATATAAAAGGGAGGGGGACAAGAGGCGCAATAGTGCCCTATCACTAGTGACACTAGTGTAGTGTGGTGGTGCTATGGAGCCGCTCACCTGGTCCAGTTGTGATCCCCACAACTGGTTTGAAGGCGTTTCGGAATCAATGTTCCAAGCTGCTGCAGGACCTCCACCTACCACTGGATAGTGGTATGATCCAAGGAAAATGATGGGAGTGAGGGTGTACCACAGTCCGCGCTGCTCTGGGTTCAGAATAACTCACCAAAGAGCCAATCAACTTTTCATCCTCTTTATTCCTCCTACGCGTTTCAGCGCCACACCCGGCGCCTTCCTCAGGGATATATATCCCTGAGGAAGGCGCCGGGTGTGGCGCTGAAACGCGTAGGAGGAATAAAGAGGATGAAAAGTTGATTGGCTCTTTGGTGAGTTATTCTGAACCCAGAGCAGCACGGACCGTGGTACACCATCACTCCCATCATTTTCCTTCACAGTAGTGACACCCAGAGCCCCCATTACTAATATAATGACAAAGATTTCCACAGAAATCAAACCGAGGCAGTATACAAATATCCAAGGTTTCCTATCTTACCCCCATTTAGATCTGCTCTTCTATGTGGGACTATTCACAAAAGTCACAATCTGGAGAACTCCTCTTCATAGCTGTTTGCTAGAGCAGGTTCTTATGCACCGAACTGGAAAACAGTCATGAGCCACACATCATGGACCCGCAAACCACAAGTGGCTATAAGTCACACATTGGGGATCCCAGCCCTAGGCAATATGATGGTTACCACAGCTGTACATACAGTATGATATCCACGACAGTCCCCCCGATATACATTATGAAGTCCTCCACAGCCCCTAATATACAGTATGATGTCACCAATATCCCCCTAAACAATAAAGTCACCACAGTCCACATACGATATAGTCACCACAGACCGCAGTATGTCTCCTACAGCCCACTATACAGTATTTTCTTTATATTTGGATGCACTATACAGTATGGTCACGATAGCCCCTTTTACAGTATGATGTCTCCACAGCCCATAGTATAATGTTCCTCACAGTCCCCTATACTGTATAATGCATCCCACATATCACATGTAGTATGATGTATCCATAGCCTAAGTATAATGTCCTCCAGTTTCCCATATAATATGATGTCCTCCACAGCCAGTCCCTCGTTATGTCCCCACAGCGAGCCCCTCTTATGTCAGACAGCCGTCCCTTCTTATGCCCCACACAGGCAGCCCCTCTTATGTTCCCACAGCTAGTCCCTCTTATGTCCCACACAGCCAGTTCTTCTTATGTTCTCCATAGCCAGCCTGTAATGATAGCCCACATTCATTAGCAAAACAAGATTTAAAAAAAGCTTATACTCGCTGGACATTGTGATAAAGTCACTGCATTGCGCTCAGTCCCCTACGTGCGCTTTCTCCAGCAGGGCACAGGCCAGAAGTGGTCTGCGTTCTGATGGAGTTATTGGCTGAGAAGGTTGATGACTTCAACTCCTCTGCTGCTACTGGCAGGTCCACATCAATTTCATTGAGGGCAGGGAGTGAGCAGTAGTTGGGAGAGAAAGGAGTGAGCGGTGTCAGTGAACTGACACTGTTGACTTCACCTGCGCCCTGGCCATTAGTGTGCTGAATGCCTGTACCTGCAGGAAGGTGCTGGGCAGCAACAGGCACTGAGCAATGTCACTTTTTTCCCCCCAAAGTTCAGCTCCCTCAGAAAGGGAGGAAGTACTACCCTAGGTGCCTATTCTGCCTGTCCTTCATTACATTCCTGATTAAATATTCTTTGACTCTGGTTTTTATTTCCCTTTAAAAATCACTTAACTTAGTTTTGTTAGCATGAGAGGAGACTTTCCCTGTGCATGTGAGTAGCATAAAACAATAAGATGACTCAAGCAATGAGTTCAATCAACACATTAATCTTTCTAAGGCTGGAAGCACACAGTCTAACAGGCATACAAGTTAAGGTACCGTTACACGCTTCAATGTTGAAACGATCTCACTAACAATCTCGGAGGCACACGGTCTTTAGGACATCGTTTTGACATCATTGGTGAGCTGTCACACGTGTAGATATCGTGGACGACGCACCAACGATGCAGCGAGCAGCTATCGTTCGCACAACCCAGCGAGCAATACTTGTTCACTGATGTGAATGGGCGTGAAGTCGTGAAGGATATTGTTATTGCGGTGTCACACTGAACGATGCAGCAGGTTGGCTGATCGTGGATCATATGATTTGAGAACATGTTCTCAAATCTGCGATCACCGATCCAACGATTTATTGTAGTCGTAGCTTGGTGTCACACGCAATGACTCCAAACCCGTGACGTTTCAGCGATATCGTTTACGATCTTGTACTGTGTAACGGTACCTTTACTCGCACGAGTCTTGCATGACTCAATTGGTTCGACCTCACCCTCTCTGAATGGGAGCGCGTCAGCTGCTTGAGTTTCTATGCAGTTCCACACTCCAGTCTAGAGAAGCAGGGGTCTAACTTGCATGCCTCTTGGACCATGTGTTTCCAGCCTAATTTTAAGAATGTCTAGTCTACATTTACACCACCTAATAGTTTGTTACTTTGTGCCAGAAATGTGCATCGCAATTTTGGTGCATTGTGTCGCACATTATAAAGGGTAGGCCATTTACAGTTGTGGCCAAAAGTATTGACACCCCTGCAATTCTGTCAGATAATACTCAGTTTCTACACATAAAAGGGTCCCCTTAACAATAAGTGCTTCACCTAAATACGTTTTACCTTACCAAATATCGCCACAGAAACTGTGTCAATATTTTTTTGTGAATTAGCACATCCAAATTTTATGGCAAAAAAATCACTTTATTATTAAAATTGATTCATATTAAAATTATTTACCATACATAACATGTCTTAATCGGGAACACAGTCCCTATCATGCACAAAATCATAGGGCGTGCACGCCCTGAGGAAAAACATCAACTTTGAAACGTGCGTCGGCTGTGGGGTCGTGGCGAGAGCACTGTGGCAGCGGGGGTCCAAGGAGTGATTGTCTGTGAGAACTATTTTGGCACCAGGTATTTTGAATACTTTAATATCTAATGGATGATCATTTAATGACCATTTAGGCCTGTAGGAGCATTCCTTTTGATTTAAGAGAGGGATTAAGATAAATACAAGTGTGATAGTGCTCCATTCTGTTCCCTTGTTAGTATTTGCTGCTACTTGTGTATTCTATATAGCCCACCCTATGATTTTGTGCATGACAGGGACTGTGTTCCCGATTAAGACATGTTATGTACGGTAAATTATTTTAATATGAATCAATTTTAATAATAAAGTGATTTTTTTTTGCCATAAATTTTGGATGTGCTGATTCACAAAAAAATATTGACACAGTTTCTGTGGCGATATTTGGTAAGGTAAAAAATACTCAGTTTCTTCCTGAAAATGATTGCAATCACAAATTCTTTGGTATTATTATCTTCATTTAATTTGTCTTCAATGAAAAAACACAAAAGAGAATGAAGCAAAAAGCAAAACATTGATAATTTCACACAAAACTCCAAAAATGGGCCAGACAAAAGTATTGGCACCCTCAGCCTAATACTTGGTTGCACAACCTTTAGCCAAAATAACTGTGATCAACCGCTTCCGGAAACCATCAATGAGTTTTTTTACAATGCTCTGCTGGAATTTTAGACCATTCTTCTTTGGCAAACTGCTCCAGGTTCCTGATATTTGAAGGGTGCCTTCTCCAAACTGCCATTTTTAGATCTCTCCACAGGTGTTCTATGGGATTCAGGTCTGGACTCATTGCTGGCCACCTTAGAAGTCTCCAGTGCTTTCTCTCAAACCATTTTCTAGTGCTTTTTTAAGTGTGTTTTGGGTCATTGTCCTGCTGGTAGACCTATGACCTTTGAGAGAGACCCAGCTTTCTCACACTGGGCCCTACATTATGCTGCAAAATTTGTTAGTAGTCTTCAGACTTCATAATGCCATGCACACGGTCAAGCAGTCCAGAGTCAGAGGCAGCAAAGTAACCCCAAAACATCAGGGAACCTCCACCATGTTTGACTGTAGGGACCGTGTTCTTTTCTTTGAATGCCTCTTTTTTCTCCTGTAAACTCTATGTTGATGCCTTTGCCCAAAAAGCTCTACTTTTGTCTCATCTGACCAGAGAAAAGGCTTTCTCAGGTAAGTTTTGGTAAATTCCAGCCTGGCTTTTTTATGTCTCGGGGTAAGAAGTGGGGTCTTCCTGGGTATCCTACCATACAGTCCCTTTTCATTCAGACGCCGACGGATAGTACGGGTTGACACTATTGTACCCTCGGACTGCAGGGCAGCTTGAACTTGTTTGGATGTTAGTCGAGGTTCTTTATCCACCATCCGCACAATCTTGTGTTGAAATCTCTCGTCAATCTTTCTTTTCCGTCCACATCTAGGGAGGTTAGCCACAGTGCCATGGGCTTTAAACTTCTTGATGACACTGCGCACAGTAGACACAGGAACATTCAGGTCTTTGGAGATGGACTTGTAGCCTTGAGATTGCTCATGCTTCCTCACAATTTGGTTTCTCAAGTCCTCAGACAGTTCTTTGGTCTTCTTTCTTTTCTCCATGCTCAATGTGGTACACACAAGGACACAGGACAGAGGTTGAGTCAACTTTAATCTATGTCAACTGGCTGCAAGTGTGATTTAGTTATTGCCAACACCTGTTAGGTGCCACAGGTAAGTTGCAGGTGCTGTTAATTACACAAATTAGAGAAGCATCACATGATTTTTCTAACAGTGCCAATACTTTTATCCACCCCCTTTTTTATGTTTGGTGTGGAAATATATCCAATTTGGCTTTAGGACAATTCTTTTTGTGTTTTTTCACTGAAGACAAATTAAATGAAGATAATAATACCAAAGTATTTGTGATTGCAATCATTTTCAGGAAGAAACTGAGTATTATCTGACAGAATTGCAGGGGTATCAATACTTTTGGCCACAACTGTATATGGATGCATTTAAATAAAATGGAAATGGTTGGTGATATCAACTTCCTGTTTGTGCCACATTAGTATGGGCAGGAGAAAAGTTTTCCAGATGGGTAGTAACCATGGCGGCCATTTTGAAGTCAGCCATTTTGGATCCAACTTTATTTTTTTCAATGGGAATAGGGTCATGTGACACATCCAACTTATTGAGAATTTCATAAAAACAATGGTGTGCTTAGTTTTAACGTAACTTTATTCTTTCGTGATTTATTTACAAGTTTATGACCACTTATAAAATGTGTTCAAAGTGTTGCCCATTGTTTTGGATTGTCAATGCCACCCTTCTTCTCCCACTCTTGACACACTGATAGCAACACCGCAGAAGAAATGCTAGCACAGGCTTCCAGTATTCGTTGTTTCAGATGCTGCACATGTCATATCTTCACAGCATAGACTAATGCCTTCAGATGAGTAATGAGGCAAACGTTTTTGTGAATGGTGAAGTAAACAAACAAAACCACCGCTATTGGTCTGGTGGATAGATTTCTCCAAGACTGTTGGAACGCAAAAATTGATGGTATGGTATGGCATATGGGGTACAAAGATAGTGGGGCCATTCGTCATCAATGGAAACCTCAATGCCATTGGATATCCGAATCATGTAGCTGATGTGGCCAGGGCAAGGGTACTCGGACACCGGGACTGATGGCTTGGATGGGGAGATCACGGGTGGTCGGGATCCCAGTTCCATGCCCTGGTTATCATTTGAGTAAATGGTGGGGGAGAAGGGAGTATTTACAAAGGAACGTGACGCCACCTATAGTTTCTGGTAATATGGTACCGGCGCTGCAAGCCAGCCGCTGAGGTGATGGTGGGTGCAGCAGAGAGTGGTCCAGCTCCCCACAGGTGGAGCTATTACCTCAGGGCAGCGGTGATGGATGATCAGGGGAGGTAAGTTGTAGTGATAGTTCTTACCCCTCTGGTGAGCTGCTGGTGTTGGTGTTGTTGGCCCTCTGGGCACCGGCGGGAAGAACAACGGAGACCAGTTCAAGTTTTACTTCACTTTACTAGGTACCGGCAGATGGTAAAATGGAACACGGTACAGTTTGGTTTACCGGGTGGATGTTGCCAGCTCAGGGTCCCCCTTATGGAGTCTTTGGATGTTTGTTCTCTTTGTCTTTCGGGGTCTGTCTTATTCTTCCTGTTTCTACCACCTTTACAGCGCTCTCCCGCCAGTCCTTCGGTATGTCACTAGCCCTCTAGGTCTGTGCCTTACCGGTACGGACGGGAGCAGCAGGAGCGCACAATTTCTCCCCCCTCCGGAATTCAGTCCATGACTACTAGTGCCCTCAACCAGTTTCTGTCCTGAGGGGTGAGATGTCCTTGTGGTGCGTACGGCAACTCGGTTACTATGGGCCCACAGCTCGTTGGTCTGTTGTCAGAGTTAAACTTCTGGTCGCCTCGGCTTCCCGCATTGCCGATGTCTTTTTCCTTAACGTTACCAGCTGGCTCCAACCAGTCCTGGCCCTTTGCCTTCTGTCCTGGGTCTCTACTTAAAGATGGGGCTCTCTCCTGTCGGCTGTGCTGTCAGGCCTGTCCTTCCTGACTGCCTTCCCAGTACTGTCTGAGGTAACTTCTAACTTCCTGGTTTACTCACTCTAGCCTAGGCTCCACCCCCTTTTGGGACCTACTAAATAACCAGTCCTCCCTTTGCAAAGGTGGCCCAGTCCTGTGTGTTTGTGTGTAACTTGAGACTCCACAGGTTAATCCCTGAACTGACAACTTACAGGGATAACACATTTGTTGTCACAGTTTAGTACTTCCCTGTAGCACCTAGCCAGAGGGGCCCAACATAGCAATTTCAGATATTTCCACCTCCCATACTAATGTGCCACAAACAGGAAGTTGATATCACCAACCATTCCCATTTTATTTAGGTACATCCATATAAATAGCCCACCCTGTATAACATGCCTTTCCCCGATAAATCTTTACAAACAGGAGAGGGCCTCAAGTTGCTCAAGTTAAAATAAAGTGTCTCAAACACATTCTAAATGTGGTGCAAATCATGAAAGACAGTTTTGTTTGTTTTTACGTGAATTGCTGGCTTATTTAATTTAATAAATATGACCCACTGTCTATAGTTGAACTCTGGGCGAAAATAGTTTAGGGAATAAAAATAGATTATGGTGTTAAATTGCAGTTTCTTAAAGAGGCTGCTTCATATTATATATGGAGAAGTGTAGTAATCTGGTGAATTCCAAGCAAGTGCATCAACTTTGACCTTGGTTCCTGTAATGAAAATTTCTGTGGTGAAGATGATCACATCATGGAACAAGATAAATTATTCATCTGTGTTAGTGATGTTATATGTTTACATTCAGCCATGCATCTTTTGAGAAAATTAGTTTATTTTTTCCCACACTTTTATGATTTCCATATAAAGGACTTATTTTATTGTAGATAAACCAGGATTCAAATAGTTGTTGTATAGGGAGCTACCTCATACTTCTATTGTACCTAAGGCCCCTTTCACATAGGCGTTTTTGAAAAAATGAGGCAGATGCGGCAGAATTACACATCTGCTGCATCTTCCGCCTAACGCCCACACTTGCGGCACCGATCCAGCAAGCCCTGTGCATTGCCTATGGGGCTTGCGGTCGAGTGCAGCGAGTGCGGTTTTGCCGATTGCGGCAGATGCGGCACTTACGGCCTCTAAAAATAAAAATCTGCCGCAACCGGCAAAACCGCACTTGCCGCAAGCCCCATAGACAATGCATGGGGCTTGACGCAAGTGCGGCCGTTAGGCGGAAGATGCGCAGATTTGGTAATTCTGCCGCATCTGCCTCATTTTTTCAAAAACGCCAGTGTGAAAGGGGCCTAATATTGTTTTCTTAGATTTAAACTTTCCTGTCACAGTTAAAATTGTAATAAACGAAAGTGACACGTTCTTAAAGTGAACTTGTCAGCAGTTTTTTTGCATATAAGCTGCAACCACCCCCATAAAGCCTTATGTTCAGCATTCTGGAATACTATATACAAGTCCCCAGACTGATCTGTATAATGTAAAACAAAAAAAACAAACACCTTTTATTATATTTACCTGAGGGGCGGCCTGGTTTTGATAGGTGTTGCTGGTTGTGGTCCGGCTCCTCCTATCTTCTTGTGAATGCAGTCCTCTTCTCTTCTTAAGTGGGTGACGCATACCTGCGTCATCCATACACAGTCTCCTTGTACTTCAATTCTTCTTCTTGATTAACCGTACATTCGCACTATGTGGACTTTCTTTGACCTCTCCCCGTGCCTGTGCAGGAGTGCAATGGAGGAGACTGAGTGTGGATGACATAGGACAGCGATCACAAGAAGAAAGGAGGCCTTAATGGTGGTGGCCGCAGTTTATATGCAAAAAGCTGCTGACAGGTTCATCAAGCAGCCTGTAGTTTACACTTCCCGAAGGGAAAAAATAAATAACTTAAGTTGTCATCCTCGTTCTGTATATCATAACTTACACTGACTCAAAACGCTTTTATCCTCCACTGAATGAGTGAAAGACTCTGGGTAGAAGTATTCTTATCACGAGACTTCTCAAGCTAATTGACTTAGACATGGTGTAGTTATCACAAGGATGATTAGTTGTGCTTTCAGTTGCTTTCTTCTTAATAATTATAATTTATTTAGATTACAAACCTTTTTTTTGTCCTGCTGCCAGTATTTAGAAAGCCTAATTAGACTGTAGGGAATGAATACTTTGTATTGGTGCCACTGCATCTTCATATTTCGGCATTAGAGAAGATCTGCTATATGATTTTAGGATCTTTTTCCTGCTGTCTGTTTTTCTGTATTAGATTTGCTATAGACAGTATTGATCTCTTTTAGAGAAAATTAAGACTGCCAAGATCCAAATTCAGCAAATTACACAGATTTTGAGGGAAATTTGATTTGCAGCGCAGTTACGGTGTGCAAAAGCAAAATGAGCTATCTCACCTCTTCCCCTGTCCCTCAAGCGATGTTCTTCACAACGTTATGATAGCACAACGTGCACCACAATGATTTGGCGCACAGTGAAACTTGAGGCCTAGTCAAGCAGGAAGTCAAAGCCTGGAGTGAAGAGGCCAAAGAGTATGTGCAGATCCCAAGGAGAAAGAGGTCATGAGGACCACAGTAGACTGCAGGGGCCATGGGCAGGTGATCAGTGAGGAGAATGTTATTATTTTTATAAGTTTGCTCGGCCACCTACAGTTCAGCAAAATCACTTCACAGCTACCGGTAATTGCCATTTTACTGAAGCTCTCAAGAATAAATTGCAAAAGATCCAAATTCTGGAGAATAGTGATTTTTGTAAAATTCAGGAAAAATGAAACACTAGACAAATAAATTCTCTGATCTCTAATATCTATTATTAATCTAAAAAAGCTTGGTCAGTATAATATGATACCATAAAGGTTTCCAGGCCAATCTGCTGTAAATAAATCACTGTTTTGTCCAGGGCTTTCATCAGATAAATGGACATCCAGTGTATTATAGCAGATGTGTACACAAAGCCAAATTCTCTCCGGAGGGAGGATGTGTGGGATGTTGCTGGAACTGTTGTCATGGAAGTGCATAATATTTCCATAACAGATTTTTCCCACGTTTGTATATAGCCAAGTTACTTTTTCCTATTTCAAAATCTGTCTACATGAAGAAATAAGTACAGAACTGAAAGGTACAGATATATTATACCAGCTCCTGATCTGTTCTGGCTACATATCATATCTAACTTTAAAGACTATGTTTCTAATAAAGGTATTTTAAGTCATATTTTTCAATACAAGTGGATCTTGGGAAATCAGATAGAACTAGGATAGCACACAACACAAAGATAAGAGATAATTATGTTTCTATTGGGCTGCTTGTAGAAAGGAGACACCTATATATTATACATACCGGTAATATTCACTTTCTGATTCTTAGTTGCTTAAACCAACAAAGATCGTATATACTTTTTATTTGACTAAAACGGTATACTGATAAATGTGAAGCCAAACACATGCCAAAGGAACCTATTGCTAATAAAAAAATATATATAATTATTAATACAGATCCATGTTTTCTGGTCAGTTCCGTCAAGTACAATCATAGAATAGTAGAGTTGGAAGGGACCTCCTTGGTGGCAGCTGGTGCAACCCCCTGCTCAAAGCAGGATTCACTAAATCATCTCGGAAGTATATTACAATGAGTGTACTTGGAATAGGTGATTTAGAAAAGGATCACTTGTAAAATATATATATATTATGAAATGGAATGGAAAGGTAATTTAAAGAGATCACTTATCAAAAAATAATTAGTATTACTAGATTCAAAGTGATCTCTTTCTAAAGTACCTATTCCAAGCACAATCATACCAGTACAACCCGCTGGGGTTCATTAAATCCATGATCCAATCCAATCATGCTCCATCTGCACATGCGTGATTCCAGCTCTGTAATTGGAGCTCCCTGACAGCATATATCTTGGTGTCCATAACAAGACATTTCTAGAATTTATTCTAGTAGATCCTTACAGCTCCATTCCTCCAGTGGTGACACACTGTTATTAGACTGCATGTTTTAATTTTCTTCACTTTTGTCTAAAGCAATCCGTGCATCTGATGACTAACCAAAACGTTATGCATTTAACGGTGGTTTGCACCTGTAAATAAAACCCATTAAAGGGAATTTGTCATCAGGATTTTGCTATGTAAGCTGAGGAAAGCTTGCTGTGAGACTTATGTTCTGTTCTCACTAAATGGGCCGAGGGCACATGAATTTAAACAGACAGCTAAACCTTTATACTGAGTCCAATGAGAAGACTGTGGTGAAGTCTGTGCTTTATTGAACATTGTAGTATAATTTGTATGGTGAAACTGGAAATAATCAGTGCATGGTACAGCAGAATACATATCATACAAGTTATACAATATGCATGAACTAGTAACTGACCTAGAGTAAAACAACTACAGATAGCATGAATACATCCGGCAATGCAATCGCATGGGAACAGTAATGGAGGTGTCTTCATGCATCCAGGGATGAAAGTAAAATGGAGGCTAAGCTACCAGAATGCATTGCAAGGGGGAGGAGGATCAGATATAGAAAATAAAAAAATAGGACTCCAAACATGACAATGATCGGTAGAAGGAGCCACAAAGCATTAGAAGTTGCAGAACTAGGATCTCTATAGCTATGCTGATTAATAACAAACATTATGCAAAAACAAACATTTGGAACTAAATTGGATGTTGAAAACAGAACAAGTTAAAAAAAAAAAAGTAACTATGATTCTCTTACCTGTGTGTTATTGTTTACCTAAACTAAAGGGTTTATTACCCCGTAAAATGGGAACAAAATTCCTAAGTGCGGTGAAATGGCAAAGAAAAGTGCAATTACATGTTGGTTTTCTGGTTTTTTTTATTCACCATGTTCACTATATGGTAAAACTGACAAGTTGGTATAATGCCTCGGGTCATTACGAGTTTGTAGATACCAAACATGTAGACTCTTATTGTTACCTAAGTGGTGAAAAAAAATTCTAAAGGTTTTAAAGAAAAAGAATTGCACTTCTGCGGCATTTGCTGTGACCTGTAGCGTTCTCAATTTTTCGGTATCTGGGGCGGTGTGATGGCTTATTTTTTGCAGCTTGAGCTTACGTTTCTAATGATACCATTTTAGGGTACATGCGCTGTTTTGATCACCCATAATTGCATTTTATTGCAATGTTGAAGCGACCAAAAACCATAATTTTGGCATTTAGCCTTTTTTTCCATTACGCAGTTTACAGATTTGACTAATTGATCTTATATTTTGATAGATTAGGTATTTCTGAGTGCAACGATACCAAATATGTTTATATATTTTTTAATAGTTTTTTTTTCAATGGGGAAAAAGGGGGGTGATTTGAACTTTTGTATTTTTTTTCTTTATTTTACTTGGCACACTAGAGGACCTCAGTGCTGCACACACTGATTGCTTCTCCTATCTAGAGACATTCTGCTGCATCTCTCTAGGTAGGAGTAATGATTGTTTTCTGCTGGTGACCTCACTGGGAGATCACCAGCAGGAAGTGATTTAAGACAGCTTCCGGGGTCATCAGAGGACCCCAGGCTGTCCAGCTAACAGACATATATGATCGCACCACAGGACCTCCGATCCCGGCGGGGAACAGTGAGATCCCGACGCACAGCTTTGAAAGGCACTGTCGGTCACTGACAGCGCAATCCAAAGGGTTAACACCACTGATGGGATCACTGATCGGTGGGAGAGAATGCAAGCTCACAGCATGCACTTGTATCAGGGGTCAGGACACGGCCAAGGATGTATGTATATGAAAGGGTTACTCAATATATCATAAATGTCTCACCTCTTTTTTCTGTTTCTGTTTATTTATGGAATTTTATATATCTGTACATAACATGATCTAAGTGGTAACCACTCATACTGCCCGTCCATATACTTTTTGGCGCCTCTTTTTGAACACTTTATATGATTGTACACCATGTTTACATGACAGTCTTTTTATCTGAGGAATTGTATTCACCCCAAATCGCATTAATTGTAGACAATAATAAACCTCATTAACACTAAGCACAGAAACCTAACATTTTTGGTTGTCAGCATAACCATATTTTTTTTTACCATTTGAGATACTTACATGTTTCTCAACTCCATTGACACGAGAAGGAGATATTGTTGTCCTAAATCTTCATATTGTTTTTTCCCAAGCAACTTCTTTTGTTATTTTTTTTGCATCATTTAATTATCATCATTATTTCTATTTACAATGCAACATTCGTTATCACCAATATTCGTCTTACTGCCATTTATCATGTATGCACTTGTGTCATTTTATGTTTGTCATATATAAACCAGTTTCTGCATGTTATGCAGGAACCATTTATTTATTTACAACTGGCATTTTTAATTTAACAACTGAAAAATGGTGGGATCAACCGATGTTCTAATTAAAAGGGGCAATACTCTCCTGACCCCTTTAAGAGAATTATCCAATATGTTATATTTTGGCTTACCGTATATACTCGTGTATAAGCCGACCCGTGTATAAGCCGACCCCCCTACTTTTGCCCCCAAAACCTGGGAAAATCTATTGACTCGCGTATAAGCCGAGGGTGGACCCCAGCACAGGTATACAGCCCCCAGCAGTGGTATACAGGCCCCAGCAGTATGATATACAGCAGGCCCCAGTGGTATATACAGCAGCCCCAGTGGTATTGCAGCCCTATATACAGCAGCCCCAGTGGTATTGCAGCCCCAGTGGTGTATACAGCAGCCCCTATATACAGCAGCCCCAGTGGTATTGCAGCCCCAGTGGTATTGCAGCCCCTATATACAGCAGCCCCAGTGGTATTGCAGCCCCAGTGGTGTATACAGCAGCCCCTATATACAGCAGCCCCAGTGGTATTGCAGCCCCAGTGGTATTGCAGCCCCTATATACAGCAGCCCCAGTGGTATTGCAGCCCCAGTAATGCAGGGCCCCTATATACAGCAGCCCCAGTGGTAGTATACAGGCAGCCCCAGTAATGCAGGGCCCCCCCCTCATGCTCCGGTCACCTGTAAAGCAAATTATACTTATCAGTGCCCGCTGCCGTCCGCGCCCGCATCTGCCGACATCCCGATCCTCCGTCTTCATGCGACTTCTTACTGTTTCCTGTGCACGTCGCCGGTAATGACGTCATTGCCTGCGACGCGCACAGAAGCAGGAAGAAGATGCATGAAGATGGAGGATCGCGATGTCGGCAGATGCGGGCGCGGACGGCAGCGGGACACTGATAAGTATAACTTGCTTTACAGGTGACCGGAGCATGAGGGGGGGGGCCCTGCATTACTGGGGATGCGGGGGCTGCTTTATACCGCTGTATACAGCAGCCCCCGCACTGACTCGCGTATAAGCCGAGGGGGGTACTTTTCAGCCCAATTTTTGGGCTGAAAAACTCGGCTTATACGCGAGTATATACGGTATCTTGTTTTCTACATATCTGTTATGGTTCTATATATAACCTTGTGGGTGAGATCTTTTCTTTTGAAGTCAAAAACTCCCTAAGTTTGCACGTGTATTTGATAGGAAGTATCCTCCCTGTAGTCATTGTTTCAGATGTATTTTACATCTATTTTCATGATGTTTCTTATCGCTTCTAATCAAAGTCATAAAAGAACTTCCTTTGTTGAACTAATAATAAACAGTGAAGGAAATAATTATTTGATCCCTTGCTAATTTTGTAAGTTTGCCCACTGACAAAGACATGAACAGTCTATAAGTTTAAAGGGAACCAACCACCCCAAATGACCCCCCCGGACTGTTAATATGTGTCCCTACACCCAGCACACACATTTGGGGCAATCGTTTTTGCTAAAAAAAACTGTTTAGTAGAAGCTAAGATATAGCTTTATAAACTTTAATAAATCCTGCCGACTGGGTGTTACCTAGCTTGTCCTCGTGCAGTGTTCCATGTGCCTGTCAGCCTCCTCTCCCCCCTCCCTTCAGTAAAGCCCTGCCCTTTCAGCCTCTCAGGTTTCAGCCTTTCAACTGATCCTAAACCCCAAACTGATCCCCCTTATCTTTAGACCTGTCCCTGCACCCCCTCTTATCATTTCTAGCCATCCCTTTTGCAGAAAAAATCGATTTTGTAAAGTAAGAGAAAAGGTTATAATACTTTGTCCTGTGTTTCTGTGGAAGCCACAATAGCCCCGCCTGTCTGCTGCTGCCTTGTAATTATGCACGCCCCTCTCTGCTGCTAAGAGCCTGGCCGCGTCATGAAAGGGGTGGGGCTAAATCGCGTAATCAAAGGGGGCGGGGCTCCGTCACGGCACGATTTAGCTCCGCCCCTTTCATGACGCGGCCAGGCTCTTAGATGCAGAGAGGGGCGTGCATAATTACAAGGCAGCAGCAGACAGGCGGGGCATTTGCGGCTTCCACAGAAACACAGGACAAAGTATTACGGTGGTGGAAACATTATGTTTTGGGGGTGTTTCTCTGCTAAGGGCACAGGACTACTTCACAGCATCAATGGGACAATGGATGGAGCCAAGTTCTGTAAAATCCTGAGCAACAACCTCCTTCCCTCTACCAGGACATTAAAAATGGGTCATGGCTGGATCTTCCAGTATGACAATGATCCAAAGAAAACAGCCAAGTCAGCAAATAAGAAGCTCAAAAAGAAGGCCTAGCCAATCTCGAGACCGTAATCCCATAGAAAATTTATGGAGGGATTTGAAGCTGCGAGTTGCCAAGCGACAGCCTCAAAATCTTAATGATTTAGAGATTATCTGCAAAGAGGAGTGGACCAAAATTCCTCCTAACATGTGCGCAAACCTCATCATCAACTACAAAAAACATCTGACTGCTGTGCTTGCCAAGTAGGGTTTTGATATCAAGTATTAAATCTTGTTTGCCAGAGGGATTAAATACTTATTTCTCTTTGCAAAATGCAAATACATTTATATAATTTAGACAATGTGATTTTCTGGATTTAATTCTTTATATTCTATCTCATAGTGGTATAATTAACCTACCTTTGAAATTATAGATTGTTTATGTCTTTGTCAGTGGGCAAATTTACAAAATCAGCAAGGGATCAAATAATTATTTCCTTCACTGTATTCATAGCTTCTCTGCTTAATGATGCAGAATATCCACTAAAAAATAGAAGCTCTGATTTAGGCTGGCTTCACACCACGGCACAGTCTGGTCCGGGACTGTCAGGCATGAACGAGACAGCCCCGGACTGGATCAGCACACAGAACCGGAGGGCCAAATGTGCCCTCCGGTCCTGTGTGCAACCGGATGGCTGTAATTGCAGCCGCAGCTGCTGATTTTTCAAGATCGCGGCTAGCATGGAGCTAGCCGCAGTCCTGAAACAGCGGCGTGCAGCCGCCGGTATCCGGTTCCCGGATTCGCCCGGACCGGGGTAATCTGGCCCCATAAGCTCCCATGTTAGGGAGAACCGGATTACTCCGGATCCGTGAGAGTCTGGGAAAATCCGGGATCTGGCTTTTCGGGGAGATTTTTCTCCCCGGACACAAAAACGTTGCAAGCAATGCTTTTGTGTACGGTGAGAAAACTCAGATTTCTCCCGGATTCCACCGCAGAGATGTAACCGGATGGCAGAGAGCTGCTATCTGGCTCCATCCGGCCCCTTAGGCTACTATGGGGCCAAAAACCGGTCCAGGGCTGTCTGGTTTACACTGGACAGCCCGGACGGGACCTTGCCGTGGTGTGACGCCAGCCTTAGAAACTAAGTGCAACTGAAAACAGCAGTTCACTAAGTCATAGTGAGAATTATAACTTACCTCAGTATTATAAAGTGGGTGAGATAAATATTGAACACATCACCCATTTTCTAAATATATTTATAAAGGTGCTATTGACAATAAATTCTCATCAGATGTCTGTAACAATCCATCCAATACACACAGGCAAAGAAATCAAACCATAGATGTCCATAAATTAAGATATGTGTAATAATAAGAACTGGCCCAGGAACACATGAAGAAAGAGAGGTGGAAAAAAAACCATGGAAAGTCATGACAGCTGCTGAAATCTGTCAATAATTGGAAAGCAATTCTGCCATTTGGTGAAAAATAATAACATCTGGTTCAACTGATGGCATATAAAAAGGTGTCTCATTACCAAGGTGCCACACAATAAACATATCATGATGGGTAAAACCAATGATCTTTGTGACCTTATTGTTGGAAGATATACTGAAGGCGTTAGATAGTGGAACATACATAATTTCATCATAAATCGGCCATGACCTGAAGCAGTGAAAAGAATTATCAGAAGACTTGTCCAAGAGCCAGGACCCACCTGTGGAGAGCTACAAAAAGACTTCTAATCAGCAGGTACGATTGGTTCAAAGAAATGATAGGTAATGCACTCCACCTCCATGACCTGTATGCTCAATCACCAAGCAAGACACCATTGCGGAATAAAAAACATGTTCAAGGGCATTTAAAGTTTGCTCAACAACATTTAGACAAATCTGTGAAGTACTGGTAGAATATAGTCTAGTCAGATGAGACCAAAATGTAACTTTATGGATGCCATAATATATACATTATTTGGAGATTAAAAAGCACTGCATATCACCCCAAAAACACCATTGAAACAGTGAAATTTGGAGGTGGAAACATCATGGTGTGGGGCTGTTTTTCAGAATATTGCACTAGCAAACTTCATGTAATTGAAGGAAGGATGAACAGACAAATGTACTGAGACATTCTTGATAAAAATCTGCTACCATCTACCAGGATAATAAAGATGAAACTATGTTGGACATTTCAGGAAGATGATGATCCCAAACACACAGCTAAGGCTGGCTTCACACTGCGTTTTGGAGGCATCCGTGTGTATCCGTTTCAAAACGGATACACACAGATCCTAAATCAGATCCCATGTATCTCTATGGGACTCAGATCGGATGTGTGCCTTTTGCCATCCGATTTTGGCACCATCCGATCCTGTCCGATTTAAGCACGGACACAAAATCGCAGCCTGCTGCGATTTTGTGTCCAATAATGAAATTAGACAGCATTGGATCCGAGCCGATCCGACCCCCGATAGTATAGGAGCCTTTGGACATTGGATCCGTGTTGATTTCGGAAACGATGTCGGTTCCATAGTGATGTACTGAGCATGCACCGAAGCACTACTCAGTACATCTTCCCTGTTCTCCCTCCTCCATTCTCTCTCCCCCCCGCTTATCTATTGTGACTGTCGCTCATCTCTCCTGTCCCCTCTCTTATTACCTATACTATTTCCTGTCTTCAGCTCTCCTTTGTCCTTCTGTATGTTAAAAATAATAATACTCCTCACAGAGGATACACACCTCTCCGGGGGCTCCAGCGTTGCAACCATCTTCTTCTGCCTGCAAGGACCTCTCATTAGGTCACTGCGCCGATCAGCTGACATGACATGCCCAACATGCAGCGATGTGCAAATGTTTTCACTGGCTGTGTTCTTGGACTGATTACTCAGTTAAGTAGCTGGGCAATCACTCAGAACAGTGAAAACCTGAATAAGCCCAGCAACCCCCCCCTCCCATCTCAGATTAGAGGGCTGAGCTGTCAATCAATATACCAACAGCTCAGCACACCCATATACTAGATTGGATGACTTGGCTGTCACTCACCAAACTGACACCTCAGCACAGCCCTGATTCCATAGGGCAGCAAAACTGTCACCCATTGCAAAGATAAACTGAATGAACAATGCTGACAACAAAGATGGAAAGTAGACGCCTCTTTATCTGGCTAGTACAACCTGCGCTGATCTTTTACTACAAATATCTACTGACTGTATGTTGTAATCCCCTATGCCTTTTAAAACTAATCCAGCATATGTCACTTTCAGGGGACCCTCCACAGGCAGCTGCATGGCTAGGCCAATGTAGTCTTTATCTCTTAATAATGATTGTTGAGAAGACCATAATAAGCCTTATTCTGCTCATTCCAGGATGGACAAAGGTAGGTAATCATATATGTGTAGAAACATTATGGAATGCTGTATGTTTCTGTAATGACCAAAGGTCCTATTAAGATCCAGTCAGTCACAGACTGAGACAGAGGGAGAAATAAACAACAGTTTTTTTTACTGATATGGGGATCAAAGTACGGTTCAGTATAGAATGTAATAGTCTCAAAATCCCCTTAAAACACTACCAATAACAATTTCACACACTCAGCGTTAGCCGACATCAATGTACCGATCTCAGAGTTCCCAGGTTATGTAAATCACACTCAGAACCAGGAGTAAATTTACCTACATGTTAAACTGATTAAGGATTGAACTTAAAGAGGACCTGTCACCAAACCAGGCATGGTGATCTAATTACAGCACTGGATGCAGCATGTCTGCTGCATCCAGGCAAGTGGTCCCCCAGCCCTTGAGCCCCCCTGTACCCCGAGTAAATACACTTAGAAAACTTACATCCTGCAGCCAGAAAGGAGGTGGCTAGAGGCTGTAGCCGAAGGGCAGATTCACACCCCCTGCATGTTTAATCTGCCCACCGCTGCCAATCATTGTCTCCCTCATCTGCAGTACAACACAGAGTTTATTGTAGAAATGTCCGCTTAGCCCCACCCCCTGCGGTGAAGTCACCGCTTATACCCGCCCTGCTCTATGGTTAACATAGAGCAGGATGGGGAAAGGTGGTGATGTCAGAGCAGGAGGCCGGCCGCGATGGGCAGATTAAACATGCAGGGGTATGAATCTGCCTTCGGCTCCAGCCTCTAGCCAACTCCTTTCTGGCTGCAGGATGTAAGTTTTCTAAGTGTATTTATTCGGGATCCAGGGGGGCTCAAGGGCTGGGGGACCCTTGCCTGGATGCAGCAGACATGCTGCATCCAGTGCTGTAATTAGATCACCATGCCTGGTTTGGTGATAGGTCCTCTTTAACTAACTGGAAAGGTGATGTACATCAGATGAGGGCGGTCTGATGGAACCTCTGAGATGGCGCATTGAGTATAACTTATCACAGCTAATAACAATGCATTTGTGGCGCCCCGCAACGAGTGCGTCACAGGAGGGTATTGCAGTCATAAATGCAGCCGCAATATTCTCCGACCCAGCAGTCATATGGTTAACTTAGAGATCCAAAAACCCTGCATGCATCACTTAATGTAGAGGGCCAATCCAAGGTCCTGGTGGGCGGAGTTCAAGGGTAGTGTAGGAGAAGTACAGACTTTAGGTAGTTAGTCGGAGAGTCTAGACGAGACAAGACACAGACTTGAACTTGGAGTAGGAGCGGGGGCTCTGCACCTCGTGCAGCCCCGGGCCGTCACCAGTCAGGGTGTTAGCACCTGAGGCCTCAACAACCGGGATCGGGCATCACCAACCACGGGTTCCAAAATACCCCCGTGCCCAACTTACAGCCAGTTCACTGGTACCGAAGCTGGCAGCAGTTCACCTCTGCTACGCGAACCAGAAGCGTGGAGGAGCAGCTTTACAGGAGCACCCCACCACCAGCCAACTTCCAGTCGTCTAACCAGCGGTGTACCCACCGAGGGACCCAAGGCTCCATAACGTACATCTTGGATAGGGATTGAAGCAGCCTCCCCGTACCCGACCTGGTATTCCTGGGCGACAATGGCAAAAGACTTAGCTAGAATGGAGGAACACTACGGATCTCTGAGGGACACCTATCACTGCTAAGTCCACCCGGTCCACTACCCGTAACTGTATGCCATGTACTGCCTGCTGGTTACAGTAAAGACCCGTTACAGAGACTTTCAGTGTCCGTGCTTCCTTATGATTGTATCCATCTGCACACAAGGTAACCGCAGCTGCCGCACAACATCTTGAGCAGCTCCAGCCTCCGGGGATCACCGCTCAGCCTGTGGGGAGCGTTCCATCTTGCTGCTGTCCATCCCCCGGAGGTTCCGCAGCGTCGGTAACGATTACCGAACTACTTATAGGTGGCGTCACGAATAAATTAACCCCCTTTAATCTGTTCCTACAAGACGTCGTCAACTTTTGATCTGCACTCAACCGGGCCCCACTACCGACAGGCGCGGCCCACCCGTGACAAGGAGGAATGAGCTACAGCCTGTCTAAACCGGAGTCCACGGGCTTACGGTGAGTCAGAGAATGGTGTCACGAACAGGATACGAGCAGGCCCGTTCATAAGGATCCGCCACGTGCAAGCCCATGGGTGAGCCACCGCCCCTCATCGTGGGAGGGCTAAAGGCAAAGGTGCCAAAACTCTTTGTCCGCCCTGATTGCTCGAATCAACCATGGGGGCGGACCCCAAAGACTTTTCCCACGATTGGACTACAAAAAGCCCAAAGGAAATGGGAGTGTCACAGACAGACCGTTCTTCACCAGCTCTTCACCAGTACAGCTACTGGGTAGAGACGGGTGTGGTTCCTCCAAGTAACATGGCCAGCTTAAGACTGAGAGACCTGATGCAAGAAGTGGAAGCCGAGGCCAGAGCAGCAATAGGCCATCCGGGTCCGGGTCCCGTCCTCCATATCGACGGCAGCCCCGACTTCTGGCAGGAAGCTCTACAAGACCTCCGGGTACGGCTCCTAGAAACCGTAGAATGGACCATCCGCAGTTGGAGTGCAAGCTTGGGCAGCAGACTACATCGTGCGATGCAGCAGAGCCGCTCGGGTGCAACCACTCCAGGGCCGGACGACATCTCAAGTTTCAGCACCGCCTCGCCCACGCCGACCACTTGTCCAGCCTCGTCTCCAGAACCAATAGACTGTGTCATCCCAGTGGAGACCACCGCTTATCCCGCTCAAAAGCCTGGAACAGCGACCGTGTTTGAGCCGGAGCTTGCAACTTGCTCCACAGAAGAACCGCATACTTACCTGGTTCCACTTGCGGAACCCGCGACGAGTTTCACCACTACCGAGACTGTCGCCTGTTTCTCCCCTGAACCGGAGGTCTCCTCTGCAATTACCGAGGCCTACCTGGTGACCGGGATTGAAACACCACTTCCCGCTGCTACAGAAGAAGAGGCAGGCAGCCTGGAAGCCCTGTAAGACGACCTTGAGGAGAACTTTGCAGCACAGCCACCCATCGACCCAGAGGATTCCATTCCATCATCTCCGTCAGCCGAGCAGCCCGACGTGGTCATCGAGGGAGTGATCGAGGATGATGACGACGAGACCTACAGCCCAGCTGAGGACCTCTACACCGGGTTCGCCTGGGGAGACACCAAGGATCCTTCTGCCGGGCGATCTGCTCGGGTACACTGCTCGGGTGCCGCCGCAGCAACATCTTCTCCGGTTCTGTTCAACCGGGCTCCGCTCCAGACTGCCCACCAGACTCAAGCCGTTCAACAACCAGCACGCCGTAGTGACTTTATCCACACGCCGCACCACTCCGACGAAGAGGTACGTCGCATCCGAAGGGAGGAGTGGCACGCTCGGCTGCGCGCCAATATGCAGGCCCTCGCTGAAGCCCGCCGCCAACCTCCATTGCCTGATGAGTTCCGTAAAACCGAATGGGTGAGCACCTTTAACTTATCCACCGGGTGGGGATTCGTAAGGGAGGAGGGTGTGAGTACTGAAGTGTTCGTGGGGTGCCGTGATGTGGAATCGCACCTACCGCGAGGGCATCCTAACCGAGACTTATATAGAGGGGACATTGTAACCTATGAGCGATATGTATGCTGTGACGGGTTGTTCACTATACGAGTCCGGAACCCTGCCCTCCATAAGTGACTTTGTTGATTGAAATTTTTGCCAAGAGACTTCTTCCTGTTTGCAAATAACACCGCGACTTGGCGTCCACAGCCTGAACTTTAACCTAAGGACAGCCGACCGCCTGCTGGGTCCGCGCAATGTGTTAACCTGTTTTATTTTACTGCCTCACTTTTATGCAAAATAATGACCTGTCATTAATAAAAGTGTATTACCTGTTATAAAATACAAAAACCTCTGTAATGTGGGTAGTGTGACGCTTGGGGACAAGCGTATTAAACCAAGGGGGAGTGTGGCACCCCGCAACGAGTGCGTCACAGGAGGGTATTGCAGCCATAAATGCAGCCGCAATATTCTCTGACCCAGCAGTCATATGGTTAACTTAGAGATCCAAAAACTCTGCATGCATCACTTAATGTAGAGGGCCAATCCAAGGTCCTGGTGGGCGGAGTGCAAGGGTAGTGTAGGAGAAGTACAGACTTTAGGTAGTTAGTCGGAGAGTCTAGACGAGACAAGACACAGACTTGAACTTGGAGTAGGAGCGGGGGCTCTGCACCTCGTGCAGCCCCTGGGCCGTCACCGGTCAGGTGTTAGCACCTGAGGCCTCAAAAACCGGGATCGGGCATCACCAACCACGGGTTCCAAAATACCCCCGTGCCCAACTTACAGCCGGTTCACTGGTACCGAAGCTGGCAGCAGTTCACCTCTGCTACGCGAACCAGAAGCGTGGAGGAGCAGCTTTACAGGAGCACCCCACCACCAGCCAACTTCCAGTCGTCTAACCAGCGGTGTACCCACCGAGGGACCCAAGGCTCCCCAAAACATCCATAACGTACATCTTGGATAGGGATTGAAGCAGCCTCCCCGTACCCGACCTGGTATTCCTGGGTGACAATGGCAAAAGACTTAGCTAGAATGGAGGAACACTACGGATCTCTGAGGGACACCTATCACTGCTGAGTCCACCCGGTCCACTACCCGTAACTGTATGCCATGTACTGCCTGCTGGTTACAGTAAAGACCCGTTACAGAGACTTTCAGTGTCCGTGCTTCCTTATGATTGTATCCGTCTGCACACAAGGTAACCGCAGCTGCCGCACAACATCTTGAGCAGCTCCAGCCTCCGGGGATCACCGCTCAGCCTGTGGGGAGCGTTCCATCTTGCTGCTGTCCATCCCCCGGAGGTTCCGCAGCGTCGGTAACGATTACCGAACTACTTATAGGTGGCGTCACGAATAAATTAACCCCCTTTAATCTGTTCCTACAAGACGTCGTCAACTTTTGATCTGCACTCAACCGGGCCCCACTACCGGCAGGCGCGGCCCACCCGTGACAAGGAGTAAGGAGCTACAGCCTGTCTAAACCGGAGTCCACGGGCTTACGGTGAGTCACATTAAACTATATTAATGGTGGCTATACACTTAGCACAAGCAAACCCGGGTATCTTACAAGCTACGTTACTGCCAACCTCAAATGTAGTTTCACACCGGCCTATAGTCCACAGTGGTTGCAGCAAGTCCAGAAAGAAAAAAACCTTTGGCGCCAAAAAACTTTATTGTAAAACAGCAAAAATTCAGTGGCTTGCCAGTCAGTGCCAGATTCACACGTCCGGTACTTTAGTTCTGTAGCCTCGGGATACAGTCTGTGGAGTACTCTTTACCAGGGCTTGTCAGGATCCTCTCGATTGGGATGGCACTGGACCCAGTCTCTCCTCAGTCTCTTTTCTGGTAGTAGAACCCTGGTCAGCTCAACATACGGTCTGTAGTCCACACAGTTTCCACTCTGAACTAGTTTCCAACAAAAACATAAGTGCTCCCAGGACAGGGATCAGCCACCCTTGCTGACAGCTTGCACAAAAAGTCTTATCAAAGTCCAATCTCCAGGCTTCTCACCACTGTTTGTTTTTAGCACGCTTTACAGCCTGGCTCTTCTAGCAGGGCAGCTCTCGGCTCCCCTTCCCATGAGCCTCATTCTCCTACAGAGACGGGTTCTCCCCCCCAAGCACGTCTGCCGCGCTCCAGCTCTTGTTCAGGCAGGCCGAACTCACAGGGTCCTAGTGCTCTGCTTATGCTGTTACATTCCACTTTCCCACATTTTGATAAGCAGTTCAGATTGGCACGCAGTCTTTGTGGAAATCTGTGTTTACCCATTGTGTACAGTGAAAAGTAAAAAACATGCCATACTGGAGATCAGAGCTAACACGATACAACCGAGCTAACACAGTGCAGCGGAGCTAATATAGTACAGGAGAGCCAACACTGTACAGGAGAGTTAACACTGTGCAGGAGAGCTAACAGTATAGCAGAGCTGACAATACAGGAGAGCTGACACAGTACAGCACACCTAACACTGTACAGTAAAGCTAACAATACAGGAGAGCTAACACTGTACATTAGTGCTAAGGCTAGTTTCACACTACGATTTTTTGAAATCCGATGCTGTCCGATATAAATCGGACAGCATCGGAAACAAACTGATCCCTGCAATCGGATTCCAAATAGGCATCCAATCCCGACATTTTGCAGGATCAGTTTGGCCGGCTCCTCCTGTCATCTCGCTCCTCTCTGCCTCCTGTCACCAATCAGCTGTTCTCCCCTCTTCTCCCCTGTGTTAACCCCGCTTCTCCCCTGTGTTAACCCCGCTTCTCCCATGTGCTAACCCATCTCCTTCCCTGTGTTAACCCCGCTTCTCCCCTGTGTTAACCCCTCTTCGGCTCTTCTCCCCTGTGTTAACCCCGCTTCTCCCCTGTGTTAACCCCTCTTCTACCCTGTGTTAACCCCTCTTCTCCCCTGTGTTAACCCCGCTTCTCCCTTGTGTTAACCCCGCTTCTCCCCTGGTACTCCCCCTCCTCTCCCCTCTCCTCTGCAATAAAAAATAATAAACCATCTATTCTCACCTGTCCACGAGTCCCCCAGCGTCTCCAGCTGTCTTCTTCTGATCCTAGGACCTCACGTGATGTCACAGTCTCATGACCGGTTACCGCGGTAACCGGTCATGTGACTGTGACATCACGGCAGGTCCTAGATGCAGGATGTGCTGGAGATGCCGGGGACTTGTGGACAGGTGAGAATAGATGGTTTATTATTTTTAACCCTTGTCTTACTTAATTTTACTTCTGCAATGTATGTATGCGGAAGTAAAATTAGATGGTTAGGAGCAGTTTTAGTGTACTGAGCATGCTCAGTACACTAAAATCGGGTCTGAGGAGACATCAGATGTTTCCTCGGACCCTGCACCATAGGGCCCCATGTTACAGTAATCGGATCGGATTTGGAATAATTGCCATCCGATCTGTCAGATCCGAATTTTTCAGATTTTTGATTCGGATGCAAAAATCGGAGCAGTCTCAGATTTTTGCACCGGAAAAAATCGAACAAAATCGGATCGGACGCAATTCGGATAGCATTTAGTGCACATCCGAATCGGTCCGATACCCATAGGGTTACTTGAGGCCAAATTCAGATCCGATGCTGTCCGATTTCTATTGGACAGCGTTGGATTTCAAAAAACGTAGTGTGAAAACAGCCTAACACTGTACAGCTGCGCTAACACAGAAGAACAGAAGTGAACTTTGTCTCATTACAAACATTTGCAGCAGTACTTGTCATCTCATATTGCTGGCAGTTCTTCTGCAGGGCTGTGCCTGATTATAGCCAACACAATGCAGCAGAATTGAACCTTGACTCATTGAACATATTTGCGGTGCTCTCATCTCTTTTGTACTGCCATTCCCCCACACTGGCTACTTGTCAGATAGAAGCTGAATATATGAACTATAAGAGGACCCCTGCAGTACAAATGTGTAAATATAAAAAAAATGTGGATTCCTGTGGAATAAGACATCAGATCACAAATATATCAGATATAAACTGCATTTCCATATAACGTATATACTCGCGTATAAGCCGAGTTTTTCAGCCCAAAAATTGGGCTGAAAAGTCCCCCCCTCGGCTTATACGCGAGTCACCGTATACTGTATACAATGTATACAATATACAGTGCCCCCCCCATATCAGTATACAGGCCCCCCCTTGGGTAGTAATCCTGTAAAGGAAGAGATTAGTATACTTATCCCTCCGCTGTCCCGCTGCCGCTGTCCGCCGCCGCCATCGCGCTCTTCCGTCTTCATCCAGCGTCTTCCGTCTTCTCCCGGCTTCCTCCGATGGTCGCAGGCAATGACGTCATTGCCTGCGCGACAGAGGAGGAAGCCAAAAGAATACGGAAGACGCTGGATGAAGATGGAGAAGCGTGATGGCGGCGGCGGGACAGCGGCAGCGGGACAGCGGAGGGATAAGTATACTAATCTCTTCCTTTACAGGATTACTACCCAAGGGGGGGCCTGTATACTGATATGGGGGGCTGCATATACCCCTGGGGCTGCATATACCTCCTGGGGCTGCATATACCTCTGGGGCTGCATATACCTCTGGGGCTGTATATACCTCTGGGGCTGCATATACCTCTGGGGCTGCATATGGGGCTGTATATACCTCTGGGGCTGCATATACCTCTGGGGCTGCATATGGGGCTGCATATACCTCTGGGGCTGCATATACCTCTGGGGCTGCATATACCTCTGGAGCTGCATATACCTCTGGGGCTGCATATGGGGCTGCATATACCTCTGGGGCTGCATATACCTCTGGGGCTGTATATACCTCTGGGGCTGCATATACCTCTGGGGCTGCATATGGGGCTGCATATACCTCTGGGGCTGCATATACCTCTGGGGCTGTATATACCTCTGGGGCTTCTGTATACTACCACTGGGGCTGCTGTATATACCTCTGGGGCTGCTGTATACTACCACTGGGGCTGCTGCTGTATACTACCACTGGGGAGGCTGCTGTATACCTCACTGCTGGGGGTTGTATACCTGTGCTGGAGTCCACCCTCGGCTTATACGCGAGTCAATAAATTTTCCCAGTTTTTGGGGGCAAAAGTAGGGGGGTCGGCTTATACACGGGTCGGCTTATACACGAGTATATACGGTAGATGGCTTAGGAAGGTGGATTCTACTGACAGATTCCCTTTAATAAAAATCTCATTAGCAAATTATTGCCGTTCACTTAAAGAGGACCTGTCACCCCCAGTGCATGGCAATCTAAATGCACCACTGAATGCAGCATGCCTGCTGCATTCAGGGAAAAGGTCCCCCATGGCTCTAGCCCCCCTGTGCGCTGGGATATACACTTTATAAATCTTACATTTAGTGAGTCCGGAGGGCCTTACTTCTTATGAATTCAGCACTGGCACGGAGGTTTTTCCCTGCCTCTGGCCACTCTGCGCCACCTCCTGCTGCTCTGCTCCTCCTCCTACTTATTGTGTCCGCCCCCTCCTCCCCTGTGCCGAGGTCTAAGTGTGGCGCCCCACTAAGAGTGCGTCACAAAAGGGTACTGCACCCCTGAATGAAGGTGCCATATCCTTTGCTCTGGTAATGAGTAGAAGAATCCTGAAGCTCCAACATTACACACACACACCTAGTGATCAGGGAACCAATCAGACACCCTTTCCTAGGGTAACAGGTCCCGGTGGGAGGAGAGCTAGGTTATATAGTGAGTGGGAGGGTAGTAAAGAGTTAGACCAGGAAGTGAGAACAGTGCAGAAGTCAAGTCGTGACAAGAGAAAAGCTCAGAGAGTCAAAGTGAAAGTAGCAGAAGTAGCAGAGTTGGAGAAGTTGCAGAAGAGCACTGAGAAGGCTAACAGGGAGGGCACCTCAACCTGGTGACTGAGAAGAGAAAGAGAGGGGCAAAGTCAGAGCGGGTGATTCAAGACCCGAGCCCAGTCCAAAACCCGGAGTACCGGCTCCGATGTGGTCCAGCTGGTTCACCCCTGCACCACAGAACCCGGAGTGGTCGTAAGCTTCATAGGAGCCCGACTCACAAACCACCAACTACCGCAGCTTATACCAGGAGCACCCAACATTGAGGGCCAGGGGCTGTTAGTTAAGGGCCGCACAGTGACCCAACCGAGGGCCCTCAGTGCTCCCAGTATGGTTATAGCAGAGCAGCAAAGTGAAATGACAGACAGCGATAGAGAAAGACACCTGTGGAGCTTCGGAGGGACGCTGCTCATTGCCAGAGCCACCCAGTCCACTACCCGGCATTAAGGACTGTGTTACCCTGTATGCCACTGAACACCTGAGTAAATACTCATTCGGAGTGAACAGAGTGTCCGAGCCTTATTTCAGAACTGCCATTGATGTGCATTGCTTTCCAGAAACGACCGAGCTGCCCTATTCCACCGCTGCAGCTCTACAGCCCCGGGGACCCCGCTCGTCCTGTAGGGAGCGGTTCCACCTTGCTGCCGCTCATCTCCCCGGAGGCCCAAGCAGCGCTGGTGCCATCACCAGAACCCTACAGGTGGCGTCACAAACTAAAACTTTATCCCCTTTTTATTATTTCATTTTTTCCCTTTTCTACTGACTACCGGGTCTGGAGTTCCCGGGCCCACGGTGAGTCATAAGCTTCTGTTGTCACGCAGGCGCACAGCGAGGCAGTGACGCCAGCCGCCAGCTCCCATCTTCGCTGTGCACCTGTGTGAGAACAGAACCTTTGACGTTGGCGCAGGGGAGGAGGAGGGCGGACACAATAAGGAGGAGGAACAGAGCAGCAGGAGGCGGCGCAGAGCGGCTGGAGGCAGGGAAAAACCTCCGTGCCAGCTCTGACTCCATAAGAAGGAAGGCCCTCTGAACTCACCAAATGTAAGATTTATAAATCGTATATCTCAGCGCACAGGGGGCATAGAGCCAGGGGCTGGCTGGCAAATTTTGGCCTGGGGGGGCAAGCACACAGCAGTGGCCAATGAGCAGTGAACTTCAGGGGCAGAGCGGCCTCCCAGACCAACATGACAGATGGCCAGGCGGCCCCAAAACTGCTACTTGACCACTGGCCTGGGGGCATCTGCCCCCTGGGATAGCCAGCCCCTGGCTAGAGCCATGGGAGACACCTTCCCTGAATGCAGCAGGCATGCTGCATTCAGTGCTGCATTTAGATTGCCATTCACCAGGGGGGTGACAGGTCCCTCTTTAACGGTTTACCTTTTTACTGCCTCCATGATTGATTGATCCTTTGGATTTCTTTTACTGGATAAATTGGTGCATCATGGATAATATGTCAACTTCTAAAATCTAACATTGTCATACATTTCTGCTCATAGTACATAGTAATTTTGATAATAATGTAAGGTAAACTGTGTGTTGCAATGGGATACTAAAAAGAAGGCTCATCATGTTTTTCATCCCATCCCTTTTGTAATTTATATCCAGTGTAGGATCAGATCTTCCGCTACAGAGTGCAAGAAAGGGTGGAGAATTGGCTGATGGGTCATGAAAAGGGTGTGGTGTGAGAGAACGTTTTTCAATCATTTTACAATGCGTAAACCTGGTCCAGGTTAATTTTGATTCTACAAAGGATTAAACACAAATGATCACAGGATTAAATCACTATGTCAGTTATTTGTTAAGAGTGATCATTATGTCGAATGATGTGCCATTTATATGAATTCGGCAAATAAAAATGTAGGTGGTTTTTCCTCTATAAACAGAATTAATGAATGAAGAATATAGTGTTTTTCCATGTAAGCCACTTGGCCCATTCAGACTAGAATGTACAACAGATGTCTCTGTTTTATGTGTGACCTTGCTTTTCTGCCGAGGTTTCTCACTCTCCATTCTACTGTGTAATATGTTATTGTATCTTTGCTTTAACGTTTCAGTAACTATGTATGAACTCTGGATGGGAAACCTCCAAAATGACAAGTCTGTTTGTACAATGTATATCCCCCTGCTTTGTATTTTTCTGTGTGCAGCTTCAGGAAATTCTGCTGGACTACATTCCAGATCCCAAGTTGGAGCTCGTCCTGGTTATGCTAGTGGTGCCTTTTATAGTCAATGTGAGTACAGTTCATGTGAAGCCAACTGAATGTCCTTTTGTAGCATATTATGGCAGTTTTTTTTCTATAGGAAAGGCAATTACTGCCAAAAAATAAAGTTTTTACCATATAAATTATGTAAACTTACATTTTTATGTTAGAATCACCTCAAAACATTGACTATTAGCTTACTGTTTTAACACAGATAAAACAAGACAGATTGGAGTACCTCAAAATATATCTGAATCAGTGCCCCATGAAAAAGTCTTCTTTCCTAATGTTTCTTCTTCTTCTTTTCAGGCTATAATGTTTTGGGTGATAGATAGTTTAATAATGCGAAAAGACAAAGGATTAAAAGTAGAGAATGGTCTTCATAACTGTGAAAGTGCAGATGGGTTACCATCAGTGGTTGATGAGGAAACACAGGTAAGACCTCACTTGATTTGAAGACTCGCCTCCTTCCCATTGTTTATAGTACTTTACAATCTATATGTTATAGTTGAATAATTAAAGAACATTAGGGCTTTATCATAGTGGCTTTAAAATCAATAATCAATGGGCATTGATCAGAATGTCTAATCCTTCAAAAAAGTATTATTATTGATGTGTTTGTAATATACCGACACAAAGTAGGGTGTATTTGTGAAGTGTAAAGGAAATAGTACATGGTGTTCTAAATATTTTAATAATCTAAATCTGAAAATTGTGATGTGCATTTGTATACAACCCCACTGTTGTCTGTTACTCTTAAATAATACCTTGAGTGTCTAATTGCCTCCAGAAGTCACCTAATTATTAAATTGAATCCATGTTATTAATATGCAATTCATTCTTAGTATAACTACACCTGTTATGTGAAAGCCTTTAAACCAAGGAACATGCCAGAAAGATCAGGGATAAAGGTGTTGAGAAGAGTAAAGCAAGGTTAGGTTATAAAAAATACCCCAAGCTCTGAGCGTGTCATAGGGGACTGTTCAATCCATCATCCAAAAATTGTAGTAGTTTGGCACAATTGCAAACCTACCAAGACATCACTCTCCATCATGCTGTGGGGGTGCTGTACTTCAGCAAGGACAGGGAACTGTTAAAAATTGATGTGAAGATGGATGCAGCTAAATGCAGAGCAATCCTGGAGGATAATCTGTTAGAGGCTGCAAAAGACTTGGGACTGGGGTGTAGGTTCACCTTCCAGCTAGACAACGACCCTTAACATACTGTCAGCGCTACAATGGAATAGGTTAGATCAAATCATATTCATGTGTTTGAATGGCCAACTAAAAATCCAGATTTAAATCCCATTGAGAGTCTGTGACAAGAATTGAAAATTGCTGTTCACAGACTCTCCATCCAATCTCACTGAGCTAGAGCTAATTTACATAGAATAATGGGCAAAATATTCAACCTCTAGATGTGTAAAGCTGGTACAGACATACCCCAAAGACTTGCAGCGGTAATTGTAGCGAAAAGTGGTCCTAGAAAGTATTGATTTAGGGGAGCTAAAGACAAATGCACGTAACAATTTTCAAGTTTATATTTTTAAATACTTAGAACACCATGTATTGTTTAATTTACAATTTAGAAATACTTTCTACTTTATACTGGTATATTGCATAAACGTCCAATAAAATGCATTTAAGTTTTGTAAGACTGCAGCAGGACAGGTCCTTATGGAGTGTATGTGTCACCGAGGTGCCTGGCCATACTTATGTGAAGCAGGATCCAGCACCTATAGTGCTTATAGGGTTTTTAGAGGGTCTGGGTTTTAGCCCAGAGTGGGTCTGGGTTAGAAGTAAAGGGTGGGTCT
Source organism: Allobates femoralis (assembly GCA_033576535.1). Classification (NCBI taxonomy): domain Eukaryota; kingdom Metazoa; phylum Chordata; class Amphibia; order Anura; family Aromobatidae; genus Allobates; species Allobates femoralis. The sequence continues at coordinate 255,692,331 of JARQOC010000004.1, forward strand.
GACCACTCAGATACCTCCAGCTCTGGTTTTGTCACCCTGAGAGATGAGTGAACTTGTTTGGGGTAGGAATGGATAAGAAAAAAGTTTCAGCTCACCATTTATTTTACACTGGGTGTGGACTCTGGGATGGTGTTTGGACAAGGGTGGTTGTGGTAATCAAATTGGGGTGGAAATCCAGCAGCAAAAATGTCCATATAAGAATTAAGTGAAGATTAAAAATCCATATTTATTAGAACTGCTGTCATATATGATACAGTCTATATAGAGTCTAATGCATGGGTATAATGAGACACATGAGACATACGCTTCTTAAGCAGCTCTTGTATTGCTTCATACAAGTTAGTGCATCAACAGGATAACATAAATGTAGTTGCAGAGTGCAAGGCAAAACAACCCAGGACATCAGAGTATTAAAGCATAGCACAAGTCATTCAGAGTCCATTACTTTCCTGTCAGATGTTGCTGGCAAACAGGATGATTCCAGGCAGAGTGAATCCAGGCTTCAGAGAGCAAGACACAAACTGGTTGCAGACCTGATTCTGGAGCACAGGTTAACCAGCTGAAGTAGTTTAAAAGGGCAATTGGCAAGAAACAGGGCAGGGACATCAAAGCTGAGGACTCCATATTGTTTGAGGGCAAGAGTCAATGCACAGGACAGGAAACAAGATGGCCGACGACAAGCTGAGAACTCCATATTGGTTGAGGGCAAAAGTCATTACACATGACAGGAAACAAGATGGCCGACAAAATACACTAAATGCAAACATAACAACAGATATAGCAAAAAAGACTGAAAACCTTACATTACTCCCCCCTTAGGGACAGCCTCTGGATGGCCCCAGTCCAGGCTTTCCCGGGTACCTCCGATGGAACTGGCGGAGTAACCGAGGAGCATGGAGATTGGAGGCCGGCTCCCACGAGTTGTCCTCAGAAGAATAGCCCTGCCACTTTACCAGGTATTGCAACCCGTTTCTACGCAACCTGGAGTCCAGGATCCTTTCCACGACAAACTCCTCCTGGCCATCGATGAGTACCGGAGCAGGAGGGGAAGAAGAACGACCAGGGAATGAATTGGGAGTCACAGCCTTTAGTAGAGAAACGTGGAACACGGGGTGAATCCTCATAGATCTTGGAAGTTGAAGGCGACAGGCAACGTTGCTGACGAGCTTATTAATCTTATAGGGCCCAACGTACTTATGACCCAATTTGGATGATGGTACTCTCAATTTAAGGTTCTTAGTTGACAGCCAGACCAAATCTCCTACCTTGAAGGTTGGTGCAGGTTTACGAAACCTATCTGCCGCTTTTTTATACCTGTCCTGAGCTGATTCCAGATTCTCTTTAAGCAGATCGAGGTTCCTTTGTAGAGAGGTGATTCTGTCGGCTACAGCTGGAAGAGGTGAATCTATGGGAAGTCGAGGAAGGATGTTAGGATGATAACCCAAATTGGCATAAAAGGGTGACTGCTTGGTGGAAGCGCTCTGTGAGTTGTTATAAGAGAATTCAGCCAGTGGAAGCAAATCCACCCAGTCATCTTGTAGGTGGCAGATAAAACAGCGGAGATACTGTTCTAGGGTCTGATTAGTCCGCTCGGTTTGTCCATTTGTCTGCGGATGAAAGGCAGAAGACAGGTTAACTTTGATGTCCAACGCAGCACAGAAGTGCTGCCAAAACTTTGAAGTGAATTGCACCCCTCGATCAGATACAACCTCATCCGGTACGCCATGCAGGCGAAACACATTTTGAATGATTAAGTCCGATGTGTGTGTTCGCAGTGGGTAGACCAACACACGGAATGAAATGGGCTGCCTTTGTTAACCGATCCACCACCACCAGAACTGTGTTCTTTCCTTGAGAGGTTGGCAACTCCACAATGAAGTCCATAGATATGGATCCCCATGGACGGGATGGAACGGGTAGGGGTTGTAATAGACCCGTAGGCGAAGATCGTGGAGTCTTGCATCTGGCACAGACTTCGCAAGAAGTGACGTAACCTAGAACATCTCTTCTGTATGTGGGCCACCAAAAGAAGCGAGACAGGAATTCTTGAGTCTTCAGAACTCCTCTATGCCCCGCTATCTTAGAATCGTGGGCGAGTTGCAGTACTCTCACCCTGACTGCTTCAGGAATATACAGGCGTTGCCCCTGAATCCACACACCGTTCTTATATACAAGACTTACTTCACAAGACGGTTGTGCCAGCCAGGATCCGTATGGTATGCTTCCTTGATGTCGTTAAGCAAGTCTTGATTATGAAGCACTCCCAGGAACCTGGAATCAGAGATAACAGTCTTACGAGACGTGAGTGGAATTGTCTCAGTTGAGTAGAGTCTAGACAACGCATCGGCCTTTCCATTACGCGATCCTGGCCTATAGGAGATAACAAAACTGAATTGGTTTAAGAAAAGACTCCAACGAGCCTGGCGAGGAGTCAAGCACTTAGCCGATCTGATAAACTCAAGATTGCGGTGGTCAGTCAACACGATTATCTGCTGCGCAGCTCCCTGAAGGTGGTGTCTCCATTCCTTGAAGGCTGCGATGATGGCCAACAATTCTCTATTACCCACATCATAGTTCCGTTCTGCAGGAGACAACCGCCGGGAAAAGAAAGCACAGGGATGTAAGACTTCTTTCTCACCTGTCCTCTGGGAGAGGATAGCTCCGATGGCACTGTCTGAGGCATCCACCTCTATTATGAAGGCCAGTTCAGGGTTAGGATGCACCAGAATAGGTGCCGTGGTGAATTTCTCTTTCAAACGGGAAAATGCTTCTTGAGCCTGGGGGGTCCAGGTAAAAGCAGAGTTCTTGCGGGTAAGCCGTGTAATGGGAGACACAACCTCAGAAAAGTTCCTGATAAAACGCCTGTAGAAATTAGCAAACCCTATAAAGCGCTGGACCTCCTTCACATTCTTGGGGACCGGCCAGGCTTTAATGGCTTGGATCTTACCCTCATCCATACTAATTCCTCGTGATGACATTACATACCCCAGAAATTGGATCTCCGTTCGATGGAATTCGCACTTCTCCAGTTTGATATACAGATGGTGTTGTCGAAGGCGTTCTAAGACCATCTTCACATGTCTGTGATGCTCCTCTGTGGACTTAGAAAAAATCAAAATATCATCCAAATAAATGACAATGAATGTATCCAGGAGGTCCCTAAAAACGTCATTCACCAAATGTTGGAAAGTTGCTGGAGCATTACATAAACCGAACGGCATTACTAGATATTCAAAGTGTCCGTAGCGTGACCTGAAAGCTGTCTTCCATTCATCCCCAGGTCTAATGCGGACCAAGTTATAGGCCCCACGGAGATCCAACTTTGTAAAGAGTTTTGCATGCCGTACTCTCTCCAATAATTCAGGGATCAACGGTAGTGGGTAACGGTTTCTGATCGTGATTTTATTGAGCTCCCGATAGTCTATACAGGGCCTAAGAGATCCATCTTTCTTCTTCACAAAGAAGATTGGTGCACCAGCAGGAGATGAAGAGGGGCGTATGAAGCCCTTGGCTAGATGTTCGTCTATATAGTCTTTGAGAGCCTTTAGCTCAGGCCCTGCCAAAGAGTAAATCTTGCCAAAAGGTATTCCCGCACCTGGTAACAGGTCTATTGGACAGTCATATGGACGGTGAGGGGGTAGCAGGTCTGCGTTCCTTTTGTCACACACGTCAGCATACTCACGGTATATGGCTGGTAGCTCAGAGACTGATGTTGGTCCTTTAGGAATGGAGCAGACTGAAGCTTCTGGACTTATCTGTTTCTCTGGAAAGTGCAGTTCTTTAGTTTCCCAGTTAATCGTAGGATTCTGAGCCTGCAGCCACGGCAGTCCTAGAATAATAGGGAAATGAGGAGAAGAGATGAGCATAAATGACAGACTCTCTTGATGGTCATTACCCATGAGGACCTTTAAGGGCTCCGTCTCCTGATCCACTGGTCCAGAGTTTAACAGTGAGCCATCTACGGTCTCCATCTGTACAGGAGTAGCCTTCTTTACTGAACGTACTCCAAGTTTCTCAGCGAAGGAGATGTCCATAAAATTGCCGCTTGCCCCTGAATCAATCATAGCGGAGGTAGATACCCAGACAGAGTGAACCCTGAGCTTGAGGGGAATAAAGCAATGAGAATTGTTGTTCTTACAACTCAGCTGGGAAACCGCTGAAAAAACCTGAAAAACTGCTGCAGTAACACGTGCATCCGGCTCAGAGATAACAGAGTTCAAGTCTGAGTAATCAATGTCTGTATCCTCTACTCTCTCTGGGATCTGTGGTTCGGACCTGACAGAACCCCTCTCACAGCACTCGCAGTGTATGATGGCTGCAGTTGTCTTACGAGAACGACTGGGGCAGTTTATAATGAAATGTCCTGACTTACCGCAATAGAAACACAGATTTTCCTTTACTCGATGTTCCTTACGTGCATCACTGACCCGTCTCTGTAAAGAGTCCACCTGCATAGGCTCAGGTTCGGGTTCTCGTATAATCCTGCTCAAGGACTCCTTAGCTGGAGAGGGAGGAAATAAATGATTAGTGCGCTTTATCTCCGACCATCTCTCCTGTCTGCGTTCAGTAAGCCGAGCATCGATCCGAATACAGTAGTTGATAAAATCTCCTAATGCTGTAGGTGGGTCGGCACGAGCGAGTTCGTCCTTAATCACAGAGGATAATCCTTTCCGGAAAACCGACTTCTTAGCAGAGCTATCCCAAGTGGTGTCGAGAGCCCATCTCCGGAAATCCAAAGCATACTCCGCTACCGAGCGCTTACCTTGGCTTAAAGTTAACATGGCTGATTCCGCTGTAGCACCGCGGTTTGGATCATCGAATACCTGCCCCATAGCTGAAATGAAAGCATCAAGATTATTTAGACAGTCATCATCAGTCTCAATTAGGGGGTTTGCCCATGTGAGAGCTTTGTTGGAGAGTAGCATAATTATTGTCAATACTTTAGATCGCTCAGTAAGGAACTGTGGCGCATGAGCCGCAAAAAACAGTTTGCATTGATTAATGAATCCCCTGAATTTTTCCCGTTCACCGCCAAAACGGAATGGTGGTAGCTTGGGGATTCCAATAACCGGGGTTGAAGTTGGGATGTGGACGCGTCCCTCCAGAACCTCAATCCGGGTTCGTAAGTCCTGCGTGGTTTGTCCGAACACCTGCAGATTATGATCACCGCGATCCCGCAGGCTTGCAAAGCTGGTCTTCAATGCCTGTAGGTCAGCAAGGATTGAATCCGTCACGTCGCACAGATGTTTAACGGGGTCCTCCATATTCCCAGAAGCTGCACGGCAGAGAGGCTGGAAAGGAAGAAAAGGAGCACAATAGTGTTTACCTGTGGTAACACTCCTGACTTAAAAGAAGGGAATGTGCTCACCTGGAAAGGTTGTGAGAAGCCACAACCACTATCATCACATATATCGATATCTCAGATCCACGGTCTGCAGCAGCTCTCCAATGGCAAAAGATCCAGAAATCTCTATACAGGTGGCAGCAGATGCAGCACTGTCCTAGACCCAGCAGACTCTATTATGGCTCCAGAATCTGTCATATATGATACAGTCTATATAGAGTCTAATGCATGGGTATAATGAGACACATGAGACATACGCTTCTTAAGCAGCTCTTGTATTGCTTCATACAAGTTAGTGCATCAACAGGATAACATAAATGTAGTTGCAGAGTGCAAGGCAAAACAACCCAGGACATCAGAGTATTAAAGCATAGCACAAGTCATTCAGAGTCCATTACTTTCCTGTCAGATGTTGCTGGCAAACAGGATGATTCCAGGCAGAGTGAATCCAGGCTTCAGAGAGCAAGACACAAACTGGTTGCAGACCTGATTCTGGAGCACAGGTTAACCAGCTGAAGTAGTTTAAAAGGGCAATTGGCAAGAAACAGGGCAGGGACATCAAAGCTGAGGACTCCATATTGTTTGAGGGCAAGAGTCAATGCACAGGACAGGAAACAAGATGGCCGACGACAAGCTGAGAACTCCATATTGGTTGAGGGCAAAAGTCATTACACATGACAGGAAACAAGATGGCCGACAAAATACACTAAATGCAAACATAACAACAGATATAGCAAAAAAGACTGAAAACCTTACAACTGCTTAAAGTATAATGAAAATAAAAATTTCATCCTGTGATTCCTGTTCGCGGTAGGATGTTTAAGTGCTTTCCGCATTTAAATCACTGGAGTGACCATCGCTGTATTCTTGGTGTACGCTTGGACCTTGGCCCAGTGTGGGCTGCTTGAAGTGTTTGATTAGTTTGCACTAGAAGTAAAAGCAGAATTTTTGGCTATAGTGTATGAAATAAAAAAACACAAATCCCTGCCTCTGGAAGTGGGTTGCTTATGGCTGAACTGCCCAGTCAGGTGAGGTTTTGGGTCATGTTTTGGCCCTAACAGTCCGTTTTTAAAAGTCAGGCTCAACTACCTGAACCCAAACTCATATAAAGCAGCTGAGTGCTCTCAGAATTGGTCTGTGTGTGAAGAGAGTAAAGACCTGTGTGTGCTGGTCAGCTTTGTTCTAACGCTGACAAAGAGGAAAAAACGGTGCACTCAAATAATACGGCTAAGCTATATTACTATATGGACTGTTTATTTTTATGTTATACATTTTTGATAAAGAAAGACTGTTTTGTTTGTCCTGTTGGTGGAGATTTATGGACTAAGAATCAATCTACCTATTTGCACCAATTGTGCCTCTGTCTACCTCAAGTCGCTGCCAGAGAGGGTAACCTTTTTCAAGTTTGTCGGTGTCATGTGAAAAAATATGGAAAATGCTTTTTCAATGCACTGTAGATGACAACTCAGCCTATTGATCATCAAGATTCCTGCCTTTAACAGTTATTTCTCAGTAGGTTACCGTATAAGTAAAGTCAAACTATATTATGACCAATCATAGAGGGAAGACTGTCGCCCTCTAACCCGCTTTGGTACGGGTTTCCGGACTACCGCATCTCCGCAGTATGTTAATTTCATGCTGCAGAGTCAGAAGCGACCACCATCTGCTGCACACAGGGAGAAGCTGCCCTGCACCCATTGCAGATCATGAGTACAGGGCGGCTGCGATCTCTCTTCTTGCACCCATGAGTTCCTGCAGATCTGGACGCACTGTGTCCAAGCGCAGCGCCTCTGGACTGTGAGCACATACCCTAAACCTTTTCTTCTCATCATTTAACCTCCTAAATTCATCAATAAAACAGCTAACATCCATCTTGGTCAAAACAAGGTAGACTGCTGTCTCACTGAAGTATTAGTTTACAGCTGACTATAGAAGTCTATGGAAAGAGGAGAGGGCAGGATAATGAGAAGCAGAGAGGCACACACAGACAAGTGATGCTCCTTTCTCTCGTGTGGAGTAATGCTTTTTGCTGCTCTTTAGAATGCAAAATATGAGGGAAATGTTTGATAAAGGTCAATTCACCACTATCAGGAGAACAGGGGTCCCCTGTCCTCAGTTATGCAAGATGAATCTATATGGCAACTAAATATAGAGTTGGCTATGCAAGTGCATTTGTCCTACATTTTGCTACACAGTAGCAGGGCACTTACTGCTATTCCACTGATGTTGGGTAAATAGCTAGAATGAATGAATATACTACTGTTATCAGCACATGCATTGGAAAATGATTCTGACATTTCTTCTTTAGAGTTTGGCTTTTAGCAATCTTGTACAGTGGAGCAGCTCAGGGCTGTGAGCAGGTGTTTGGATTCGCTGAAGCCAAGAAATAATGAGTCACTAATATCCATGTCCTGTTCTCCTAGACGTTCCACTTCCTATACATGTCCCGGGAAAGTTTAGCTAATTACAAAATTGTAAGATGCGGTTTTGACAGGATAATACGTTTTAGTACATCATGATTTTGTGTGTAGGTTGTCAAGTGAAACGCTGTTTAACGTAAATTATTTTATATATAAGATTATTATAAAATATACAGAATTTTCTTGCCTAGGCTAACACTTTGTTAAAAGATAAGTAATATTTAGGAGAAACACTATAATTAAGTGATCCAATCTCCTTGATGACCATTTTACCAACATCACTTGTACTGGTGGAGACTTCCATTTAGTTTTCTAAATTACAGAGTGACAAATCTCTTCCTTTACTATGAGTAAACTATTTTTTTTATGGACACTTGGAGGCTACGCTTGTTACATTCATTAATCGTTGGTGGGGTCGCTGGGACATTGCTATGTGTAAACCTACCTTTACAGGCATGTGATGTCTGTGTATAAAGATAACTAGTTGTGCTACAAGAACATCAATCCTAAAAATGAGTGATCAAACTACAGTAAGTAGGCTATAATTAGTCTCCCATTGTTAGTCATTTTGCAAGTTCTTGTAGACATCCGGCATAAATAACAGGTATAAAAGGAGTCTGTTAGAGTAAAATTACAGCATAAACTAAGCATATATCCTTGTTGGTAGTATAGGTGCATTAAAAATCAATTATGCTATTTAGGGTGCTTTGTGAAGCCTTGGTGTGACCAAGAATCTCAGTACACCGTTCTGCCTACAAGTTCTGCATGCCCTGCCTTCATCACTGGTGACTAAAGTCCCCGCCACACCTAGCAAGATCGCTAGCGAAATCGCTTTTTTGTCACAGGTTTTGTGACACAACAGCAACCTTGCCAGCGATCTCGCTATGTTTGACACGTAGCAACGACCAGGCCCCCACTGTGAGATCGCCGATCGTGTCAAAATGGCCTGGACCATTTTTTGATCGTCGGGCTCCAGCTGGCTAGCATGCATTAATGTGTGTGACGCCTTAACAACGACCTCGTTGGCAACTCAGAACTCAGCCACGTAGGTCTGAGTCATCAGATTAGCTGCTGTGTGACAGGGTCCCAATGACCGCCGAGGTCGTTATACCATCAAAGGATTGGGAAAACAAGGTGTGTTACAGTCCGCGCTGCCAAGTCATCACAAATTACCAGGAATCCAATTTGGATAGCAAAAGATCTTCTTTATTTCCTTTCCTACGCGTTTCGATGCCCCTCCTGGCACCTTCCTCAGGGATAAGACACTATTGCGCCTCTTGTTCTCCTACCTCTTGTCTATTTGAGGTCGTTATATGGGTCGCCGTATTGTTGCTACGTCGTTCAGTAGATCTGACTGTTTGACATCTCACCAGCGACCACGTAGTGACGTTCCAGCGATCCTTACCAGGTCTTATTGTTGTTGGGATCGTTGGATTGTCACCAAGTGTAACAGGACCCTAACAATGCTGGCTTATCTGAGCTTTCTTTAAACAGTGTTTGATCTTGTCCAGTGCTGTCATTCTTCAGTGAGGAAGGTAGGGCGTACAAAACCATTCGTTGGAATTATGCATAGTCTCTTGGCAGTGGCGTACATAAAAATCATAGGCCTCAATAGAAAAAGTACTAATTGCCCCCTGCCCCTTAAAAATTATAAAAAGAAAAATTATATATTTGGCAGTGATGAAGCCCCTTAGTGTTCTCACCAGTGATATCCCTTTTTATGCACATGATAGAGTATGATCCTAAAATTACCCCTATCCACACACATTTAGTAAAGGATCCCCACAGTGTATCTCTACCCCACAGTTTCACCCTTCACGTACAGTTTTACACATGATTACTCCATATTGCCTCCATCAAAGTATGATGTCTCTACAGTGTCATCATCACAGTATAATACCCCCATAGCATCATGCCCTTAAAGTTTCCCCAGTGGAATAAGATCCCCATATACTCCCCCCTTCAATATAATGGTCCCAATGTAGTATACTGTCCTCCATCATCCCCCCGCTACATATAAAAGCCCTTGCAGCCCCACTCATCTTCCTTCAGTCAGCATGATTGGTCCTCACTAGCCCCCCATTCAGTATGATTGGCCCACTATTTAGTATGAAAGGCCCACCCAGTATTATAGTCCCCAACAGCCCCCCTCTCGTTGTAATGAACCCCACCAAACCCCCGTCAGAATAATTGACCTAACTAGCCCCTCACTCAATCTGATTAGTCCCACCAGTACCCCACTCAGTATAATAACCTACATATCTTCCACTCAGTACAGTGGCCCACCCAGTTTGACTGGACAAGCCTCCGACTCAGTATGATGCCCCCACTAGCTCCCCACCAAGTATAATAACCCCCACATCTTCCACTCAGTACAGTGGTCAGTGGTCCACCCAGTATGACTGGACCAGTCTCCGACTCAGTATGATGCCCCCACTAGCTCCCCACTAAGTATAGTGACCCCCAGCAGCTCCCACTCAGTATTATTGCCCACACCAGCCCCCTTACTCAGTACAATGGTCCACAGTATAACTGGCCCTCATTCGCTCCTACATTCTGAATGATTGCACCCCCCCCATTCAATACAATTGGCCCCCACCAGCATCCACATTCAGTTGATGGCCCCCACAATTACTGACATTTAAGAAAAAAATCAAAACTACTCGCCTCACCTTACTCACTCGGAATGCTGCTCCAGTTTGTGTAGTGTGAGGACTGAGACTCTTTGGATATTGGCTATATGGCTGGATGAAAGGCGTCTTTCTGTCCCCTAAGGTCTTCCATGTCTTAATTTCCTGTGGCGCTGTTATTAAAGTTTGTAGTGAAAATAGCCTTTTAAGCCATTATTTCTTAAAGGGAACCTGTCACATACTTAATGCCTCCCAAGCAATCACTATCTATCCCTGCAGCTTCTTAGTACTATTCTAAGCTTCCCAATCTGACTTAATACAATGCTATAATAGTAGAGAAAAATATTTTAGTAACTTACTATTTCTGATGGTAATGAGGCTCCCGTCTAGACGTTTTGGCTGTTCTCTCCTGGTTCATGTTCCCCTGCGTTCCCCAGGGGGCGTGATAACCTAATTTACAAGCATATTTCCCACCTACATTATGTGGCTTCCAAGCAGGTATGACATGACGGTTGAGTGATTTCTGGTCCTGTGCATTGTGGGTAAGTATTGGGTGTATTGGCCAGCTTCAGGGCATGCGCACTGTGCATTCTGAAGCTGTCCAGTACGCACGATAATCCCCCACAATGCACTAGACCAGAAATGACGCACCGTCGCGTCATACCAGAAAGGAGTGAACACAATTTGGACTGGAAGTGCGCTTGTATATTATGTTATCACGCCCACTGGGGCAGGATCACCAGGGAACGCAGGGGGGCATGAACCAAGAGAGAACAGCCAAAACATCTAGACGGAAGCCTCATTACGATCAGAAATACTATGTTACCAAATGATTTTTCTCCACTATTACAGCACAGTATTAGGTCAGACAGGGATGCTTAAAATTGTACTAGGAAGCTGCAGGGACATTTAGGGATCGCTTGGGGGGCATATAGTAGCTGACAGGTTCCCTTTAAATCTGTTAGATAAATTTTCCCAAAAGTAACTAAGTTATGATTTGTAGAAACAAAGAAAGAAAAAGCCAGCTCACCAATTGATGTCTTCCCCGGTAGAAAGATTTCATCTGGAAGTTATCGCACGGACAGGATAGGATCTCACCACTCTCTTGCAATAGAAAAAGGGAAAAATCCAGCAAAAAAAGCCATAGTTCCAGGTCAATTAAAAAATAAAATTTCATCAAACAAAATTGAAATCCAGGGAGCTGTAATCAGACAGTGCTAAATTAGCCGTAGTATATCAGTCTACATTTTTCAGCAGTATGCCTTCCTCATGGTCTGTTTGACTATGAGGAAGGCACACAGCCGAAACACGTAGTGTTATATACTACTGCTGATTTAGCACTGTCAGATTACACTCCATGGATTTTAATTTTCCTTAATAAAATTTAATTTTTTCATAAAAATTGATTTTTTTGCTGGATTTTTTCTTATTTTTCTACTGTAAGTTATGTCTTGTGTCTACAAAGTAAATGAGTATAGAAATCTGATATATGTAAAAATAGCTAATGCTAAAACATTATCATAATGCAAAGCAGTAGAAGTGTTTAATATTTCTAATAAAGTGTGTGCTAAAAGTACCACTGTTAAATTGTATAACTGAAATCTTATTTGAGTGTTTCTTTCACATAGTTGAAAACCATAGTATATCAAAGACTGTAATTTGTGCCAACTATGAAAGTAGTGCTGGGATGGCCTTATGCCAAGACTGTGCACTTGGTGACTTTTGTTTGGGCCTCTAGTGCTTTGGCTTCTTGTTGAGCTGGAATGATACTAGAAAGTTAATTTTCAGAAAAGGAAATAACTATGCATCTCAAGTAAAAGTGACATTTTGCATATCTTTTGATCAGATTTTCTGAACACAGTATTATACTGCACACTGTATCCTCAGATTCTGCCCCATTGGCTTTCTCAACTTCCGTTACTGACCTTTATTCTCCAATTCTCACTATTTCTTATCCACACAACAATGGCTCTCCTCAGATCGGTGTTGGCACTCAGTTCCCATGGTAATGCATTTCCAGATCATCTTACTATGTATTAGTACAAGTATCTACAGTCATGGCCGAAAGTGTTGCCACCTTTGAAATTATTCCAAAAAATGAAGTATTTCTCCCAAAAAATTGTTGCAATTACACATTTTGTTATACACATGTTTATTCCCTTTGTGTGTATTGGAACAACACACAAAAAGACAAACTGGACATAATTTTATATAAACCCCAAAAAAGAGTTGGATAAAATTGCTGGCATCATTCCAAAATTTTGGGTAAATAAATTTGTTTCAAGCATGTTTCCTCAAACTCAGTTGTGGTAATTAACAGATGTGGAAAATAGAAAAATCCCACCTGAAATCAGATAAAAAGGGGAGAAGGTGATTCCAATTAACTGTATGAGGACATGAGAACCAAAATTGTTTAAAAATATAAACAATCTCAAGGTTACAAGTCCATATACAGATATCTTGATGTTCTCTTGTTCATGATGAGCAACGTAACCAAAACATTTGCAGCCCATAGCACTGTAGCTAATCTCCCTGGATGTGGATGGCAGAGAAAAATTGATGGAAGGTTATAACGCAGGATTGTCTGGATGGTGGGGAAGCAGCCCCAATCAAGATCTAAAGAAATTCAAGCTGTCCTATTGACTCACTGTGCATCTCTGTCAACGTCAAACTATCCATCAACATTGGAATGAAATTTTATGGCAGGAGACCCAGGAGGACTCCACTGACAGAGAGATCTAAAAAAGCTTGACTGCAGTTTGTTAAAATGTATGTGAGTATTAGTCACTGAGTAAGCCAAAATCCTTCTGGGAAAGAGTCTTGTGGACAGTTGAGACCAAGATTTCATTTTGGTAAATCACATCATTTTACTGTTTATTGAAAATGAAATGAGGCCTACAAACAAAAGGAACACAGTACCTATAGTCAAATATGGTGGAGATTCAAAGATGTTTTGGGGCTGTTTTGCTGCCTCTGGCACTGGGTGCCTTGACTGTGTGCAAGGCATCGTGAAATCTGAAGATTACCAAAAGATTTTGGATCGCAATGTAGTGCCCAGTGTCAAAAAGTTGGATTTACTTCCTAGGTCAAGGGACTTCCAACCGGACAATGACGCCAAACATATTGTTCTAATACACACAAAGGAAATAAATGTGTACAATAAAACATATATTTGCAATAATTTCTGGAATTTTCTGGAACAATTTCAAGGGTGCCAATACTGATGGCCATTTCTATATGTCACGCACCTTAAAGGGAACCTGTCACCTGGATCTAAGCCGCTACACTATCACTACCTGTCCCTGCACTTTCCTAGCTGCTCCCTATCTATCCCTCTCTGAGCTAAAGGGGCCCTATAAAACTGCAGAAAAATAACTTATAACTTACAGCAGTCCCTGAGGCTGGGGACTGAAAAGGCGGCCCCAGGCTCCATCCTGCCCCTCCTCGATGCAGCAGCGCACGCCCCGCTAGGCAGCATTATTCTTTCTTCATCGCCGCCTCCTCCATTTGGAATCTCCCGCCCTCTTTACACCTATCATGCATCGGCCGCTACGTCACATCCGGCGCGGGTCATTATGGGACCCAGTGCATTATGGGCTTGATCATGTGATCGGCCCAACTTCAATAAGCGCATTGCGCATACGCGGAACGGGGCCGATCACGTGATCAAGCCCATAATGCACTGGGTCCGATCACGTGATCGGGCCCATAAATGCACTGTGGCGGATGTGACTTAGCGGCCGGTGCAGGATAAGTGTAAACCCATCTCATTTGTTTATTTTCACCAGGTAAACCAATATAACTACACAAAATGTAGAAAAAAACATTTCTGACATGCAAAAACAAAACCCCCAAAAATTTGTGACCAATATAGCCAACTTTCTTTATGATGACAGTCAACAGCCTTCCATCCATAGGTTCTGTCAGTTGCTTGATCTGTTTACAATCAACATTGCGTGCAGCAGCCACCAGACACTGTTCCGAGAGGTGTGCTGTTTTCCCTCCCTGTAGATCTCACATTTTAGGAGGGACCACAGGTTCTCTATGGGGTTCAGATCAGGTGAGCAAGGGGGCCATGTCATTATTTTTCTTCTTTTAAACCTTTACTGGCCAGCCATTTTGTGGAGTAGTTGGATGCGTGTAATAGAGCATTGTCCTGCATGAAATTCATATTTTTCTTGAACGATACCAACTTCTTCCTATACCACTGCTTGAAGAAGTTGTCTTCCAGAAACTGGCAGTAGGTCCTGGAGTTGAGCTTCTCTCCATCCTCAACCCAAAAAGGTCCCACAAGTTCATCTTTGATGATACCAGCCCATACCAGTACCCCACCTCCACCTTTCTGGCATCTGAGTCGGAGTGGAGCTCTCTGCCCTTTACTGATCCAGACTCTGGCCTATCCATCTGGCCCATCAAGAGTCATTCTCATTTCATCAGTCCATAAAACCTTTGAAAAATCAGACTTAAGATATTTCTTGACCCAGTCTTGACGTTTTATCTTATGTTTCTTGTTCAAAGGTGGTCGTTTTTCAGCCTTCCTTACCTTGGCCATGTCCCTTAGTATAGCACACCTTGTGCTTTTTGATACTCCAGTAATGTTGCAGCTCTGAAATATGGCAAAACTGGTGGCAAATGGCACCTTGGCAGCGTCATGCTTGATTTTCCTCAATTCATGGGCAGTTATTTTGCGCCTTTTTTGCCCAACACGCTTCTTGCTACTCTGTTGGCTATTTGCAATTTTGGACTTTTCAATGCCTGTCAAATCTCTCTTGACCCATTTTGCCTAAGGAAAGGCATTTGCCTAATAATTAAGCACACCTTATATAGGGTGTTGATGTCATTACACCACACCCCTCCTCATTACAGAGATGCACATCTCCTGATTTACTTAAATGGTAGTTGGTTCTCAAGCCTATACAACAGGGTTGGGGAACCTTAGGTCCCAGGGCCGAATGCGGCCCCCGATGACTTTTTTGCGGCCCCCGGGCAGATTCCTGGGGCTGCAGTGCTCAGGCTGGCAGACGCGTTTTGCTTACCTTCTGCCCTTTAAATGCAGCTCTCCAGCGTTGTCTATGCACTCAGCCTCGGCCTCCCCACTGAGGTATATGCTCCCAGCCTCTCCTGTGATGTCTATGCCCCCAGCCTCGGCCTCCCCAGTGAGGTATATGTTCCCAGCCTCTTCTGTGATGTCTAGGGCTCTAGCAAACCTGGAAAAGCAGTTGAGAAGCAACAAGACCAATATCACCTAACATCACAGCCCCACCAAAGAGAAGCAGCTCCAGCCACCACAGTACGAAATTGATTGTTTAAACAAATATAACAGGTAATTTTCAAGTTGATAATTTTGTACGGCCCCTGAAGGATTGTAGAAATTTCCAAATGGCCCCCGGCACAAAAATGGTTCCCCGTCCCTGCTATACAGCTTGGAGTAGGACAACATGTATAAAAAGTATCATGTGATCAAAATACTCAATTGCCTAATAATTCTTCACACAGTGTATATAAAAGCTTTTCACTACATATCCATGCAGGAAAATGACAGAAATAAAGGAAATTATAACTTGGTTCACGTATCTTATGCATAGTCTGTTGCAGATGTGGGGAACTCCAGGCCTTCAGAGCCGCCAACAGGTCATGTTTTCAGGATTTCCTTAACTTTGCACATGGGTTAGAATCATCACCAGTGCAGGTAATTATATTATACCCTGTGCAATACTAAGGAAATCCTTAAAACATGACCTGTTGGTGGCCTTCGAGGCCTGTGGTTCCCCACCCCTGCTCTACTGTAATTGTGGCAGTGAATCTGTTGGACTATGTGTACCATGCTGCTCATTGTGACCCTGTGATGAATATCTATAAAGACTATAATATGGTGCACTTTAGAACTTGTTTGGCTCTCTGTGGTTTATTAAATGCTTTCTACTGTACCACGGTTTGATTTTCTACATTTATGTATCTTTAAGATGTGGTAGTCAACTTTTTTTAGCTTTAGATTCAGCTTTATAGGAGAAAATAGGCTTCATAAAGATACAATTAATATGTTTGTAATGTACCTAATGTTCCATGAGATATAATAAAATCTGTGTTTCTGATTTCAGCTCTTGCTTGGATCATCGCCTCTCCGTACATATTGTTGACATGACAGTTTCCTTGCTGCTTGTGATTATCACTTCTTAGATGAGTTCATCCAAGTTTGTTAATAAAGCACACAATAATTTTGGCATTGCTACGAATATTCCGAATGAGAAGTGAATGAAGAACATGGAGACTACAATAATTCCACAATGGCAGCTATCATTTGCTACGAAGACTCAGACACTCTAACTGCTACGTTCATTAAATATTTTTCAGTATTGTTGATGGTGCTTTTTTTTTCTTTATTTGTGTGTTATTTTTTTAAGAGGACCAGTAAGAAATCTGGTAGGCGAACTCTTGGATAAAAAGTAGTGAATTATACCAAAGTGTTAGAAACATGCCTTTAAGAAGCTGGAGATGCTTTAAAAATGACCATAGAGATGTTCTGTACATACTAAATACAATTAACTCATCATTTCATTTTCTCTAGTTAACTGTTCATATGTTCACACTGAGGTAACAGTAAGGGTATGTGCACATCAGTCGTTTTGTGGGCTGTTTTATAGCGTTTTCCGTCGGCGGTTTCCGCTGAGTTTTATGTTAATTTATGTTAATCCTAGCCACCGGTTGGATTAACATGCTAGTCAATGGAGTTTAGAAAACGCTGTCTACATTAGAACGGTTTATTTATTGTCGTTTTCAGTTTATTCACCGGTTTTCTACCGGTTTTCAAAGATAGAGCAAGTGACTTCTTTTCAGCGTTTTTCCAGCGGTTCCAGCTGAACAAGTGCACCAAAGACCAGTCTGGAACTCGCTAAGAAAAACGCCGGGGAAATCGCCAAGAACACGCTGTCCAAACGCTAATAACCCGATCGCAAATCGTTAGCAAAACGCTAACAAAACGAGGGACACTGCCGAGTTCAGAAAACTCAGTATCTGCCATTCTCCACCGGTTCCCGGTCGGTCTGCAAAGATGCAGAACCGTCCGATGTGCACGTACCCTAATGTTCCTTCAGTTCTCTATTGACCTTGATATGCTGCTCTGTTTGTGCTACTTTGTAAAGATAAAACTGAACATTGTCAAAGATTCTTTACGATTTAAAACCAGTGTGAATTGAGCCAATAGAAATGTGTTTGTTTTACAAACTCAAAGTATATTTTTATGGTTTAAATTTATGTTTGTATCCATAAAATTTTATAAAATAATAATAATGATAAAACCTCCAACAACAATAATACAACTATGACTGCCTGTTCTGTTAAATTGCATATTGTCATGCTAATGGCTTAGGGGTTTGCACTGCTGCTTTGCAGTTCTTGGGTTCTGGGTTCAAATCCCAGGAAGGACATTGTGTTTGTGATGGTTTCCCTCCTTGGAATTAATAGTTTAATAATTCATAGACTATAGAGTAGTGCAAAAAGTCCCTCCCTACATAAAGTCAAATGTCAGCCCCCTGCAGAAGCCACAGCAAAATGTGTAGGACTCCCCCTTTTGGAAGAACAAGCACTTTATTCACACCATGGGTAAACTCAAAATGTCTTTTCTCTCCCCTATTTTGCATTTAGACACACAGTGTGTAGAGGGTACTGCATTCTCATGCTTTGACATTGGCCCCCTTTTGTTTTACTCTTTCATGACCTCTGGGTATATTAATAGCAGAGACGTTTTACTCTATCATGTGTTATTTCTTTCTACATATTATAGTATGGTAGGTGAGGCTGTATGATTTATTGTGCCCCCTACTCAGGACTTATGTCTATTTGATCTTATGTAGACAGGGGCTTTGATTGTGCCTTTCTGGTTTTTATACTACTTTATTGCCTGTAAATTATTACTGTAGGGAAAATTATCTTTGTATATTCTTTGACCTGCACAACTGTATTTTAAGAATATAAAATACATAATATAAGAACATTTTACCTCTGTATGCCTTCACCCCTAATTTTTGTATGTCTTTATGAAAGTTGAGTTTTAGACATTTTTGGGATATGGTTGATTACTATCCTCACTGTTCTAAAATAATCGGCAACTTATCTCCATATTTGTCCTATGGTTGTGTATCCCCACCATTAACAGCTTTCTGCCACTTTGTGCAGTATACCCAGAAAGTGGCCAATCAGTGGTGTGGGTGAAGTTACACAGGGATCAGCATTCTGAGCACTGCAAATCTGCAGCAGAGAAAATCATCATCACTGGCATCGGGGTTTTCGACCGTACATCATGCTACTCTCAGATTCCATAGCAAAACTTGCTGATCGTTTCTCTTATTTTTAAATACTTTTAGAATTAAAGTCGATAAAACTATGTTCTATGACATTTTGCATTAATGAAGATGGGTAATCAGGTTTTTGAATGCTTTCAACAAAATGAACAAGCTAAGCTGAAAAAAGAATTCCAACAAGCTGTTTTCATGTTACTGTTGGTTTCACACTGAATGTAACATGGCTCATTTGCTACATTTCAACAAATAAATTAACATTTTAGTCTGACAAGTCATCAGCTGCAATTTTCTGATGATGGTGTCAAGTGATTTATAATAAACTTCAAAGTACACCACGTGAAATTGTGGACAAATATTTCTTAAATACAACTAATGTGAGGGTGAAACCACTGAAACATCACAAAATGGAGTATTCAGTTAATTAGTACCATTGACAGTCTGTATAAAAGTGTCATAAATCAGATTTTATATTTTCATTTTTGTTAGCTTAACCTTTCCATTCAGATGTGAGTTGGTGACCCTCATCCTTCACTTACAGAGAAGAATGTTTTTCAAGCACAAGTGGTTGGGGAGGTTATTATCCTTCAATATTCCACCACCAATCAGTACTTTAATTCAAGGTTTACATGAAAGCCCAAATCCAACAAGCCATGTAAAAAGTAAGCCATTATATACAATGTATAACACTGGTTTTACAGGGAATATTTATTCAGGTATTTTCTAACATGTACAATACCGTGTTTCCCCGAAAGTAAGACCCTGTCTTACATTTTTTTGGGGGCCAAAAGTGGCCCCCGGTCTTACTTTCGGGGGGGTCTTATATTGGGTGCCCCAGCAGTGTGGCCTACAGGCCCCCTCCTGCTGGGACACTGCGGGAGCGGGTCGCACGTCACGTGCGCCCGCTCATTAGATATGCACTGCATCCCCCTGTCAATCAGCGACAGGGGGAGCAGTGCATTATATATATGGGCCCCCTCCTGCTGGCACACTACCCCCCCAGTTGGTGTTCTGAGGCCCCCCCCTGCTGCTGCTGCTCACATCTTACCCTCCAGGGTCTTCTTGCAGCAGCCAGCGCGTCGGTCCTCCGTCCTCGGCTGTCTCCCGGATCATGTGACCGGCCGATCGCAGTCGCGATGACGTCATGCGCTGCGACGGGTCACATGATCCGGGAGACAGCCGAGGACGGAGGACCGACGCGCTGGCTGCTGCAAGAAGACCCTGGAGGGTAAGATGTGAGCAGCAGCAGCAGCAGGGGGGGGCCTCAGAACACCAACTGGGGGGGTAGCGTGCCAGCAGGAGGGGGCCCATATATATAATGCACTGCTCCCCCTGTCGCTGATTGACAGGGGGATGCAGTGCATATCTAATGAGCGGGCGCACGTGACGTGCGACCTGCTCCCGCTCTCCCCCCCCCTCCCCCGCTAGGGGCCTTACATTAGCCCCCCCCAGTTGTAAGGCCTTATATTCGGGGGAGGCCTTACATTAGCAGGCCCCCCCTTTACCCCTAGGCGGCCTTACAATCGGGGGGGCTTACTTTCGGGGAAACACGGTAGTATCTATATTGAGCATTTTCTAGATGGTTCCTGTAACATACATGGAAAGAATCAACCTGGATGGTGCAAATTACTCATGGCACTCTCTTAGACTGCAGATTTCTGAATACTCACAGCGCACTTTATGCACTGTTAGGACTCTTCCTTGCCAGCAGCGAGAGCGGCCGATCCTGTGACCACAATAGGCATACTGCCAGCCACATTCCAATTCCATATGCACAGGCTCGCTCAATGCAAGTGAAATGAGCAGGGCTGGAATGTAATGGGGTATGTATAACGCATACATGCAGTCACATGAAGAATCCTGACAGCATGCGATGTACACGTCACACAGAGCGACTGTAAACTTTTGTTTCAAACCTGGACAATCCCATTAAGGTAGCATTGCTATACGTGTTTCATAACCACACAGAAATAGTTAACTCCTTGACTCAATAACATTCAGGATCTGCCCTTTATGTCTGCTGAAGAATTTAATAAATGGAAAAAGAGGTAAAGGCAGACTGATTAGATCATTCTCCATGGTTCAATGAACCAGAGGCACTTGGCACAAACAGAGATACTTCGTATTTTAGTCCAGTATCTGGGTAAAGCATACCACAGGTCTTTATTTAATAATCCTTATAAATATATTAGGTACTAGACTATTAATATGATGGATTACAGTTTACACAGAATATCAGTTTACTGATATAAATTTAACCCTTGAGAGACAGTTTTGTTGCCTCTCCACAGTGGAACACACAATTTACATTTTTTGCCAACATAATTATTTAGTGTATATGAAGGAACGTTTAACCTATTCATTTTATTTATTCATAATATTTTTAATTATAGAACACAGTTTTCCCTTTTTTGTTGTTGTCCAATTCATTAAATACCAATAATAACACATACAGTAAATAGACCAGGGGTGGGCAATTTCTTTTTTTTTCAATTGGCGACATGAGAGACCATGACTTGCAGATGTCCAAATAAATGTTAAAATTAATTCTGTTCAATATTATTATAAATATACAGTATATTATTATGTTATATTAATGCTAATTGTATTGCTTATTATTGAGCTGATGAATACCATATAATTTACAGATTTTTTTAAAGTTTATTAAAAACAGAAAATCACAATGCTTCTGTTATACAGCCCTTGTACAGTGAACAACAGCTTCTCCAAAAAACAGTATGATGTCTTATTAGCACTCACCCACTATATACTGTACCCCACAGCCCTCTGTACACAGAACGATGGACCCCACAGCCCTGCACACAGTATAAGCCCCCACAGTCTCTCAAAAAGTATGATAACATACACATTTAGATGGCCCTGACAAGGTATGAATGACCACACAGTCCCCCACACAGTGTGATCCCCCCACCACAGTGGGGTCCCCGACAGTAACCCAACACAGTATGATGACACCCACACACAAAATGATGACATCCATGTAGTATGATCCCTACAGCTCCCTATATACAGAATGGTTACCCTGACAGTGTGATTCCAAATAGCTCCCAACGAATTATGATGGCCACCACAGTCCCCAAACAGCATGACCCCCAAAGCGCCATATAGCCCCCCACCCATACAGTATGATCCCGCACAGCCCTCAAACACAGAATGATGACGCCTATAGTATCTCCTACAGCGCACAAACACAGAATTATAACTCATAGTCACCAACACAGAATTATGACCCCCCACAGTATGATCTCCAACAGACCATGTGATAATCTGGTATACTGAATTTACATAGATCTATAAAGTTTAGCTTAATTCATAATATATGCTGTGTGAATTTTCATTATTATTTAATGATATTGAATTCATAAAAAATTGTAATTGAATATTCATCTGAAAATACTGACATATTTTTGGGACAGCTTAATTCCTAACCTTCAATTCTGTACTTGTACAATTCTATATAGTACTTGCATATTATGGCTCTTGACTCTCTGCTTAAAGGGAACCAACCACCCCAAATGACCCCCCCGGACTAATAATATCGTTCCCTACTTGCAGCACATACATGTGCTGCAATGTTTTGTGCTAAAAAAACTGCTTTTTAAAACTTAAGATAATGCTTTAGAAACTTTATACCGAAGGGACGGGTGGGCGTTACTTACATGGGGCTAAAGCCGGGTTGCAGCTGCCACTCATCATCCTGTGTCCCCTCGCAGCAGTAACGGCCAGCCCTTTTTGCAGCGTCACAGCCTGGTGCACGGGCTCGCATGCCCGTGCACACGTCATCAGCTACAGCCGGGAAGCGAGCGCGCGCTCTGACTTCCACAGCCGAGCGCAGGAAGTCAGAGCGCGCGCTCGCTTCCCGGCTGTAGCTGATGACGTGTGCACGGGCATGCGAGCCCGTGCACCAGGCTGTGACGCTGCAAAAAGGGCTGGCCGTTACTGCTGCGAGGGGACACAGGATGATGAGTGGCAGCTGCAACCCGGCTTTAGCCCCATGTAAGTAACGCCCACCCGTCCCTTCGGTATAAAGTTTCTAAAGCATTATCTTAAGTTTTAAAAAGCAGTTTTTTTAGCAAAAAACATTGCAGCACATGTATGTGCTGCAAGTAGGGAACGATATTATTAGTCCAGGGGGGTCATTTGGGGTGGTTGGTTCCCTTTAATAATTAAAGTTCAGAAAACATTTCCTATGGAAAGATGCATATTGGCTGAAAAACTGCCAATCAAGGCACTTCCTGTAAATAAACTGAGCAGGCGCCAATCTGATCCCTAGATGAAGCCGGAATTACTAACGAAACACATTCCACAAGGACATGGTTATCCTGACCAACATAGGGACAGAATAATTATGGACAGTGTGCACAGTAGGGTGTATCTGAGGCCGGCTTCACACCACGGTTTTGTGCTGCCAGGTTGGATCCTGTTTTTTGCAGGATCCACTAGTCAGAACCTGACACAGGATGAGCAGAAAGTGTGGCCAAATATGCCCTCCGATCCTGTTTTTTGCAGGATTTGTTTCTGCTGCTGTTCATGGTGCTGATCTTTCTGCCAGAGTGTGCAGTGCTGCTCTCCATGGTGCTGAACTCTCAGCCGTGTCTCTGAAATGCTGCTCTCCATGGAGCTGAACTCTCAGCCGTGTCTCTGAAATGCTGCTGTCCATGGTGCTGAATGAGCATGGCAGCATTTGAGAGCCTGCGCGGTGGTGATGCGGGAAACTATCCAATTTTTTCATGGATCCTGTGCCCATAGAATCCAATGTTATGGCCGCCGGATCACCCCAGATCCGGGACTATCCGATGTTGTTCGATTTTTGCACCTAAGACAAAAAATTATGCAGGCTCCGAATTTGTGCCAGTGAAAAACTGGACAAAATCGTATCAGGGACAGAAAACACAAAATCGGATGGCCAAATAGGACCAATCCAGCACCTCAGGAATACATTGAAGGCAAAACCGGATTAGGTTCTGCCCGGTTCAAACCAGACAGAACCTGAAGCAGGAAACCGTGGTGTGAAGCCGGCCTAAGGGCGGCTTCACACTATGGCTGGGATCCGATCTGTATCTGTCCGCTTGAGGCAGACAGATCGGATGAGCACACAGAACTGGAGGGCTAATTTGCCCTCCGGTCCGGTGTGCAGCCACACGCCGCTGATCGGTCATGACTGTGGAGGAGAGGGAGGGGCCGGCGCTGAGCTTCAGCACCATGGAGCTGTCCCCTCTGACAGATCAGGAACAGCAAGGAGCGAGCCGCGGTCCTGAGTTATCAGCGGCGGCAACTGCGCCGGCTGCACACCGGACCAGAGGGCAAATTAGTCCTCCAGTTCTGTGTGCTGATCCGGTCTGGGGCTGTCTGCCTCAAGCGGATAGCCACGGATCGGATCACAGCTGTAGTGTGAAGCGGGCCTTAGACAATTTTTAACCCTGATACACTTCCTTAAATTTGATCAGTCCACATGTGGTACGCTGACTGCTTGGTCAGTATCTATTAACACTAGCTTGGATTACACTTACAGCATGCTCTTCAAATTTGTCTGCTGATACCACATTGTTCTACTCCTATTAGCAAATAAGGGATATAAATTGAATTTAACCAATTCATCTTCAGAACACTGACTGATTAATCAGCATCTAGTGACATGATTATTGAGAGCAGGCTTATAGCATATTCCTAAACTCTGCTGCCTGTCAATATAATACACTCCACCATTACTAATGAAAATGCTTCTGCTACACTGACCAACAAAAGGGTAACAATGTGTTGAAGTTTTGAATTCCAGGCTCCATATTTAACGATTCAGTACAACTTTGAGCGAGAGACTACATTCATTTTTTAGACAATCATCTTGGCTATTTCATACATAAATTTGACTTACAACTACTTAGCATATGATTAGTTTTGCAGATTGTCATGTCACCACATTGTTACTGTTTTGCTCCTAAAAATCTAAATTAATTTTTTATAATTTTGTTATTTTATAATTATTACTAAATGGTGGCCCGATTCTAATGCATCGGGTATTTTAGAATATGTGGGTGTGCAGCGGTGCGGGTGTACGGCGATGCGGTTGTGCGAGTGTGCAGCAGTGACCCCCTCAGTTCTCACCCGCTCCAGGCTTCTGTCCAGCCGCCTCTCACCCTAGCATGTCGTCTTCTTCTTCCTCCAGCATAGACGTCAACAATTCCAAGGCCTCAGGGGGCGGAGTTAACAGGGGGCGTCATAGTAGGCGTGTCCAAGCGCATAGCCTTGATGTGGTTGGCGTGCCCTTGTTTACGGCCATTACGACGCCCCCTTTGGTAGCTCCACCCCCACCCCACGCAGCCTTTGAATTTCTGGAGTCTATGCCACGAAAAGAAGAAGAATGGCGGGGTGAGCAGCGGGCAGATGGAAAGGCGGCTGGGAGGGAACGTGGAGCGGGTGAGCAGCGGGCAGCAGACCGAGCGAAGGGGGGCCGGGAGACCAGGCGGACTGTGCCTGTTTTCCTGTAACGGAAATCCCACGTCGCTGATTGGTCGCGCCCAGCCACCCGCGAACAATCAGTGATGTGGGTTTTGCGTTAGAGACAGTGTGACGTGAGTGCAAGGGCTAAGTGTCAGGTGAGTGCAAGGTGAGTGTAGGGCTAAGTGTGAGGTGAGTGCAAGGTGAGTGTGACATGAGTGTAGGACAGAGTGTGACGTGAGTGCAGGGCAGAGTGTGACGTGAGTGCAGGACACAGTGTGACGTGAGTGCAGGGCAGAGTGTGATGTGAGTGCAAGGCAGAGTGTGACGTGAGTGCAGGGCAGAGTGTGACGTAAGTGCAGGGCAGAGTGTGATGTGAGTGCAGGGCAGAGTGTGACGTGAGTGCAAGACAGAGTGTGACGTGAGTGTAGGGCAGAGTGTGACGTGAGTGCAGGGCAGAGTGTGACGTGAGTGCAGGGCAGAGTGTGACGTGAGTGCAAGTGCAGGGCAGAGTGTGACGTGAGTGCAGGTCAGAGTGACTTGAGTGCAGGGCAGAGTGTGACGTGAGTGTATGGCAGAGTGTGACGTGAGTGCAGGGCAGAGTGTGAGTGGTGGGTGAGTGTGAGTGTAGGGTGTGTGGGTGCAAGGGGGGCTGCAGTACCTGGCTCCTGGTGCTGTGTGCGTTTAGCTTAAGGACCTCTGGTGATGCCACAGCCATGTGATCTTGCTCCGGCCATGATTGTGACATCATCAGAGGTACTGTAAGTATAGAGCCCCCTTCACACATAACGACGCACTAGCGATACCGATAATGATACGACCTGGCCGGGATCGCTGGTGCGTCGCTTTCACGTCGCTGTTCATTTCAAATAGCGGGACAGGAAAGCCGACAGTGAAGTCAGCTTTCCCGCCCGCTATGTGAGTGTAGCGCTGTCGTCTCTGTCACGGCAATCCCACGTCGCTGATGCGTCGCCAGTGCTTTTTTTTGTAAAAAACATGTTTGCCGGGTGCAGCAAGGCTCTCTGCCGCCTGAGCCTAGGTGAGGACCGGGGGGGTGGGGTTGCTGTCGGTGCCCGCGGGTGAGGAGTGGGGAGCGGGGGGTGCTGTCGGTAACCGCTGCTGGTGATTTTACCTTAAGCAGCCGGCGCACGTCACACAGGGAGCCGGCAGCATGATGCAGGAACCGCCCCCTTCTGCTCTGCGGCTCCCCCTGCCTCCATGCCGCCTGAGCCTAAAGGCTCATATTGACCATTGGACAGTGCGGCCCTGCCTGGCTCTATATTTACCTCCTCCTCCAGCTCTGATCTTCCCGGTTTCACTGCTGTTGCTGTGATCGGGCAGAAATGATGCAGCAACGCTCCTCCACTTCCTGGTTCTGTGTGGTCATGTGATCGGCACAGCAGAGAGTGTCATCATCTCTGCGAGCGATCACAGCAGCAGCCGGGAGACCGGAGAGACACAGGGAGATCAGCGCTGGAGGAAGAGGTGAGTATACAGTTTATTATTTTACTATGGCAGCAGCATGGGGGCCATATCTAACATAGGGGGGGCATGTGCCATCACAGGGGGGCGGAGGACCATATAATATGCGCCGCTCCCCCAGCCCATCACTGCGGTGCGGCTTCAGCACCATTGTGATGGAGAGCAGCTATGCATATTATATGAGTGGGAGTAGGAGATCTCCCACTGCCTCCCCCAGCTCACATTTTCTGGTACGCCGTACCGTTGCAGAAAAAGCACTGTGCTCGCCGCGGACCTGTGTGCCGCAGGTAGCCGCGGCTGAGCTCCGTCAGCAGCTCGCCAGCCGGGAGATGACCGGCTGACGCTGGTCATCTCCCGGCTGGCTCGCGCTGCGGCCACTGTTGGCCGAACCCGCGTATCCCGGCGCCGCTGTCACCGGGCTGCAAATTGGCGCGAAATTCGAACTTTGAATTTGCGCGCCTATTTGCATAGTCTGCGCCTCCGGCAGCCACCAATGAGCGCCCTCTGTCTGGCGCGCAATTTCTGTGACCGACCGACGGCTTACACAATTATATAGTAGATTTTTTTTTTTTTTGCAGTGTTCACTAAATTGGCTAACTAGTGTGACAGACTTACAAAGCGGGTTGTTATGGACTCAGCAACACCAAATATTTGTACTTCTTTTTTTACTGCATAAATATTTATATTTAGTTCATAATTGTTTTTTCTGTTCTTTATTTTGGGGAGTAATATATTTACAATTTTTTATACTTTTATTTTTACTTAATCTTTCTATGGTACTTTAACTTATATTAGTCTTGCATTTCAAAGTACACAAATTGCAGTATATTACACCTGTCAATGTGACACTAACAGAACGCCTGTTAGACCATACAGAGTTCGGCTATGACTTAAGTCAAACTCCTGGCAGTGATCACATATGCACAGCTTCTGTGTCCACATGATCACAAGGACATACCGATGCATCCATTTGTGGAAACGCACTTCACTAAAGGATGTATTAGTATGTCCTATGTCAGACAGGAGTTAAAAAATAGGGAAAAGGTTCTCAGAATCTTCATATGCTCATCTATCCTTTTGATTCCTGCTGTAGAGCAATTTACCAGAATTCTGATTACATGTAATTACAGGAAAAATTAATAACACATTTGTTAGTCTGTTGGCAGGCTAACAAACACTGACTTTTAAGTGATCTCATCTAGTGCATTATATACAAGGTTACCAATACCTGAAAACACCAAAGAATTTAATAGATTCTGCAAATTAGATTGATTGTAAATTACCTGAAAGTGCCCCATTTACTAGCAAAATGTTCAATATGTGCTGGAACAGAGAAACAGTGTTCTTATCTAGAAAGGGAGCACTGTAAAGCTTCGAAGTACATTATAATACTCCAACCTAATTGTGCTGCCGATTAGAGTAGCTTCCTTAACTTCCATAACACCAATATTGTCCTTCAGAATCAGCTATTTGTCCGCATTCTGAGATTTGTCATTTTTGGATGAGCTTTATGTGGTCGTACTTTGTGGGCCACATATAAGTTAAAAAGACTTGTCTACAATTTTTTTTATTATTGATGCAGAATTAATTTATTTTATATGGTTTCTGAAATATAATGTATTACATGTATTAAATATAATAATTGTTATATTTTATTTTTGGGTAGACGTGTAGCACTACTTCAAGACTGCCATTTAAAGGGGTTGTCCAGGATAAAAAATAATTGTGCCTAACCACTAACAGGCAGGTGGCTGCCGCCTACCTGCCTGTTGTGCCTAGCACCAGTCACCACCATTCACCCCTGGCACAGAGTGATCATAGACCGCTCCTACCAGGGACAGCTTGGCGGGGTAAACAGCAAAGCGGAAGAGCTGTTGCTTCTTTTCGGCTCTGCTCTGCAGAAGTGGGTGCATAGCAGACGTCACGCTGACTGATAGATGGCTCCTCGCTAACTAATTGGGACAGCAATTTGTCAATCAGCATGACGTCTGTGACCACTCCGTGTCGGCGGTGAACGGTGCCAGGCACAACAGGCAGGCAGGGACCATCAACCTGCTTGTTAGTACTTAGGCACAATTTTTTTTCATCCCAGATATCCTCTTTAATAAAGACCCCTTCTCCCTTAAAGGAACATCGTCAGGTCATTTTTCATTATAATAATATTAACCTTGGATAGTGCCTGGGCAGAACTTTTAAAAACATGTAAAATCATTATACTACCCTTTGTAGTTTCCATGTTATCTGCATTTTTAGACCCTGCAGGCAGCTCCTGCATTAGTCCTCTCCATTATATTCACAGAGGATTAGTCCAGCTGTGTTATAAACTGTCATTTAATTATTCACCCACTCTCAGCAGCTCCCTCCTCTTTCCTTCCTCTTCCCTTTGATTTCAGTGCAGTGTGGTTTCAATTACCGTTAGGAGCTTTTGTTCTGTTGAGGACATGGAGGGAGAGAGCTATTGCAGGTCTACTTTGCCTGATCTAGACTCCATTTGTGTTCTGTAAGCAGATATCCTGCTGTTCTGTGACAGATTCTGTGTTGTACTTGACCTCTTGTTTTTGCTGCAAAGAGAACAGAGAGGAGAATACAGCCCTCCACCCCCCCTCACTGATGTCCTGTGCAGCCTGTGCAGTAATATGATGTGAATATGTGACATGAATATTCATCCTATGGGGAGTGGACAGCAGAGAACTAAGTGGATCACTCACTATGATTGACAGATGAAATAAATATCTTTCTTTGAGGTTTATACAGGATAGGGGGAAATATAAATAAAAGAAATACATCAATAAAGAGAACCTAAGGAAAGGAATTAGAAAATGATAGCAGTTACATATGGATTTTTGACCAGACAGATTTCATTTAATAACAATCTATTAGGCCACATTCGGCAGCCTCCTTTATCTTAATTTTTAGCTTAACAAATACTGATATTATACACTGATATATAGCACTTATATATACTAAAGCATATTGTGTCTGCATATAAAAAAAAATGCATCAGCATCTGTTATGTCCTGTTCTTTTTGCTTTAACCAAAAAAATTATATTAGATTGCATATGAATGCAACATTTCCACATACAATCAATCAGAGACACCAATAAATATTTGTCTATCCATTGTCTTTTGTACAATATCTTGTGAAAGAAATTTTCTTGGGTTACAACTGTTTCTTGGAAAACTAGGTGACAAAGCCAGAGGTTAATGCAAAACAAATGGCTGGATACAATTTTGGTTTTGGCTAAAAGAAAAAAATAAAAATGAACACATACACAACTATATATTTCCAGCCCTTAGGCTGGTTTCACAGTACCAGTTTTGAGAATCCGGGGTATGCGGGTAAAACCTGCACCCCAAGATTCCTGCGCAATTGTAAAACCTGATGCTACTGGATGCATCCACACCATAATTCTCAGTAATCCATCTCATACATCAGTTTTAATACTGGTGCATGAGCATCCCGTTGCGTTCTTTTTTTAGATGCATCCGGTTTAAAATGACATGCCCCCCAGTAGGTGTGTCATTTAAAACTGGGTTCCGGACATGCTCAGTCAAAAATACTGGATTCGGTGTCTGGATCCAGCGGGATCCGGATTCCGTCGGATGCGAGTTGCATAGAGCACCATTAATAATTTAATTTGCATTGCCAGGGATCCAGGTGTTCTCAGTTTTTAAATGGTCATCAAAAAACGTTTCAAACTGCGTTTTTGGTTTCAGTTAAAAACCGTGGACACTCGGATCCAGGGAGAACCGGATTTACCAGATTCTCAAAATCGGTAATGTGAAACCAGCTTTAGCAAGACATATACTGTAGATATCTGTCAGTCAAAAAAGCAGACTGTTATCTCTCCTGAATCCTTAAATGTATAAATGTTTGACCTAGTCAAATATTCATGTGTTCTGTATGGGAAAGGCAATGACAGCCACTGCCAAACCCCTTATCTTTACATTCCAGCTGCCCAACATACCCTCTCCCCAGTCCCCCAAGCCAAGTGCCTCGGGGTAATCCTTGACTCCTCCCTATCCTTCAAGCCCCACATCGAGGCCCTCAGCACATCCCTCCGGCTCCAACTTAGAAACATCTCGCGGATCCGCTCCTTTCTTACCCATTGACACTGCTAAAACACTTATTCATGCTCTTATCATCTCCCGCCTTGACTACTGCAACCTCCTCACTGGCCTCTTGGCTAACTCCCTTACACCTCTCCAATCTATCCTCAATTCAGATGCCCGACTAATCCATCTGTCCTCCCACTACTCCCCTGTCTCCCTCCTCTGCCAAGCCCTTCACTGGCTCCCTGCCTCCAAGAGATCACAGTTCAAAATGCTAACCATGACATACAAAGCCATACACAACCTGTCTCCACCATACATCTCCGACCTAGCCTCCTGATACCTACCCTCACGCAACCTCCGTTCCTCACAAGAACTCCTCCTCTGCTCCCCGCTCATCTCCTCTTCGCAACAACCGCGTCCAGGACTTCTCCCGGACATCTGCCATACTCTGGAACTCCATGCCCTAACATGTCAGACACTGTCCGACCCTGAGAAGCTTCAAGTGTTACCTGAAGACTCACCTTTTCCGTCAAGCCTACAACCTGCCATGAGACCCAGGCAACCACCCCATAACTGACATTCCCCCATCCTACTGTATTCCCACCCGCCCCTCGTAGACTGTGAGCCCTCGTGGACAGGGTCCCCTCCCCTCCTGTACCTGTATGTCCTGATTGTCTAGAGTCAGTGTACTTGTGCTTGTCTCCCTCATCCTCATGTAAAGCGCCATGGAACCTAATGGCGCTATATAAATAAATAATAATAATAATAACTCTCTGTAGTGGAGAGACGACCATTCTTATTAGAAAGTCAGCGAACCTAAACCAAACTTTGTTGTGTAGTGATATTTTAATGGGGTTCTCAATTACTCTTTTAGGATAAATCATCAAATACCAGGTCCAACACCTGGAACCTCAAATGATCAGCTGTTTGTAGTTTCCACAATGGTCGTTAAGGCTGGCTTCACACCATGGTTTTTGCCTGTCTGTGTAGATCCTGTTTTTTGCATGACCACCTGGATAGAAACAGACAGGTCAGGATTTATGGAAAGTGGTGTTAAATATGGTCATGGATCCTGTTTTTTACAGTATTCACTTTTGTACAGAAATGCAGAGAGAGCAAGAGAATTTCCTGCACAGATTTCTGCTTTCATGACCATGGAAGCATTCTGAGCAGGCGCAATGCAAAAAAACTGATTCAAGAAACGATTCTGTTTTTTCCTGGACTCCCATGTTAAGTGCGATGGACCACGCCGGATTAATTTCTGTCCGGTTTTGTCCATTTTTTTGACCGGAGCACAAAAATGTTGCAGTCTTTGATTTTGAGGACGGTGAAAAAACGGACAAAAATGAATCCAGCACAGAACACACAAAAACTGGATGGCCAAATAGGACCAATCCGGCACCATACGGATATATGGGAGGCAAAAAAACAGATACTGTTTTGTCTTGTTAAAACTGGACAGAATAGGATTCCAAAAACCGTGGTGTGAAGTCAGCCTAAGTAAATGCTTTATTGAGCAGCATCCATCTCTGCACATTGTGTACCAGCTCTTGTAGGTTACTACAGCCCAGCTCCCATTAACGTCAATGGGAAATGAGCTACAATACTCATTGGCTCCATATACTACCGTATATACTCGTGTATAAGCCGAGCCGTGTATAAGCCGACCCCCCTACTTTTGCCCCCAAAACCTGGGAAAATCTATTGACTCGTGTATAAGCCGAGGGTGGACCCCAGCACAGGTATACAGCCCCCAGCAGTGTGGTATACAGCAGCCCCAGAGGTATATACAGCAGCCCCAGTGGTAGTATACAGCAGCAGCCCCAGTGGTATATACAGCAGCAGCCCCAGTGGTATATACAGCCCCAGTGGTAGTATACATGCAGCCCCAGTAGTATATACAGCCCTAGTAGTATATACAGCCCCAGTGGTAGTATACACGTATCCCCAGTAGTATATACAGCCCTAGTAGTATATACAGCCCCAGTGGTAGTATACACGTAGCCCCAGTAGTATATACAGCCCCAGTAGTATATACAGCCCCAGTGGTAGTATACATGCAGCCCCAGTAGTATATACAGCCCTAGTAGTATATACAGC
The DNA here is from genome assembly GCA_033576535.1 of Allobates femoralis. Lineage (NCBI taxonomy): Eukaryota > Metazoa > Chordata > Amphibia > Anura > Aromobatidae > Allobates > Allobates femoralis. The sequence goes on from JARQOC010000004.1 coordinate 255,725,114, forward strand.
CCCAGTGGTAGTATACACGTAGCCCCAGTAGTATATACAGCCCCAGTAGTATATACAGCCCCAGTGGTAGTATACAGGCAGTCCCAGTAGTTTATACAGCCCCAGTGGTAGTATACAGGCAGCCCCAGTAGTATATACAGCCCCAGTGGTAGTATACAGGCAGCCCCAGTAGTATATACAGCCCCAGTGGTAGTATACAGGCAGCCCCAGTATTATATACAGCCCCAGTGGTAGTTTACAGGCAGTCCCAGTATTATATACAGCCCCAGTGGTAGTTTACAGGCAGCCCCAGTAGTATATACAGCCCCAGTGGTAGTATACAGGCAGCCCCAGTATTATATACAGCCCCAGTGGTAGTTTACAGGCAGCCCCAGTATTATATACAGCCCCAGTGGTAGTTTACAGGCAGCCCCAGTAGTATATACAGCCCCAGTGGTAGTATACAGGCAGCCCCAGTAATGCAGGGCCCCCCCAGCCTGACTCCGGTCACCTGTAAAGCAAATTATACTTATCACTGTCCCGCTGTCCACGCCCGCCGCTGCCGACATCCGCGATCCTCCATCTTCATGTGTCTTCTTCCTGTTTCCTGTGTTCGGCGCCGGTAATGACGTCATTGGCTGCGACGAACACAGGAAACAGGAAGAAGACGCATGAAGATGGAGGATCGCATGTCGGCAGCGGCGGGCGCGGACAGCGGGACAGTGATAAGTATAATTTGCTTTACAGGTGACCGGAGTCAGGCTGGGGGGCCCTGCATTACTGGGGATGCTGGGGCTGCTAGGGCTGCCGTCACTGACTCGCGTATAAGCTGAGGGGGGTACTTTTCAGCCCAATTTTTGGGCTGAAAAACTCGGCTTATACGCGAGTATATACGGTATTTACTTCTGGACATTACATGCATCTGATCAATAGGGCCCCAGTTGTCAGTCCACCCTCATTTTCATTCTGATGACCTATGTACTGTAAGAATATGGTGCGTATATCTGAGCAACTATGAATGAAAACAGGAGTACAACATTTTTTATGTTATAGTTTTACATCTTTATAGATGGTTTTTATTTAAAGCAAGATCGTTGTTTTGGCAACAGAGTTAATAACACAATTATATATCATATATACAGTATATTATATTGCATTACTATAATACATTTTGTTAGTCGACCAATTTGAACATTTTTTAAACCCACCCAAAGAAAACAAATAATCATAAGAATATCTGTTACATAATGACACACAAGTGAACTGAACTCTCTTCTTGAGAAAATGACACAGCACATAGGAATGATGATCTAATGAAGCCCCAGCCCTACAGTGTTTCTTCTATCTGTGATCTAGATAAACACCGGAGCTAAGCAGCCAGAGTACAAATTATGACATTTCCATAATCCAAATATTATATAGTAGATTCTTTTATTAGCTATTTTATGCTAAACATGAATAAAGCTAACTTGGCTTCAAATAATACAGCAAGAGAAATGGTACGAGATAGAGAAGCAAAATGGTAGTGACATATAACTTGTGCTTCTCTGGACTGGCAGCCCAGTTTTATTAGGCCCCCTTCACACCACGTTTTTCTGGATCTGGGACTGTCCAGTGTGAACCGGACAGTCCCGGATCCGGTTTCGGCCCATAGTATTCCTATGTGGCCGGATTGCACCGGATGGCAGTGTTTTTCCATCCGGTTTTTATGCTGTCCTGAAGGATCTGGCAGCTCTCGTTTCTTGTCGTCGGACACAAAATCGGGACAAGCAGCATTTTTGTGTCCAGGGACAAAGCCGCTCAAAATCAGATGCTCCCAGATCCTGCACAATCCGACACTCCCTAACATGGGAGTTTATGGCACCGGATCCAAGATAAAATCGGTTCCGGGAGCCAGACGCCAGGTGCTAGAGTTTAGCAGCGAGCGCTGCTAAACTTCAGCATCATTAGCTTTCCCCTGCTGTGATTTCAGGACCGCAGCTAGCTCCCCGCTAGCCGTGATCTTGAAATTGCAGCAGCTGCGATCACCTGAATCCGGTTGCAAACCGGACCAGAGGGCATATTTACCCTCCGGTTCTGTTTGCAAATCGGGTCCGGGGCTGTCAGGTTTACACTGGACAGCCCCGGACCTGATCATGCCGCGGTGTGAAGGGGGCCTTATAGTTACCCAGGCTACATAATAGTCAATGGCCTTGTCCACACACCTGCGCTCTCAGTATTTAGCGCTTCTGCGCTAAATACTTAGGTTTTTGCAGAGAAGCGCAGATGCGTGTGTGCGGCTGCTTTCTGCAGACGCTGTCCCTGGTTACCCGATGTGTATCTTGGTAATCAGTTCATACAGCAGTCTGCATAGTGTCCGCTTATCCCGAGCACACAGGGAAACGCTCGTGGAAAGCGCACACTATGCAGCCGGCTGTATGAACTGGTTACCATGATACACATCGGGTAACCAGGGACAGCGTCTGCAGAAAGTGGCCGCACACGCACCTGCGCTTCTCTGCAAAAACCTAAGTATTTAGCGCAGAAGCGCTAAATACTGAGAGCGCAGGTGTGTGGACAAGGCCATTGACTATTATGTAGGTAATACTGAGGTAAAAAACTCACCATGTGAATGCAGCCTTAAAAAGCAAAGAGCAACTGCGCTTCTCTAAAGGTACCGTTACACGCCGCGATGTTGCGTGCAACTTCGTTAACAATTTGCTGATTCAGTGAAGTTGCAGGCAACGTCGCAGGTGCATCATACTGTATGACAGCACGATGCAACTGTGATAAGTCGCTTGTTGCAAGTTGCCAGGTTTATGAACATGTTCATAAGCCTGGCAATCTGGCCCTAGTGATTTGGCTGTATCGTGCTGTCTGACATCGCAATAGCGATGTTGCTGGCGATACAGCCTATTCCGCATTGCTGCGGATCGCTTACTGGGTTGTTCCCAGCCCAGCGAGCGATTGCTGCGCCCACATCGCAGCGGTGTCGCCGGCAACACCTCGGCGTGTGACAGCCAGGCTGCGATGTCGGAAGCGAGCGTGCACCCATGGCATCGCTTCCGACATCGTAGCCTAAGTTGCCGCGTGTAACGGTACCTTATGGCTTCTTTCACATCAGCGGCAAGTTTGTGATAGATCCGGCAGATGTCGCCGCACCTGCTGGATCTACCGCGTAATGATCAACTTTGAGCACAGATCCGGCAAGCCCCATTGATTCTTTATGGGGCTTGCGGTCAGGTGCGGCAAGTGCGGTATTGCTGAATCCGGCACTTGCGGCACTGCAAGAAAATCGCTGCTTATGTTACTGTCAGATGAGGTAGCAACAACCTGCTGACAGATTCCGTTCAAAGAAAAGAAACTATAGAGCTGCTTTATACGTTGTGAGACAGTGCGGGGGATCATATGCGAAGGGCGCTATGTCTCCCCCAGAATGCGCACTGTCACGTATTGAGCCCGGTGTAGGGTATGAGAGAAAGGGACGGTCCGCTCCCTCCGCTCCGGGTCTTGCAAGGTCCCGGAAGGAGACACAGAGTTAAAAGCCTGAGCAGGAGGCAGGGCGGGGCCCCCTTGTAGACAGAATTGTGCCTTAGCTGCAGGAGCAGCAGAGATATACACAGGAGAGGTCTAGAGTTCCAGAGGACCGGGTGCTAGACTAACACGGCCTAGCCCAGGAGGGCTGGGAGCTCGGCGTGACCTATAACAGAGGCCTTTGGCCTGAAGGACCCGGGGTACGTTATATGAACTGTGTCTTGTGTACCCGGCTGCGACCCGGATTCCGGCAGACTGTGCCATCGCTGTGTGTACCAGCAATAAACACCGGGTCCTGTTTGAACCACTACCGGGCTCCACGTGTTTCCTGACTTGCAATCCAGGCGCTGCCCCACATATGGTGGAGAATGCGGGCAACTGCCGGCCCGGTGAGGTGTAGCATTCATTCCTGGTGAAGCCCGCGCTACTGTCGCCCTTCCTTCCGGAACCACTGGTGAAAGTGACTGTTTCATGAGGCTAATGAGCGGCAGCTAAGTGAGAGGAGCAGCAGTCATTATAGCCGCCAGTCTCTTGCGGGGTGCCGGCACTGCATGTCCATACTTAAGCCGGCCACGCTACAGTTCAGGCCTGCCGCTGATATGGAGGAAATCCTAAGGCAGCTGGAACTTACCCAGCAGCGGCAACAAGAACAGCAGGAGCAGCAGCTCCGACAGCAGGAACAACAGCAGAAAACAAATGAACTGCTCCTGCAGCAAATTGCGATCTTACGAGACCCGCCAACAGCACCTCCCCCGGAGCGGCGTGAGGCCCGGGACCGGGTCCGGTCGGCCCTGCGGAAGCTGAGTCCAGAGGACGACGTAGAAGCCTTCCTCACCGTCTACGAGCGCACCGCAGAGCGAGAAGGCCTTCCTCCCGCTCAGTGGGCTGAAGTGGTTGCGCTATTCCTGATGGGCGACGCCCAAAAGGCCTACACAGACCTCAGTTGGGAGGAGGCACAGGACTACGCCAGACTCAAAGGTGAGATCCTTGCTAGACTGGGGGTCAATACTTATGTCAGAGCCCAGCGGGTGTTTTCCTGGGCCTACATGGAGTCCAAGCCGGCTCGCTCCCAGGCGTATGACTTGTTGCAGTTGGTGAAACGGTGGCTTCAGCCTGAGAGCTTGACTCCGGGGCAGATGGTGGAAAGGGTGGTGGTCGACCGGCTGGTACGGACTCTGCCGGTGGCGATACAGCGTTGGGTGGGGCAAGGGGACCCGGGCACCTTGGACCAGGTGGTTAGCTTGTTAGAGCGATATACAGCCATCCAGGAGTTCATACGGGACTCTGCCCCACTGCGGCAGTTACGCCGGCCTCCGGAGCCGGCTAAAGGTGTACGTCCATTCCCAGGGGACTCTCCTAAAAACGTACCCGCTGAGAGGACACCCCAGAACGGGGCTGACAGGAGACCAGGCTCCCCAAGAAGGAGCTTCCGGCCCAGCGCTGCCACTGCTACGTGGTGCTGGCGGTGCAAAGGACCAGGACATGTGGCTGCCTATTGCCCACTAACGGCGGAACCCATGGACTGCGGGTTCACACGCCGGCTCTCGATGTATGCCAGCCCCGTGTTCACTGCAGATGTGGTGGACCCCTAACGGAACCACATCTGTGCCCAGTGCTCATTAATGGACACAGAGCGGAAGCTCTCTTGGACTCTGGCAGTTTGGTGACGCTGGTTCGGGCGTCCTTAATCCCCGGGTTGCAACTCACTGGGGAATTGATCGGGGTCCGGTGTATACACGGGGACCTACGCGAGTATCCAACCACGGAGGTGACTCTATCCACTTCATGTGGAGAGGTGACCCACGTGGTTGAAGTGGTAAACTCTCTACCCTACGGGACTGTGCTGGGAAGAGACTTACCATTGTTTTGGTCCTTATGGGGAAGGAGGAGTAACCCTTCCCTGATGCCAGGGAATCAGGGTGCTGAACCCGACGACCCTGAGACCGGGACACCTGGCGTAGGGGTCGCCAACATAGGGCTAGAGTGTCACCCCGATAGGTTCCCGGTAGACGTATTGGCAGGAGAGGTCGAGGAGCTGTCAGCTGACCACACCCATTGCCACCTTCCGTAGTCCATTGGTACCTCTACCCGTTATAGAGGAACCTTTTGAACGGATCGCAATGGATTTGGTGGGGCCTATAGTGAAGTCAGCCCGAGGCCACCAACATATACTCGTGGTTGTCGACTACGCCACCCGGTACCCGGAGGCGATTCCATTACGCCGCACCTCGGCGAAGATGATTGCCCGGGAGCTGTTTGCTATGTTCTGTCGCCTAGGACTACCTAAGGAAATCCTCACAGATCAGGGGACTCCTTTTATGTCCAAAGTGACCCGGGAACTGTGTTAACTGCTCAACATAAAACAGCTGCGCACCTCGGTGTATCATCCCCAGACCGACGGATTAGTGGAGCGGTTTAATAAAACCCTGAAGTCCATGCTAAAAAAAGTGGTAGCAAAGGACGGAAAGGATTGGGACATGTTATTGCCCTATCTAATGTTCGCCATCCGGGAGGTACCAGAGTCGTCTACGGGGTTTTCTCCCTCTGAGCTGTTGTACGGCCGACATCCTAGAGGGCTCTTGGATGTTGCCAAAGAGACGTGGGAACAGGAACCCACACCCTATAGGAGCGTGATCGACCACGTGGCGAAAATGCAGGACCGGATCACGGCGATCCGGCCTATTGTAAAAGAGCACCTAATGGATGCCCAAGGAGCTCAAAGCCGCAGGTATAATACCCGGGCCACCGTTAGGACCTTTGAGGTGGGGGACCGGGTATTGGTCTTAGTGCCCACAACGGAAAGCAAATTATTGGCCAAATGGCAAGGGCCGTATGAAATCCAGGAAAAAGTAGGGGAGGTCAATTACAAGGTATACCAGCCCGGGAAAAGGAAACCCGTGCAGCTATACCACGTAAATTTGCTTAAAGCATGGAAAGACCGGGAGTGCCTGATTATGGAGGCGTCCGATGCACCCGGTGACCCTTCCCCTTCGGCCACCAGGGATACCGAAGGGGTAAAAATAAGTGACACCCTCACTAAGGCCCAACGACGGGAGGCTCGAAAGTTGGTACAGCAGAATCCCGATGTGTTCTCTGACCTGCCCGGGCGCACTTCGGTCATTCAACATGACATTGTCACTGAGCCCCGGGTTAAAGTGCGAGTGAAACCATACCGGGTACCCGAGGCCAGACGGCAAGCCATCACGGCCGAAGTTAAACACATGCTTAAGTTAGGCGTGATAGAAGAATCCCGGAGTGAATGGGCTAGTCCCATTGTGCTCATTCCAAAGCCGGACGGATCGTTGCGGTTCTGCAACGATTTCCGGAAGCTGAACGAAGTGTCTAAGTTTGATTTATATCCCATGCCCCGGGTGGACGAGTTGATTGAAAGACTGGGGCAAGCCCAGTACTTCACAACGCTCGATCTGACAAAAGGATACTGGCAGGTGCCGCTAACGGAGTCGGCCAAGGAAAAAACCGCCTTTGTTACTCCAGAAGGTCTCTATCACTACGTCGTGTTGCCTTTTGGGTTGCATGGAGCCCCGGCCACATTTCAGCGGCTCATGGACATAGTGTTAGAACCTCATCGGAAGTACGCGTCCGCCTACCTAGATGACATCATCATCTTTAGTCCGGATTGGCACACCCACTTATCTCAGGTTCAGGCCGTGGTGGATTCGCTCAGGGCCGCAGGCCTGACGGCGAATCCGAAAAAATGTGCCATGGGGCTCGAGGAGGCCCGGTACCTGGGGTATGTGATTGGGCGAGGGGTTATCAAACCCCAAATAAACAAAATTGAGGCCATTCAAAATTGGCCCCGACCGGTGTCTACCAAACAGGTGAGGGCGTTCCTCGGCATAATTGGGTACTACCGACGCTTCATACCCAATTTTGCTGGGCGAACGGCGGCCCTGTCCGACCTGTTAAAAGGGAAGAAATCTGCTTTGGTGCGTTGGAATCCCCAAGCAGAGGCGGCCTTTCAATCCATGAAGTCGGCCTTGTGCGGACAGCCCGTCCTCGTCAGTCCTGACTTCACAAAGGCCTTCGTTGTACAAACAGACGCCTCGGAGGTGGGGCTGGGGGCTGTGCTGTCGCAAGAAGTGGACGGAATCGAGCATCCGGTCACTTACTTGAGCCGGAAATTGTCCCCGGCGGAAAAGAATTATAGCGTAGTGGAGAAGGAGTGCTTGGCTGTTAAATGGGCCTTGGAGTCCCTATGTTATTATTTGCTCGGGCGACAGTTCCGGTTAGTTACGGATCACGCTCCCCTGGTCTGGATGCGAAATGCCAAAGAACGGAACGCTCGGGTCACCCGGTGGTTCCTGTCCCTCCAAAACTTCCGTTTTACGGTGGAGCATCGGGCTGGCAAGTTGCAGGGTAATGCGGATGCCCTGTCCCGGGCACCCTGTTTGTTGGCTGGGGTTCAACCCCACAAGTTTGAACCGAGGGGGGGGGTATGTGAGACAGTGCGGGGGATCATATGCGAAGGGCGCTATGTCTCCCCCAGAATGCGCACTGTCACGTATTGAGCCCGGTGTAGGGTATGAGAGAAAGGGACGGTCCGCTCCCTCCGCTCCGGGTCTTGCAAGGTCCCGGAAGGAGACACAGAGTTAAAAGCCTGAGCAGGAGGCAGGGCGGGGCCCCCTTGTAGACAGAATTGTGCCTTAGCTGCAGGAGCAGCAGAGATATACACAGGAGAGGTCTAGAGTTCCAGAGGACCGGGTGCTAGACTAACACGGCCTAGCCCAGGAGGGCTGGGAGCTCGGCGTGACCTATAACGGAGGCCTTTGGCCTGAAGGACCCGGGGTACGTTATATGAACTGTGTCTTGTGTACCCGGCTGCGACCCGGATTCCGGCAGACTGTGCCATCGCTGTGTGTACCAGCAATAAACACTGGGTCCTGTTTGAACCACTACCGGGCTCCACTTGTTTCCTGACTTGCAATCCAGGCGCTGCCCCACAACGTGTTTGTACAACCAGAATGCAGATTTCCTATAAATCCCATCATGTCTAAGAAAGCAACAATAGTATTTATTGTAATACATTTTACACTACTTTATTAAAAATGCATATTATCACAATGTGTTATATTTTGATTTAGACGGAAACACGAATACAACCAGTTCATTTTTTCAGTTATCGCAATGAATTACAAATTGACCTCATCTACACATGTACTTTGGTACACCCCCCTATTTATATTCAGTATGTATGGGACCGGACATGTTAAAGAGGTTGTCTCAAATTATTAAATGGTGAAAATTGCAATGTAATTTTTAATTAAAATCCTTTTAGTTTAATGCCTGTTGCCTAGATTACTGGTCACATCTGCAATCTATGGTAAGGATTGAGAGCCTGTAAACTGTTCTGAAACCGCGGGCCTCAATGGTCAAGAGCAAACAGTCTCAGGAAGCAGAAAGGTGGGAGCCAGGGGAGCAGAGGGCTCTGGAGACAGAAAATTAGAACGACCCTTTATATCTATAGAGCCAGATAGCAAAGTTTTCACACACCTTTTTGTTTCAGGGTATATCAGTCACACAAATTTTACACACTTTTTCCAGCGTATATATTAGTCCTTGGCAGCAGACTATGGGTGGGGATCTGCCAGTTTCCATTGTCATTATCCAGTGTTCCCCAACTCCAGTTCTCAAGAGCCACCAACAGTGAAGGTTTTCACAATTTCCTTAAGGCCCCTTCACACACAACGAGATCGCTAACGAGATCGTTGTTACATCACAGATTTTACGACGCAACAATGATCCCGCTAACGATGTTGTTATGTGTGACACGCACCAACGATCTGGCCACTGCTGTGAGATCGTTGATCGTTACACACTGCTCTGGGTCATTCCTGCATCGTTGCAATCCCGCAGGGGACCCTAGTTACCCGCTGTGTACCTTGGATACCAGCCGGTGAGCGGAGAAGGCTGGTAACCAAGGTATACATCGGGAATCTAGGCAGCGCGGGCTGCCTAGATACCCGCAGTTTACCCTGGATACCAGCCTGTTCCCGTTAACCGCAGCCTGTCAGCGGGAACAAGACATCGTGGAAACGATATTTAAATCATTTCCACGATGTCTCTGGTCCAATGATTGCTGGTGAGTCTGCCTGTGTGACAGCTCACCAGCGATCAGCCGTCAATGTCGCCAGCGATCAGATCACTGACGACATTGACGTGTGTGACGCCGGCTTAAGAGTTAACACACAGATTTCAGCAAAGTGTCCCTTATCATTCTGTGTGCTATTTACCTGCAATGTTTATTTTAGCTTCAGGAGGTTATTGCTGTATTAGATCAGCAGAATGTCAGCTGGTACACCTCCTTTTGTGATTATCAGCTCACTGTTTTTAGATATTATACATACAGAGCCTAGTGTGGCGGGATAGCTTCCTCAGCTCTGTTGCCTTGCTAAATCTAAAAACTGATTGTGTCAGAACCATTGCACCCATTAAACTAAGTGATACATAAAAAGATCCTGAATCCAATGTTGTAAATCATGCTTCTCTCAGATGAGGTAGCAAAAACCTGCTGACATATTAGCTTTAAGGATTGAGACTTAAGAGCATTAAGCAGCTTGAAGTTTATGGGAAAGCATGCAGACTGCAGAAAACAATTGGCATAAATGTTTTATTTAAAACAAAACCTTGAATAGTCAGGTTCATAATTCCATAAATACAGTTGTAAAACAATCTTGATTCTATTTCTACAAATCAGTACTGTAATTTCACTGCTTTTTATATCCTACACAATGTCAAAATAAAATGTTAGTATTGAGCCAAAGAATTGTAAACTGGTCTCCAGGACAATGTATATGGGTCCCTCTTGTCTTCAGAAGTAGCTAAGACTAATATTTTCTTGTATTAATATTGTCTCACTCTGCAATGTCTTTCCGTGGGTACATTTTTAATGCCTTGGCTAAAATGTGCTTGACCTAGGCTAGGGTCACACATAAATATAGGATTGCATTCACCGCATTCAGATCCAGATGCGGTGAACGTAATTAGCTTCACACAACCAGCAATCCGGGAACCGAATTGATGAAGCCGCAATCCGGTAACCGGATTGCTCAGGATGTGTAATCCTCAGCAATCCGGTTACCGGATAGTTTGCTCATCCCTGCTGCCGCAGGGATGAGCAAACTGTTGTGTGTTTGTTTAAACTTTTACTTTTATTAATAAATGGTGCTATAATGTCTCTAGGGGTGCCCACTCCCCCTAGAGACCTTCCACCCACTCAGGTGGGCATATAATGCTGGAATCAGTCATGTACAGCAGTTGACTCCTGTCAGCTGCTGTCCAGTTTTATCAATGAAAGCGTCGGGCTCCTCTTAGAGCAGTGCACATACTATAGCTATTGCTATAGTATGTGCGCTGTCCGAGGTCCTGAAGTCTCATTCAGTAAGATCTATGGGCAGCTTCAAGTGTCACCTGAAGACTCACCTGTTTCGTCAAGCCTACAACCTGCCATGAGACCCAGGAGACGGCCCCATACCTGACATTCCCCCATCCTACTGTATCCTAACTGCCCCTCATAGACTGTGAGCCCTCGTGGACAGGGTCCCTGCCCCTCCTGTACCTGTACGTCCTGATTGACTATATTTAGTGTACTTGTTCTTGTCTCCCTTATCCTCATGTAAAGCGCCATGGAACCTAATGGCGCTATATAAATAAATAATAATAAAACAATAGTATGCGCCCTGCTCTCAGAGGAGCCCGGCGCTTTCATTGATAAAACTGACAGGAGTCAGCTGCTGTACATAACTGATTCCAGCATTATATGCCCGCCTGAGTGGGTGGAAGGTCTCTAGGGGGACTGGGCACTCCCTAGAGACATTATAGCACCATTTATTAATAAAAGTAAAAGTTTAAACAGACACAGAACACTTTGCTTATCCCGGCGGCAGCCAGGATAAGCAAAGTATATGCGGTAACCGGATTGCTCAGGATTACACATCCTGAGCAATCCGGTTCCTGCATTGCAGATAACAGAACCGCTCCAAAAACTGCAGCCTGCATGATTTTTCATGCAGGCTGCAGTGCTGGAGACAGAAACCGGATTGCTTGTGAAGCAATCTGGTTTTTATCATAGGCTCCTATGAGGAGCGTTTCCTGATCCGGTTTTGAGCTTTTTAAAAGCTCAAAACCGGATCAGGTTTTAAAAATAAAACCGGATGTGTGACCCTAGCCCTATACAGACAATCCATTCAATACATTAAATCTGAATCCAAACGAATAAATAAAATAAAGTGACTATTAAAAACGATTTGCTCAACTACTCAGTAAACAATGCAGGAAGTTACTATGGATAATAGGATTATGGTTATATAGCAAAAAGAATCTTTAAAGAGGACCAGGTCAGAAGAGGCCAGTTTTTGCTTATGTTTTGTTCTCACAGCTCTCCTGAGTATTCTAATTTATTTGCTTATTTCTAATCAGCCATACGGTTTTATAAATATGGGCCTTTTTATGGCCATTTCCAAAAGGGGGTTTGCTCACGGGTAATAATTCACAGCAGTCTATATATTCCTATCCCACCCCAAAGAATATTGTGAGCACAACCAACCCCCTTGGTAAATGATGTAAAAATGAATATTAAGTGTAAAGGTCCCTCGTCACTTTTGACCTGTTGACAGGCAGGACTGTGGAGTCAGTAAGCCAAACCACCGGCTCTAACTCCTCAATTTCCCCGACTTCAACTTCATGACTGCAACTCCCTCATACACGGCTCATGTTTAATTGATATATTGTAGCACAATGTGAACGTCAGGATTTTAATCATTATCATGATACACTAATCAAGATATTTAGATAGGACATAATAATAATATTCAGTACATTCTGAACTACTGTACCCAATTTATTATATATTTTAGGAGTTTGGAGTCGGTCCATTTTATACCAACTCCGAATCCATCAAAATGGGCACCAACTCCGACTTTGTCTCCACAGACCTGGTGCCAGGTCTTCTTTAACCTCTCTTTATGCAGTGATAAGCATGTCTACCATATAGAAAACCTAGAATCTTTAGTTCAATTGTGATGCTCTCATGGAACAATTTGTGCAAACAAGTCATTATTTTCTGTAACTCATAAATACATCACTATATATCAACTGTGTAAGATGGATCCAAAAGTAAGAAAAGAACATTTTTCTTGCATCATGTTCTAGTCCATACATTCTCTCCTGGCAACTGCTAAGCTGAATTTAGTAGAAGTTGTCCACCATGATTCCTGCTTTAAATTTCATTTGTTATTAAATCATTTCCACAGTGAAATGGATGAGACACCAGATAATCCTGATAGATTCCATCAATCATTTTTTTCAGCATTATTTTTTGCAAACCAACAATCAACTTGATGAAGGCCATTGTACAACTTCCTTTGCTTTTTTATCACAGGGATTGAGCGATTTCTCACCTTCAACATACTGACAATATTTGACGATAGGGCTGTTGCGTGGCCCTTGCTGCTCACTGACACATTGGTGACTTTAACTTCATTGTATAAAAATTGACCTATGAAAGAAAATAAATGAAAATGTATGGTAATTGTATTTTTTCATCTTTCTCCTATTTGTAAATTGAGCCCTTGTGGACAGAGTCTTCTCTTTTCCTTTACCTGTCTGTGCCTTGATTGGTGGTTATGATTATTGTACTTGTCTATGTATGCCCCTTTTCACATTTAATGTGCCATGGAATAACTGACGCTACCATAATAAGATAATCCTTAAATAACTTACTAATTAACTAAATAAATAGATCATCAAAAACGGAACTAGTGTATATTCACAATATAAAAAATTGCAACACCAAAAAAGCAACATTGTGGAGTTATAAAAATAACAAGATCAATAGACATGTTAAAAAAAAAACGGAAGCAAAATGTTCACATATCACAAATTTTTCTGTATTAAGAATGATAACCACATGCAGAAATACACGCACTTACACACTTTAGCACGCTATCACTGAGGTTATTAGTGGGTGTTTGAGGAATGATCTGCCTTGCTGAATGTACTTGGGCACGAACATAATCAAGATCCACTGCTGTCAGCTCCCTTTACGCTTGCCAACCCATGACGTACCATACGTGCTCGATGAGAATCAAGTCCAGAGATGCTACTGGCCATGATAGGAAACATAGACCACAGAGGTAACATGAACAATGTCCGGCTTGGTGTTGGCATCTTGAAAAATGGCTCCCAGAACATTCTGCAATAACAGCCGCTCCATTGGTTCTATGACCAAATCAATGCAATGCTAAGCTGTTAATGTACCTGAACTGAGGAGAAGAAGGATCCAGCTACCATACATTATGACACCCCACATTAAAAATCCAGGAGTGGAATCAGTGTGACATTCCCTTGTAAAGCCCCCTTCATGGCATTACCTATATCATCTAGACTACCACTGCATCCAATACAAAAACAGGACTCATCACTGAAGAGGTTAGACCTCCATTCCAGTTTCGATGGCCATCTTTCTCTGCATAATGATAGCTTTTGAGAGTTGGGGCATGATGTCAATTAAACACATGTAACTGAATGTTCGACTCGTAGCCCAATGTCATAAATATGACCTCTGATGGTTTGTGTAGACACTAGTTCCTTATGCTCAGTCTGTGATGTCTAATTTGACTTGTAGTACCAAATAGATCAATTGTGCGTTAGTGATAAAGTCATTTCTCCAAAATGAGCCAAGAGCCATTTTTTAACTTCATTCCAGGCCACTTGTTGATCGTTTTATTTCTAATAGTCTTCGTGGCCTAAAAGTGCTACCTTGACCTGCAGCATCTCTGTACTTGTCTCACATCAAGTACATCTGGGACATCATTAATTGGCAATTTCAGAGATCTGCCAGCAGCAGACTTTGATGATCTAAGTGTCCAAGAGCATTTAGCATGGCAGAACTTTTCTTAGACAACCATAAATAATAATCTCATTGATAGCATGTCAAGGTGTGTATTTCTGAGCATGACACTCATACTCAATACTGAATAAATTGAGACTTTTAAAAATTTTGCATCTATTATTCTTAATCTGCATATCATTAACATGACTAGAGAGCCTGTGATTTCCAAAAGTCCTTAACTTTTCCTTTGTATATTTTGAAAAACATCTTGGAATCTTGCAATTAGCTTCAACATATAACACAAACTGTATATAGAGAGAGAGGGAGAGTTGCATCTTAGGCTAGGGTCACACTTGTGTTTTTTGTTTTTTTTTTCTTTTTTTTTTAAATCCTGATCCGGTTTTGAGCTTTCAAAAAGCTCAAAACCGCAACAGGAAACGCTCCTCATAGGAGCCCATTATAACAACCGGATTGCATGTAATGCAATCCGGTTATCACGTCCAGCTCTGCAGCCTGCGTGAAAAATCATGCAGGCTGCAGTTTTCGGAGCGGTTCTAAGCCCCACAATGCGGTAACCGCATTACTCAGGATGTGTAATCCTGAGCAATGCGGTTACCATCTACTTTGCTTATCCCGGCTGCTGCCGGGATAAGCAAAGTGTTAAATCTGTAACAAAAAAGCTTAAATATTAATAATAATTGTGGCTATCATGTCTCTAGGGGGTGCCCACCTACCCTAGAGACATGCTGCCCACTCAGGAGGACATGTCATGTGGTAATAACTCAAGTACAGTAAGCCAGCTCCTGTTGGCTCTGTACAATTTTGTGAATGAAGACGCGGCTCCCCTGTCAGCTGCGCGCATACTATACGTAATGTACGTATAGTATGTGCCGCTGTCCGAGGTCCTGTAGGCTTTTACATTAGATCTATCGGCAGTGCACCGCCATAGATGTACTGGAAAAGCCTACAGGACCCTGGACAGCGGCACATACTATACGTACATTATGTATAGTACGTGCGCAGCTGACAAGGGAGCCGCGGCTTCATTCAGAAAATTGTACAGAGCTGACAATAGCCGGTTAACTGTACAGGAGTTATTAACACATGACATGCCGTCCTGAGTGGGCAGCATGTCTCTGGGGGGGTGGGCACCCCCTGGAGACATGTTGCCCACAATTATTATTAATATTTAATCTTTTTTTTACAGTGTTAGCAGTTTGCTCATCCCTGCGGCTCCCTAGCCTTAATGAATTAGAATCTAATCAAAAAGTACATTTTTTTCAGTAATTCAATAAAAGTGAAACACATTAATAGAGTAATTACAAACAGAGTGATCTATTTAAAGTGTTCTGTAAATGTTGATGATTATGGCTTATAGCCAATGAAAACCTAAGCGTCATTGTCTCACAAAAGTAAAGTAGGGAGGATGAAGAGTTAAAAACCGCATTGCTGTATTCAATGAGACGTCAAAGGGTGAATATAATATTGATTTATTAGTCAACGCGTGTCACTGCTGCCTGAAACGCCCTGAAACCTGGCAATATCATATTGATTTGTCCTGAGGAAGGGGCCAGGGAGCCCTGAAATGCGATGACTAATACATCAATATTATAGTCACCCTTTGATGTCTCGTGGAATACAACAGTGTGGTTTTCAACCCTTCATCCTCCCTACTCTATATGCACCACACTGGGGACTGTAGCAGCCGTGATTTGCTTTTATAGTGGTTGTGACTCTCATAACCACAGAAGGTGATCCTCTGATACCTATTTATTTAATATTTTATCTCTCAAACCCTTCATCCTCAGTACTTTAACTTTCTGAGATAATGACCGTAGAGTTTTCATTGGTTGTAAGCCATAATCATCAACATTAACAAAAATAAAAACTTGAAATAGATCACTCTGTTTGTAATAACTCTATATAACATATGCGTTTCACTTTATGTATTGAATTACTGAAATAAATTAACTTTTGGATGAGATGCCCCGATATATATATATATCTATTTATAAATATCAAATCCACCCTCCTCAATAGGCGACCTGACCTCCTTCCCATCCCTGTACATGACATCTGCACAGATAGGAAAGCATACCTAGAAATTTTCCTATATAGTTCTGTGGGTGTCTCCAGTGTATTGTCACATAGCTGTTGTAGAGCATATAACTGAATGCCGGTAGCGGCATCTTAGGCTGTTTTAATAACTGTATACTTTTTTCTAATATGAAGAATTTACAGACTGAAAACATACAGTGGGTAAAGAAAGTATTCAGACCCATTTATATTTTTTACTTTTTGTTTCATTGCAGCCATTTGGTAAATTTAAAAAGCTCATTAATGTACATTCTGCACCACATCTTGACTGAAAAAAACTGAAATGTAGATATTTGTACAAATTTATTAAAAAAGAAAAACTGAAATATCACATGGTCATAAGTATTCAGACCCTTTGCTCAGACACTCATATTTAAGTCACATACTGTTCATTTCCTTGTGATCCTCATTAAGATGGTTCTACTCCTTCATTGAAGTCCAGATGTGTTTAATTAAACTGATAGGACTCGATTTGGAAAGGCACACACCTGTCTATATAAGACCTCACAGTGCATGTCAGACCAATTGAGAATCATGAGGCCAAAGGAACTGCACAAAGAGCTCAGAGACAGAATTGTGGCAAAGCACAGATCTGGCCAAGGTTACAAAATAATTTCTGCAGTACTCAAGCTTCCTAAGAGCACAGTGGTCTCCATAATCCTTAAATAGCAGAGGTTTGGGACTACTAGAAGTCTTCCTAGACCTGGCCGTGTAGCCAAACTGAGCAATCGGTGGAGAAGAGCCTTGGGGAGAGAAGTAAAGAAGAACTCCAAGATCACGGTGTCTGAGCTCCAGAGAGGTAGGAGGGAGACAGGAGAAAGTTCCACATAGTCAATTATCACTGCAGACCTCAACCAGTCAGGCCTTTCACAAAGAGTGAAAAATGTAAAGGTGACTGAATACTTTCCATATTCACTGTATTATCCCTTTAAGGGCCCTTTCACATCAGCGTTTTTTTCAAATCGCGGCAGATGCGGTGAAAAAACCGCATCTGCCGTGATTACCGCATACCGGCTGCACTTGCGGCACAGTTGCGGCGCAGTTGCGGTAAACGCCATACAAGGTATAGGCGGACTTGCGGCAGGTGCGGCAAGTGCGGTTTTGGCACTTGCGGCAGGTGCGGCCGCGAAAAAAAACGCAGCTGACAGCATTTTTTTTCGCGGCCGCACCTGCCGCAAGTGCCAAAACCGCACTTGCCGCACCTGCCGCAAGTCCGCCTATACCTTGTATGGCGTTTACCGCAACCGTGCCGCAAGTGCAGCCGGTATGCGGTAATCGCGGCAG
The DNA here is from genome assembly GCA_033576535.1 of Allobates femoralis. Classification (NCBI taxonomy): domain Eukaryota; kingdom Metazoa; phylum Chordata; class Amphibia; order Anura; family Aromobatidae; genus Allobates; species Allobates femoralis. The sequence goes on from JARQOC010000004.1 coordinate 255,742,836, forward strand.
ATGCGTTTTTTTCACCGCATCTGCCGCGATTTGAAAAAAACGCTGATGTGAAAGGGCCCTAAGTGAAATATATTTTTTTCTTGCTTTAATAAACTGTACTCTATCAAATCCTTATTGTTAGCATATACGATACATTCACTACAGCAAATGAAAGACCAACAAGTTACCAACGGAGCTAACCTTACCTAACAGACCATGAGAATTAGTAGACAATCCTTTGCTGTTGGAAATGTAAAATCCCAAGTGATTCCTCTGAAATGGAGCTGGGTTTTTGTAGCGATGAACCAGAATTACAAAGCTAATGGTCCCTTGGACAGTTATGGTGACATTTGACTTGGCAGCGATGGAGACCATTAGGTCCTCTTTTTTCACTATTGCATTCTTGTCACATGTGAGAATGAGACGATCTTTACTGTCCAGTATAACTTTGAAAGGAGTAACTTCAATGTAAGTGCGCCTTGGTTTATTAATGATGATGGTAATTCTGCTAAAGTAGGTCCTTTGTTTCTTATGACCATTTGCTGGGGCTGGAGCTCCAATTAACTCTCCATTTACGGTGACACCTTAAACACAGTAAAACATGATTTACTTAGGTTATTTGGATATTTCACTAAATCAGTTCAGCCATTTGTTCATAAAATGTAATATTGTACTATTTAAATGGTGAGGCAAATTAGGAAAATTATGAACAACTAACACCAGTGTTTATAAACATCTATACCAAAAATAAATTAGCACGTACGCCCTCCATACACATAATAATATAATATTTATTCACTTATAAAGCGCCATTAATTCCACAGCGCTTTACAGACATCAGCAACATTGTCCCCATTGCAGCTAACAATCTAAATTCACTATCAGTATTTCTTTGTAGTGTGGGAGGAAACCAGAGAAAACCCATGAAAACAAGGGGAGATCATACAAACTCCTTGCAGATGTTGTCCTTGGTGGGATCTGAACCCAGAACCCCAGAGCTGCAGGGCTAAAAACTGAGCCATCATGCTGCACATTAGACAAATGTCTTCTGAACATGCCAATACTGACATGGTTGGCTAAAGGTACCTTTACACGCGGCAACTTTTCTAGGAATTTCACTGGCAACTTACTGGTTGCAGAGAAATCATAGACACATTGTTCCATTTGTACACAGCAACAAGATAGAACAATGTGTCCATGATTTCACTGCAACCAGTAAGTTGCCAGTGAAATTCCTAGAAAAGTTGCCGCATGTAAAGGTACCCTTATAGTCTGTGTGTAAGGCGAAGCGGTAAGACAAAAGACATGGATTGGGAACTAAGATGAAGATGATTGAAAGTATCTATCATCTAAAACAGGGTCCCCAACCTGTAGCATGGGAGCCGCATGTGGATCATAGGCTCGTGATGGGTGGCTCACGGTTGTCCTCCAACTTGGAGTAGTAGCACCAGGTCTAGCAAATGTGAATGAAGAGCAAGTCTCCAGATGGTGACGTTTGTGAGTAGCCCCACATAGAAGAGCAAATATGAATGGGGATGAGGTAGTAACCCTGAAGCTTGGTGTGCTGCCATGTAGTGATATCTATGAATAAGCTCTGGCTGACATTATCAACGTAAAGGCAGCTCTGGGTGCCATTATTGTGAAGAGGCGAGAGCTGGATGTGGCTTGTTACCCTCTCTCAGAGCTCAATATGGCTAACAACTTTCCCTAGGAGCTGAATGTGCCTCTCAAGGTCACAAAGGTTGGGGATCTCTGGTCTAAAAGATCATTTACATGAGTCAACACAGGAACGACATTTTTTAAATAGTATTACTAAGTATTTATGGATAGAATAAGGAATTTTACTCTTTAATTTGATTTGGTTAATCACAAGTTTTATTATCAACTTACCAGAGTTTTTGTGGTCGGACACAAGCCTCAGTATGTCTCCGGGCTCACCATCAATGTTGAAGCACACTGTCAGTTTGCTCAACGGAAAATCAACAACAAAATGTGGATCTCCATCCGCTAATAAGATGTGTAAAGATACAAAAGGTTAACTAAGAACATTTTGAACCAGATTGTACACAAAGGTTTCTGTAAAAATGTTGCTGTTTCTCAAATTCTTGTTTATACAAGCTATACATAGATTACCATAAAATGGCTGTTATAAATCTTTTAAACCATCACTTTATACTGATTCTACATAGCCAATTAGCTTTCTTTTATCATTAATAAAAGTAACTAGGTAGTCATTTAGACTGAATGTCCCCGATACAAATCCAATAACATTTTGCAGTAGATCCTCTCATCGCCAGTGCCATACAGAAAAATAATACTGCATCCATATTCTGTCATTTTGGTTCTTAGTTTCAGTCTAGGGTTACACTAAATATCGAAAATGTATCTATAACCTACTAGCTTTAGAGCCCAGCATTGCCCAGGCATAGTGCCCATATATGATCATAATGCTCATATATGGTAATATAACCCATATATGGCAATATCTGTGTGTATGTATCATAGCCCCACCCTCTCCCAGTAGCCCCAACCTATTTATAGTTCTGACCCACATATAACCCCACCCCTTCATAGCTCCACCCCTCCACATAGTTCCGGACGGGCTATGTGGAGGAGGTGGGGATATGTAGAGATGCAGGCTGTGAAGTGGGTGTGGATATATGGAGTGGGTGGGGTATACCACATACACTCAGCTTTATATATTAGATTAGCCAAAAGTATTCTGTGAAATCATATTAGGATAAAAAAGACACCAAATAAATTATTGCCGGACCCAATATTCTGCAAAAAAATAAATTTTTTTCTTTATAAAAGCTCATTCATATAAATGTACAAGAGTAAAAGACAGATAATAGCAAAAACCAAATTATAATTAGTCCTATGTCCACAAATTCTATATAGGAGAGAGCCACACACAACAAGAATTTCACAAACAAATATACCAAGCCATACTCCCCAAAAGATATGGCTTTAGTTTGCAGGTTAATGGCATTGTAAACTGCTTGGCCGCTGCATTGAAATCCCTACTACCAGGTAGAAATCAACCTTATTCCTCCGAGCAGCCTCCGGCTTTCAGTCATGGAGGCACAGCCAGGTTGGTTTTGGTCACTACTCCATATTCAGAGAGTGACAGCTGTATCCATGCCCCAGCATTGGCTGACAGCTCGCTCAGCAGTGTATCAGTAGACTATGTTATAGCCACTACGCACTATGTACTGAGCGATGACAGCAGCAGCACTAGCTGCACCTCTACAACTGAAAGCCAGAGGCTGCTGGGAAGAATAAAGTTCATTTCCTCCCAATAGCTGGGCTTCAGAAAAGAAATCACTTATCAGTAAAATGTTGAAGTTATGTCTCAAAGATTCACTCATCTTAAAGGGATCCTGTCACCCCCAAAACACCTCTAAACCTGTTAAAAGCTGTCCCTAGAGCATATTAACACTTTCCCTACACTCCTTTTACCTCCTAAATGCAGCAAGTGACATTGAAGAAAAACGTTTTTATAGTACCTCATTAGTGATGATAATGAGTGACTATGCTATTCATAGTCACTCATCCAGGCTGCCCCTCTTCTTCATATCACGCCTGAATAGGCGTGATCTACATGCCAGATTCAAATTGCCGCCTCCCTGCGCGCCTCCCCTCTCTCCCATAGCGTCCGGGCTGCAGTGTGGCTGGGTGACGCGATCCGCGTCATTCCCGGCGCCGGGTGACGTATTTACACCGGCGCCGCGCTGTCAGCTTCAAAATACGCACTGCGCATGCGCATGGGCATGCGCAGTGCGCATTTTGAAGCTGACAGCGCGGCGCCGGTGTAAATACGTCACCCGGCGCCGGGAATGACGCGGATCGCGTCACCCAGCCACACTGCAGCCCGGACGCTATGGGAGAGAGGGGAGGCGCGCAGGGAGGCGGCAATTTGAATCTGGCATGTAGATCACGCCTATTCAGGCGTGATATGAAGAAGAGGGGCAGCCTGGATGAGTGACTATGAATAGCATAGTCACTCATTATCATCACTAATGAGGTACTATAAAAACGTTTTTCTTCAATGTCACTTGCTGCAAAAGGAGTGTAGGGAAAGTGTTAATATGCTCTAGGGACAGCTTTTAATAGGTTTAGAGGTGTTTTGGGGGTGACAGGATCCCTTTAACATATGAATTTAAATACATGTATAAGTATAAGTATTATATACCTATAATTCTATTGTGATTGTTCTTCTGTTATCCTCATGCAAGTAATGATGTATTAGGTAAAAAAAAATGTTGAATATTTGCATTAAATTACCTGATGTTTTGGAGATGGCTGGTTTGCTTGTGCTTTTTAGTTTAGATGGAAATTCTATAAACACAAAAATAAAATGATTTAACTTGGATTAGTTTGTATGTCCCGGCCAAAGACATCAGATACAGCTGTGCTTCCTTTTGATAATATGTTTCCCTTGAAAAATATTTACACAGAGCTGCTGCGAAATACAGACTTTGAACTTGCATTGTTGGGAATACTGACCCGCACCTTCACTTTACTTCGACCAGTACATTGCAATGGTTATTTTTAGTAAAACCTGCCATTTACAGTTTTAATAGAGTATATAAATTTGGCAATTGACAATATTCCCCAATGACTAGCATTGCCATTCACAATGTTTTTTCTTTCTGAATTAAAAAAAACTCTCATGCATTTAATTAAATTAAATACTGTATGTTATTTTTCATTGTTTAACCCTTTCACTAGCCGCCTTCACCTTCCTGGCCAGGCCAAAATTCACAATTCTGATCAGGGTCACTTTATGTGGTAAAAACTCTGTAACACTTCATCATATCCCAGTGATTCAACATTTATTTTATGACATCTTGAACTTCATGGTAGTGGTAAATTTTGTCGATGGGATTTAGACATTTTTGCAATTTTTTGCATAAGTTCACTGCAGCTGGGAGCCCTCAATGACTCAGTGAATGACATCACTGCTCCTCGCGGCAGTCAGTTTGATCACAGAAACTGCAGCGAGAAGGCTTTGTTCTGGCCACTCCTCCATAAAGGCCAGTTCTATGGCGTGTACAGCTTATCGTGGTTGTAAGGACAGATACTCCAGTGTTATTCTTGGGAGCTCTGCAGGATTACCTTTGGTCTTTGTGCTGCTTCTGGTATTAAGGCCCTCCTTACCCAGGCTAAAAGTTTTGGTATGCGGTCCTCTCAGTATTTTTGTTGTGGTACTATGTTTTTCCATTTGATCATAATGGATTTGATGGTGCTCCGATGGATCATCAGAGATTGTGATATTTTTTTTAGAACCATACCCTTACTTTTGCCTCTCAACAACCTTGTCTCTGACTTATTTGGAGATTTCCTTGGTCTTTATGTTGTTGTTTGGTTAGTGGTGCCTATAGCTTAATGGTGTTTCAGCCTCTGTGGCCTTTCAGAAAAGATGTGTATAGTCACAGACCACGAGACATTTAGATTGCACATTACTTTCACTAAGCATGTGATTTATGAAGGTACCGTATATACTTGCGTATAAGCCGAGTTTTTCAGCCCAAAAATTGGGCTGAAAAGTACCCTCCTCGGCTTATACGCGAGTCAGTGCGGGGGCTGCTGTATACAGCGGTATACAGCAGCCCCCGCATCCCCAGTAATGCAGGGGCCCCACCCTCATGCTACGGTCACCTGTAAAGCAAATTATACTTATCACTGTCCCGCTGTCCGCGCCCGCCGCTGCCGACATCGCGATCCTCCATCTTCAAGCGTCTTCTTCCTGTTTCCTGTGTTCGTCGCTGCCAATGACGTCATTACCGTCGCCGAACACAGGAAACAGGAAGAAGACACATGAAGATGGAGGATCGCGGACGGCAGTGGGACAGTGCTAAGTATATTTTGCTTTACAGGTGACCGGAGCATGAGGGGGGGGGGCCCTGCATTACTGGGGCTGCCTGTATACTACCGCTGGGGCTGCTATACACTACCACTGGGGCTGTATATACCTCTGGGGCCCTGTATACTACCACTGGGGCTGTATATACCACTGGGGCTGTATATACTACCACTGGGGCTGCTATATACTACCACTGGGGCTGTATATACTGCTGGGGCCCTGTATACTACCACTGGGGCTGTATATACCACTGGGGCTGTATATACTACTGGGGCTGCCTGTATACTACCACTGGGGCTGTATATACCACTGGGGCTGTATATACTACTGGGGCTGCCTGTATACTACCACTGGGGCTGTATATACCACTGGGGCTGTATATACTACTGGGGCTTCCTGTATACTACCACTGGGGCTGTATATACTGCTGGGGCCCTGTATACTACCACTGGGGCTGTATATACCACTGGGGCTGTATATACTACTAGGGCTGCGTCTATACTACCACTGGGGCTGTATATACCACTGGGACTGTATATACTACTAGGGCTGTGTGTACACTACCACTGGGACTGTATATACCACTGGGGCTGCGTGTATACTACCACTGGGGCTGCTGTATATACCTCTGGGACTGCTGTATACCACACTGCTGGGGGCTGTATACTTGTGCTAGGGTCCACCCTCGGCTTATACACGAGTCAATAGATTTTCCCAGGTTTTGGGGGCAAAAGTAGGGGGGTCGGCTTATACACGGGTCGGCTTATACACGAGTATATACGGTAATTGCTTGCACCAAAAATTTTTGGGGGCTTTATAGCAAAAGAGGTGAATACATATGCAAATGGAAATTTTTATTTATTTGACGCCATGAATTTCATTTTTGCATATATTTTTCTCATTTCACTTCTCCAACTTGTACAATTTAGTGCTGAATCATCACACACAAATTGTATTACAAAAATATTTAAGCGTAGGTAGTGATGTAACAAAATAGCCAAAAAAACAATTGGGTGAATACTTTTGTAAGGCACTGTATAAGTGCAACTTGGCTTTTGTGCAAAACTATTGCAACTTTTATCGTTTACACACCAGCCCAGCCAGCTACACTAATATGGGCATGGTGTGGGCAGGATGAGTCGAGTTTACGACAACCCATCAAATACCACCATATGGATTCAAATAATCCTTGAATCTTGGATTTTGTTTTGGAGCGGGAGTGCGGCCAAAAGTCCATATTCCTATATCTATTACCATGTACCCATCAAATTTATCACATAATATGAAAGGAACTTACTCCCATAATTTGCGCCAGTGTAAATTTCTAGCGGTGGCGCCACACTGGGAATTAGAGGCACCTGATTCATTAAACAGAGATTGCAGCTTAATGAGTCAGGTCACTGTATTGGAGTATGACTGACATGTGGTACGCTAGTTTAAAAAAACTCCAATTATGTCAAACTGAATTAAAGTAGATTTACAGATATATTATTTGACCAATCAGAATAAAAAGGCAAATAATGAAATTGGATTAAGTTGGTTCACCAGAGATATTTTGTTACGATACATCCAATTCTCATCTGTTAGTCTCATCGATCTGTTATGATTGACCTAATGTAAAACCTTTAGATTTACTATAATGTTGAAGCCTCTCAATTAAGCTATTTCTAGGATACAATTTCTGAGATTGACGGACAGATTTGTAAACACAACAGATCAATTTTCTGGAAGATGAGACAGATTTCAAACAGAGTAGCTAGTCATTTATACAAAACAAATTGGATTAATAGTTGCTTAATTGGACAGAAATTAATTAGGTATCTGTACATGTAAACACATGTTTAAGAATGTGTGTATATAGTGTATTACCATGTTTTTCTAAAAATAAGACATTGTCTTATTTTCTTTTGACCTCTGGGAAACGGGCTAGGGTGTACTTTTAGGGGAGGGCTTATTTTGGGTCAGGAAAAATCATTCACACAAATTTGGGCCATATATTCCAGGATAAAGGCCAAATTTACCAGGATTGCGGCCATATTACAGGATGGGGGCTATACACTGGGGTATATATATAATCCCCCATCCTTATGGTATATATGAGCCCTCATCTTCCTGGTATATATGATCCCCCCATCTTGGACATGGCCCCTCATCCTAGCACATGGCCCCCTCTAATGGCCTTGGATATGCCGAAGCCTCCCATCCTGGGTATGTCCCCTTATCTTAGGTATGTACCCCCATCCTGGGTATGGCCCCCCATACTGGATATAGCCTCCATCCTAGATATAGCTCCCAATCCTAGTACATGGCCCCACATCCTGGGATATTCCCCATCCTGTACATGGCCCCCTCTCATGCTATATGGCCCCTGCTGGTGCACACACTAACATACCATACACTGTGAATTTACTCTGCTAGCTGCCAGCATCACGCTGTCTTCCTGTATTAGTGCTCGCATCAGGTCATGTGGCCGGCACAGCATAGTGACGTCATCGCTGTGGGCTCAGGTCACATGACCCGAAGCGACCACTGATACAGAAGACAGCAGCAATGCTGGCAGCTATGGAGGTTAAGTTCACAGCGTTTGATATTTTAGTGTGTGCACCAGCATGGGGGCCATATAGCATGACAGGAGGCCATATACCAGTATGGGAGGTGAGTATACTTATGCACATGCAATATTCACTGCCCTCCCTGTTTATCTCTCTACGCCAGCTTCAGCACTGAGCTGATGGAAAGCAGGATGCAGTGAATCTTACATAAGCCTAATGAGTGGTCCCACGCGACGTCCTGCTGCCTCTGCAGCCCGCAGCAGCCTCTTCCAACCGTTCCAGAGCCACCCCCCTCCAGCACAGACCCACTATAGTTCTGCACTAGGGCTTATTTTTGGAGTAGGGCTTAAATTTCAAGCCTACTCCAAAAATACAGGCCTATTTTTGGGGGAGGGCTTATTTTAGGAAAAACATGGTGTGTTGCTCTTCTGCCTTATGTATGCCTCTGTAATTCAGTAGAGCTGTCATTGACTTTTTCCTCACCACATGAAAATGAGATGACTCTTCTCATTCTGTCCAAGTCTACAAAGCAAAGCTGCATAAAACAGAAAGCATTAGCCCATTGTGTCTGCTACTGTGACTAGTATCTAAACCCAATCATTTCAATATTTTGTTTATATAACAGGGACATTAAAACAAAACTTTTCAAAATCAATTTATAATAAAAGGTTGATTTAACAAAAAATTTCATTTTCTGATCACAAATTCTTTTAGCGAACATTAAACTAACTCTGTATTACCTTGAGTAACTTTTTTTCCTTGTAGAGTTTAGTAGTTTTTGGCCAATTCCTTCTGTATAAAGGCTGGTTGAATCATCTTTTGGAAAGTCTGCTTGGAATCCATAGTCTTTGACTTCAAGCAGTGTAAATGGAGTCACGAAGTTATACTTCATGGCGAGTTTGCTGGCCTTATTTGTTATTGTGTCTTTTTCAACATCACTGTCACTTTTATGCCATGCTGTCAGAAGTTCCTTAAATGTCAGGTAGCCCCATAACCGTTCTATGTGGTTCTTGTCCTCAAAAATCTCAGATCCTGTAATCTCATTTTGGCCAGCTCCGTCAATCTTTATATCGGCTTTTAGGACAACATATTTATTGCTATTGCTTGCTTTGATTTCCACATGCAAAATATCATTGGAATGATTAACAAGTTTTCCAGCCACCACAATTTCAGACCCATTAAAATAGTTGTAGAACATGTTCTGGGTGATGTACTCCACACTGTCTTCTGGGTAGTCAATTCGTATGTCAGACAAAAGAGGTGTGCCAATCTCATCATAAAACCTAAAAAACAAATATTAATAATAAAAGTAGTCTTTACTTGATATATAAACAAATCATTGACTATTGCATGTCACTGCTATATATTAACTGCATCATTTATATTTATTTTGTGCTAAAATGTATAGCAATAAAAAAACCTAGGATACAGCTATTATTCGGCTACAGTGGCCATACAGTGGCCAAATAATATTTCCATACAGGTGCCTAAAAATTAATATTGTGCTGCTACTACCATACACTGCATAAATGTACACTGCCAAAGTAACAGTATCATAAAATGTGTCATAATGTAATGGTAAAAGAGGAACAATCTATTAAAACATGTCTCATAATTTGGAAATGAACGAGCTAGCACTGAACATCTACCACCTGTTCAGCTAGGACCCCCTGATGTGAACAGGTAATTGAATCCTGGGATCTATGTAACAAAGTTTGAGAATGATTAAAACTCTTCTGAGCTTCAAAGGACAGATAGCAGATAAACTGGAGCCAAAGTCAAGTTATGAATATTTGGGTTTTTGTGACCTTGTAGATCCTACAGTTATGAGAGACACATTTCAGGCATCATGATCTCAAGTGAAATAACATGCACGTTATTACCTAACATGCATGTTATTACTTTCTTCTGTGATTAGTGTATCAGCCCCAAATTAAAATCACACATGGATGATAATATATTTGTCATATTTCCTACACATGGAGTGGTAAAATCATGATAGGAAATATGGACATTAAAATCTTCCAGCTGGAATCTCCATGCAAAAAATATCCTGAAAGTTGGGGATCCCATCATTTTCTAGAGGCCATAGCCACATTCCATGATCATCCGCATCTGAAATCCCTAAGGGGAGGTATGTGGGGAGGGTGGTCGCATCTACTATCAGGAGTATGGCACCATAACCCTTTTTCTTTTATTTGTGTAGTCCAATCCACTAATGAATCTGTGAGGGGGAAACCCATTGGGAGGGAGGCATGTAGGGTGCCAGTAGGGATAGTCCTTGTTTAGGCAAGCTGTGGACTGCCCTTGTAAGGGCGGGGACTGTTGACAACAGGGTCAGAATGTTTAGGCTGCAGGTTTTCTCAGATCCAATGGCCAGGATGAATCCATATAGGACTACAGTTTTATAGGGACATCCTCATCCTTACTTCTGATGATCTATTGCGCTTTGAACATCCGACTGGGTGAGATAATTCTATGTTTATATCACACATTGCGTTATGTATGGCAATATTTGTGCTTTGATCTGATCACTATTGGATAACCCAGTGAGCACATAGGTGGTTCTTTGTCTCCTGGACCCCTACATATATCATATTTTGTTACTCACTAGCTGCTATTTCCTACAATGGGCATTACCTTCGCACTTCATAGAATCATAGAACGGTGGAGTTGGATGGGACATCCTTGGTCATCTGTGTAATTACACAGCCTTTTTTAATGCATATTGAGGGTTAATATTCTTAATTTAGCCAGATGTATGGTTCTGTTGTTTGTTGACTCATGAGAAGTGGATTATTGCTTCTTATCACTGTTCAGAGCCTTCATTGTCTGAGATTGTGTATTTCTAATTTAATGTAAATTACCTCACACCCTCTGTCTACATCACTGAGAGGAGAATTGTGCAGTTGGATTGAAATGCCAACCAATAAGAGAACAGCCTTATTCTACCAATCCTGTAAGAACACAATATACTCAGAGGTGAAGGCTCGGGATATAAAAAAGTTTTGATTCAGCCACCAGTGGTTATTGTGCTATGTGGCTTCAGTCTAGGGACTTCGGCCCCGGCTAGACGATCACATCGCATCTTCATACTCTGCACGGCGTCAGTTTAGGATCCTAGGATTTGGCCTGAAGAAACCCAGGTTGGGAGAGTTCGGTCACCTGGCAACAGACTTTGCTGTGCTCAGTCAGCTTCCCAAGCTTGCTGCTATTCCTTTCTTGGTGGGTGCCCACCAAAAGCAGGGTGCTGCTGGACTGGGGTAGTCATCCCTGGAAGACCCCAAGGCACAAATATTCTAATCCCTGGTGAGTCAGCAGGAGGGTGTGTTTTGCTTGGTATGTCTTATATGCCTTTGACTGTTGGGGATACAATAAAGCAGAGGTGGGGAACTCCAGGCCTCGAGGACCGCAAATTGTGTAGGGTTTTAGGATTTCCTTAGCATTGCACAGGGGTTAGAATCATCACCAGTGCAGGTGGTTCAATTATAACCTGTGCAATACTAAGGTAATCCTGAAAATCTGCATAGTTGGCAGCCCTCGAGGCCTGGAGCTCCCCACCCTCACAATAAAGTCCAACCAAGGTGTGGTTCCCTCACCCTGTGTTATGAGTAGTTTCTGCACAGATAAGGAGTTCATCATTCAGTGGGATGGCCCTGGTTCATGCGGTCTTTCTAAAGGCAGCCGGCCAGCGGACGAGAGCACCCACTGACCCCGTGTCTCCACAATCTGGTCCAACCCCATGCTCAAAGCAGGATTCACTAAATATCCTAGACAGATGTCTGTCCAGCCTCTGTTTGAAGACTTTCATTGAAGGGAAACTCACCATCTTTCGTGGCAGCCTATTCCATTTGTTGATCACCCTCACTGACAAAATGTTTTTTCTAATATCTCTGTGTCTCAGTTCATTCCATTGCTTCTAGTCTTTACTTGTGCAAATGTGAATAAAGCTGATCCCTCTACAGTATGACAGCACTTGAGATATTTGCAGACAGCTATTTAGTCTCCTCTCAGTCTTCTTTTTGCAAACTTAACGTTCCCAAATCCTGTAACCGTTCCTTATAGGACATGGTTTGCAGCCCTATTACAATTCTGGTCACTCTTCTCTGATCTTGCTCCAGTTTGTTGATGAAAGTGTAGTGCTCAGAACTGGACCAGTATTCCAGATGAGGTCTGACCAAAGAGGAGTAGAGGGGGATAATGACTACACGTGATCTAGACTGTATGCTTCTGTTAATACATCTCAGAATTGTGTTTGCTTTTTTGCTGCTTCATCACACTGTTGACTCATGTTCAGTCTGTGATCTATTAGTATACCCAAGTCTTTTTCACACATGCTGTTCCTTAGCCCTATTCCTCTCATTCTGTATACAGTCATGGCCAAACGTTTTGAGAATGATACCAATATTAATTTTAACAAAGTCTACTGCTTTAGTTTTTCTAATGGCAATTTGCATATACTCCAGAATGTCATAAAGAGTGATCAGCTTAACAGCAATTACTTGCAAAGTCAATATTTGCCTGGAAAATGAACTTTAACCCCCAAAACACATTTCAACATCATTGCAGTCCTGCCTTAAAGAGCAGTCACATCGTTTTAGTGATTGCTTTCATTAACACAGGTGTGGGTGTTGATGAGGACAGGGCTGGCGATCAATCAGTCATGATTAAGTAAGAATGACACCACTGGACACTTTAAAAGGAGGCTGGTCCTTGGTATCATTGTTTCTCTTCAGTTAACATGGTTATCTCTAAAGAAACACGTGCAGCCATCATTGCACTGCACAAAAATGGCCTAACAGGGAAGAGTATCGCAGCTAGAAAGATTGCACCTCAGTCAACAATCTATCGCATCATCAAGAAATTCAAGGAGAGAGCTTCCATTGTTGTCAAAAAGGCTCCAGGGCGCCCAAGAAAGACCAGCAAGCGCCAGGACCGTATCTTAAAACTGTTTCAGCTGCGGGATCGGACTACTAGCAGTGCCGAGCTTGCTCAGGAATGGCAGCAGGCTGGTGTGAGTGCTTCTGCACGTACTGTAGGCGGAGACTATTTGAGCAAGGCCTGGTTTCAAGGTGGGCAGCAAAGAAGCCACTTCTCTCCAGAAAAAACATCAGGGACCGACTGATATTCTGCAAAAGGTTCAGGGAGTGGACTGCTGAGGACTGGGGTAAAGTCATTTTCTCTGATGAATCCCCTTTTCGATTGTTTGGGACATCTGGAAAACAGCTGATTCGGAGAAGAAGAGGTGAGCGCTACCACCAGTCTTGTTTCATGCCAACTGTAAAGCATCCTGAAACCATTCATGGTGGGGTTGATTCACAGTCAAGGGAATCGGCTCACTCACAGTCTTACCTAAAAACACAGCCATGAATAAAGAATGGTACCAGAATGTCCTCCAAGAGCAACTTCTCCCAACCGTCCAAGAGCAGTTTGGCCCAACAATGCCTTTTCCAGCATGATGGAGCACCTTGCCATAAAGCATAGGTGATAACTAAATGGCTCAGGGAAAAAAACATAGAGATTTTGGGTCCATGGCCTGGAACTCCCCAGATCTTAATCCCATTGAGAATTTGTGGTCAATCATCAAGAGACGGGTGGACAAACAAAAACCAACAAATTCTGCCAAAATGCAAGCATTGATTAGCAAGAATGGACTGCTATCAGTCAGGATTTGGTCCAGAAGTTGATTGAGAGCAGCCAGGGAGAATTGCAGAGGTCCTGAAGAAGAAGGGTCAACACTGCAAATATTGACTTGCTGCATTAACTCATTCTAATTGTCAATATAACCTTTTGGTAATCATAGTATGTTGCAATTATATTTCTGTATGTGATATAAACATCAGACAAACACAAATAAAAACCAGAGGGCAGCAGATCATGTGAAAATATAATTTTGGTGTCATTCTCAAAACTTTTAGCCATGACTGTATGCTTTTTAAATTTTTCTTGCCAAGATGTAATGTAATCCTCTCCTGCATCTGGGCACCATGCTCAATGACACATCGGTGGCGTGTAACTTCAGCTTCCCGGGTCTCCTTTGCTATATTCAGGAGTCGACAAGGAAGTCGGCCATACAGGAGTTCATAGGGAGAAAAATCAGTGAGGCTTGTGAAACCTCCATAATAGGAAATAGCATATAAGGAAGGATACAATCCCAGCCTCGACCATCCTTTTCTTTTACTAAGCATACCCTTAAATATTTTGTGAAACCTTTCGCAAACCAGATTGTGAATGGTATACCAACGTCTTCACATGGGAAATCTACAAGGCCTTGTGCAACTCTCTCATTACCTTACTCATAATTGGGTTCCTTGGTCCATCATGATTTCTTTTGGTAGACGTGTTCGGGAAAGATGTGGACCAGCTCGTGGACAATACTTCTCATGGAAGAACTTCTTAGGGGAATCGCTTCTGAGTATTGGGTTGCATAGTCCAGTACCACCAATATATTCTGGTGTCCAGGAGCAGACTTGACAAGTGGACCAACCAGGTCCATGGTAATGTGCTCAAATGGAACTTTGATGAATGGTAGCATTACAAAGGGATGGTGGAAGTGTGAGACTGGCGATTGGAACAGACTTACAATAGTTTAATATTTCTTGATGTCATCCGGGCCAGTGGAATCTCTCAAGTATTCGATCTTTAGTTTTTTCTTCACCCAGGACATGCAAATTGACATTATCCAACACCTTATGCCTACAGGACCCTGGTACTACCAGATGTTCAATTACCTCTTCTATCACCTTCATAACCCAGTATAATAAGTCCTTATTCATTACAAAGTATGGAAACCTTATGGGGCTTCGGTCTTCCCACTCTCCTCTGGCTCTATCACAAATCAGGTCCTTGCATTTGGTCAGACGTCTTATTTGGTATGAAGAGTTATAACTGTGTTAACTTTACATATATTGAATACTTATATCCTATGTTTATTTTTATATGCATGTATTCTCTGTATTGAGCCACTCATGGATTTATTTGTATATAGTCTTTAAATGTATGTACTCTTTGCATTGACCTCAGCATATTTGTGACCCATTATTCATTTATATCTTTACCTGTATTTGCTTATATTTTTAGGGGGTGTGATGGGAGGATTCCCTTTATAATGTTTGGATGAATCCTGTTCATGTTTTTAAATGTTTTATAAATGGATATGTCATTTGTTTGATAAAATTTTCACTTTGTGCATTTAGGTTAGTATCATTATTTGGAGTTCCTTTGCTATTATTTTTTTATGTACTTCTTTTTTTGTTGGAAGTATGCAAACCTGTTGTTAGCTCCCGGATCTTGAGCTACCGAGTTTATGACAGCTAGCTTTGTAAATGCTCATTTCAGATTTGGGTCCCTAAGTTGTGCAGACCTAAAATTTCCCCCCTATCAACCCTAGCCCAAGGATATTGGCCTCTGGGGCTGCTACCTCTTTTCTCATCCCCCAGAAGCATATATAAAGGAAAAACAGTCAGATCTTGGCTGCGGTGGGGCTCCCTTAGGAGCGGTCAGGCTTTTGTCCAAGCAACCAATCACTACTCCCTTCCCCCACAAGTCCCAAAACAACACAAAGTCCTGGCCTATTATGGTAGGGTGCAACAAGTCATGGAACACGCCCACCTCATGCGACACTGTACCTCAGGCTGTCTCAATGACCACTCTTGTCACAAGATACTCTTTAGCATCTCTGTGGATGCAGCAGATGCAATCTTCCCAGGGATAAATTGGAGCAGAAGTGTGGGCCTCACCAGGATCATCAAACTCCCCAAGTCCAGCAGTCCAGTCATTTACTCCCCGTTTACCTTTATGGAACACACATGCAACACTAAGCAAAGATTGAGACAGAGAGACTCATTGCCAGAGAAAGTAAATATAATCCCAAAATATTTTTTAACTACATAAATAGTAAGAAACTAAAAAATGATGGTGTTGGCCCCTTTAAAAATAGTTTGGGTAAAATGGTGGATGAGGATGAGGAAAAAGCCAATATGCTAAATGACTTTTTTTCAACAGTATTTACACAAGAAAATCCCATGACAGACAATATGATCAGTGATAACAAAAACTCTCAATTAAATGTCACCTGCTTAACCCAGCAGGAAGTACGGCATCGTCTAAAAATCACTAAAATTGACAAATCCCCGGGCCCGGATGGGATACACCCTAGAGTGCTGCAGGAATTAAGTACTGTCATAGACAGACCATTATTTTTAATATTTAAAGATTGCATAATAACAGGGTCTGTACCACAGGACTGGCGTATAGCAAATGTGATGCCAATATTCAAAAAGGGGACAAAAACTGAACTTGGAAATTATAGGCCAGTAAGCTTAACCTCTACTGTGGGTAAAATCCTAGAGGGTTTTCTAAGAGATGCTGTACTAGAGTATCTGAAGAAAAATAACCTCATGACCCAATGTCAACATGGCTTTACGAGGGACCGTTCCTGTCAAACTAATCTGATAAGCTTCTATGAAGAATTAAGTTCTGGACTGGACCAAAGTAATGCAGTGGATGTGGTGTATATGGACTATTCAAAAGCTTTTGACACGGTGCCACACAAAAGGTTGATACATAAAATGAGAGCAATGGGGATAGGGGAAAATATGTGTAAGTGGGTTAAGAACTGGTTTAGTGATAGGAAACAAAGGGTGGTCATTAATGGAACACACTCAGAATGGGTCACAGTTAACAGTGGGGTACCACAGGGGTCAGTGTTGGGCCCACTTCTTTTTAATATATTTATTAATGACCTTGTAGGGGGCATACAGAGTAGAATCTCAATATTTGCAGATGACACTAAACTCTGCAAGGTAATCAATACAGAGGAGGACAATTTTATATTACAGGAGGATTCATGTATACTAGAGGCTTGGGCTGATAAATGGCAAATGAGCTTTAATGGGGATAAATGTAAGGTCATGCACTTGGGCAGAGGAAACAAAAGGTATAATTATGTGCTTAATTGTAAAACACTGGGCAAAACTATCAATGAAAAAGACCTGGGTGTATGGGTAGATGACAAACTCACATTTAGTGGCCAGTGTCAGGCAGCTGCTGCAAAGGCAAATAAAATAATGGGAGGCATTAAAAGAGGCATAGATGAGAAGAACATAATTTACCTCTATACAAGTCACTAGTGCGACCACACTTAGAATACTGTGTACAATTTTGGTCTCCGGTGTATAAGAAAGACATAGCTGAACTAGAGCGGGTCCAGAGAAGAGCGACAAAAGTCATTAAAAGAATGAGGGGTCTGCAGTACCAAGAAAACTTGGGGTTATTTAGCTTGTAAAAACGAAGGCTTAGGGGTGATCTTATAATAATGTATAAATATATGAGTGGACAGTACAGAGACCTTTTTAATGATCTTTTTACTCTTAGGCCTGAGACTGGGACAAGGGGGCATCCTCTACGTCTGGAGGAAAGAAGGTTTAATCATAATCACAGACGCGGATTCTTTACTGTAAGAGCAGTGAGACTATGGAACTCTCTGCCACATGATGTTGTAATGAGTGAGTCACTACTAACATTTAAGAAGGGCCTGGATTAGGGATGGGCGAATCGACTCGCTAGGACTCGTTACTCGGCGAGTAGTAAGGGACTCGCAGGACTCGGCACTCTGCGAGTTTCCCAGTGATTACTCGCACGAGTCCAATGCAAATCAATATCAATCCTAGTTTTGTCAGAAACGCTGACAAAACTAGGATTGCCATTGTTTGCATTAGACTCGGCTACTGTGCCAGTGATAGCAGGGAAACTCGCAAAGTAACTGCTGTTACATTGCGAGCCGAGTCCAGCTGTCTTCTCTGTGCAGCTCCAGGGTCCTAGAGCCCGCCTGCTCGCAGACATGATGTAGCAGTGCTGAGATTGTTCTGAGTCTGCTCATTCCCTGTGCATAGACATCTATCTATGCACAGGGGATGTAGCAGAGAGGACATCGCGTTTTGGACTACGTCGGACGGAAGAGGATTTTTTTAATTAAAGATGGAGTCCCTAATGGCTTTTTTTTTTATTTCAAATAAAAATTTTTCTCTGTGTTGTGTTTTTTTAACCCTTTATTGGAGATTCTTAGTGGCTGGGTCAAACGTGGCCTGACATTAAGAATCTCGGGCTTAATACCAGCTTGTATAACAAAGCTGGTATTAACCCCTTTATTACCCAGCGTGCTACCGCCACCAGGGCCTTTGGAAGAGCGGGGTTCAGCGCCAGAGGATGGCGCTTCAATGAACGCGCCATCTTCTGGGGCGGCTGCGGGCTGCAATTTGCAGCGGGGGGTGCCCAGAAAGCTGCGGATTCCAGCCCCCAGCTGCTTAGCTGTACCTGGCTAGACATAGAAATTGCGCGGAGCCCCACGCATTTTTTTTTTATTATTTCATGAATTTCAGAGTCAGAGTCTCAGAGTCAGAGTCAGAATCTCAGAATTTCATGAAATAATTAAAAAAAAATGCGTGGGGCTAAGCAGCTGGGGGCTGGAATCCGCAGCGCAGGGATGCCCAAGCTTTCTGGGCACCCCCCGCTGCAAATTGCAGCCCGCAGCCGCCCCAGAAGATGGCGCGTTCATTGAAGCGCCATCCTCTGGCGCTGAACCCCGCTCTTCCAGCGGCCCTGGTGGCGGTGGCACGCTGGGTAATAAAGAGGTTAGGGCCAGCTTTGTATTATCAGCTGGCCCTAAGCCTGAAATTTATGGCGGTCACGCCAATATTAGACATGACCGCCATGAATTTCTATTAAATTGTTTTAAAAAAAACACAACACAAAGAAAAAATTTTATTAGAAATAAAAAAAAAAGCCATTAGGGACTCCATCTTTAATTAAAAAAATCCTCTTCCGTCCGACGCAGTCCAAAACGCGATGTCCTCTCTGCTACATCCCCTGTGCATAGATATAGATGTCTATGTTCTCAGTCTGCTCATTCCCTGTGCAATCTCAGCTCTGCTACATCATCTCTGTGCACAGACATTCATGTCTGTACACAGGGAATGAGCAGACTGAGAACAATCTCAGCTCTGCTACATCAGGCAGCAGGCGGGCTCTAGGACCCTGGAGCTGGCAGCCAGCACACTGAGCAGACAGGACTCTTATCTGTGCGAGTTTCCCAGCGATTACTTACAAAGTAAACGAGTCCAATGCAAATAAATGACAAAACTAGGATTGCTTCAGGCTGAAGCTTCCGAGACACATCTGCGATTTGTAAATCTCACACTACTCGCTATTACTCGCTTCCCCATTCATTAACATTGGACTCGCTAGACTCGCAACGAGTAGCGAGTCCTGTGCTCGGACTCGCTAGAATCAAGCGATTCCGAGTAATTTAGGATTCGCCCATCACTAGCCTGGATGCCTTTCTTGAAAACTATAATATTACCAGTTATACAGTATATACTAGATTCTTTGATAGGGCATTGATCCAGGGAACTAGTCTGATTGCCGTATCTGGAGTCAGGAAGGAATTTTTTTCCCCAATGTGGAGCTTAGTGTTGCCACATGGGTTTTTTTTGCCTTCCTCTGGATCAAAATGTTAGGCTATGGTTTGAACTAGATGGACTTAAAGTCTTCCTTCAACCTTAAAAACTATGTTACTATATTACTATGCTACTATGTGGGCCTTCGTTAGATGGTCAGTCCACATTGCAGGCTAGATGTGCATAGTATGAACACCACTGTCCCAGGCTACAGTCCATCTATTTGGTGGTCATGGGACAACAGGCAGCTATATGACCTAATAAAGCAAGTGTTATTTGGAATGTTGCCTGCACGCTAGCACCAAATGCAATGGGGTTACTCCCTCAACTGCTGGTTGAGGCAATGACAGTAACGATTTCTATTTAATCAGTCCATTTGGTTTATATGTACTTTCATAAACCGCTACAAAGGAAAACATAAAGTTGGCCTTTCTCAGGCTAAAGGTACAACAAAAAGCTAGTAACAGTCCTTTTTAGCTTTGGGATCTCCTGCTCAGGAAAGGACACTTCTCTTCCACACAAAGGTCCAACAGGAGGACACACACAGCACATGTCAAACAGACTCCATTTTAAGCACATGTACCTCTCCCATGGATGGGGGCATGTGAGCAACTAGACCCCCCCATCACTCTGGCTGCTTGTAAACTTGGCCCTGACGTGCCATAATAACTAATAGCTTTACCCAGGCTTACATCACAGAGGATAGCCACTTTTGAGATGCATACCTCCCATTGACTATGAGTCCAGCCACCATCTTACAGCACACAGATATGATAATAGTTTTTAATAATAATTATAATTTGTATTTATATATCACCAAACATATTCCACAACACTCTGCAGCTCATATCCTCAGTGCCCTTGAATAAGCAGAAGGCTCAGGACAGTCAGGACTGTAAGAATCGTAATGCTGGATGCCATTGAGATTGTAATTACACATGACTATTAAGTGCAGTCTATCAAGAATTGAGAGGTAGGGGGAGGGAAATCAGCTAATAACTGCTATATGGAAATCAATTTGCTGGAGAAAGGTGGCTTGAATTTTAAGAGTTAACTCCTCTCTTGGAATGTAACTATTGCATCTACTTGGCCAGCCTCTGGTGGAAAGTTCCAAGGACACAAGCTATGCACTCTGTTAAGATAAATGCTCGCACAACCGTAGAATGGAAGCAGATAGTAAAATAAGCAAGTGTACAGTTTACTTGCTTTTTCTGTCTTACTAAATAGTTTGAGAATACACCTTAAAGCAGTTGTGACCTTAGGTTAAACACACCTAAGGTCAGCCCTGGCTGCATTGTGGTATACAAAGCATGCAAGTGAATCATCAACCTGTCATAGCAGGTATTTAAAAAAGAATAAACTATTCTATGTTGGTGTTACCCTTACCAAGTTTATTCCTGTATTTTCTATAGAAATAAAGAAAACAGCAAGAATGCTTCACTGACTGATTGCATACATATATAAATGACATGAAAATGCTGGTTAACCTTATCTTTTCAGTACACTAGCTAGTGTTTGGGCCACGTCACACACACAGATATTTGTGCAGATATTGTTCGCAGATCTCTGGTTGCAGTGGAATTGACGCACACCCAGGGCTCGGGTACTCAGCTCTCAGGCGGTTTCGGTCTAGGATGTCACGGGTGGCTGCTCGAGGCCATGGCCCTGGTGGTCAATGAAATAAGGGGTGAAATAAAGTATATACAATGTCGTGACGCCACCTGCAGTATCTGGTGATGCTCACCAGCGCCACCACAGTCCTCCGGTGGTCGATAGCATTGTGGCTTGGATGGATTAGTTCCCCGCAGGCGGGACTGGACCGCCGGGGCAGCGATTCTGTGAAGAAACAGTTTATGCAGGAAAGAATGCAGCAGAGTCGGCAACCCACTTCACCGGGTTTTTTACTGGAAAGCTTTCAATCATACAGTCTTTCAGTAGCAGTAGATGTTATAATGGAAAATGCTACGGATGCTGCAATCAGAATTTCTGGCTGATAGATGGATCCCTCCTTGTGTACCTTTCTTGTTCCTTTCTTTCCCTTTTGCCTCCCAGTGGCGGTGAAGTCTGACTCTTAAGGTACTGTCAAACGCGGCAATACTGCTTGCAATTTCACTTGCAATTTGCTGGTTGCAGTAAAATCATGGACACATTGTTCCATTTTGTTGCCGTGTACAAATGTGACAATGTGTCCATGATTTCACTGCAACCAGCAAATTGCAAGTGAAATTGCATCCAATATTGACGCGTGTGACAGTACCTTTAAAGATCATCTGACCTCCTGCTGCTTTTCCTAGTCTCCTCTCCCTTGTACCCGTCGGGTGAATCTTTTACTGTCCTTCGCAGGATCCAACTTCTGAACTGATTCCCCTCTTTTGGGGTCTTTGGGAGTCGGGCCCGTATCTGTAATATCCCCGGTCATCGGATTTTTTGCGAGCCGTGAAGGTGATCACAGTTGCCGGCTCCGGTACCCGGTTACTTCCTTTGGGGCAAACCTTCAGGTTACTCACTTCCCCACTAGAGTGAACTCCCTTGCTGAGTTACTTGCTCTCTTTCTTCCTTCTTCAATCTGTACTTTAGCTTTTCTGGGCTCCTCAGATGAGGAGGCCCTCCCTTTTCCTCACGCTGGCTGCCTGGCTCCCTCTAACTCCAACTAACAGTCTCCTCGCTAGTTCCCCCTAGAGGCCACTATATACTCTGCTGGGGTCCCTCCCACCTACTGACCTAGTGTGTGGGTGTTAGCTCTAGGGTTCCACCTATTGGCCATAGTTCCGCTTGCAGTGGGTGACTACACTGCTTTTCTGGGTGTAGTACCACTTTTGTGGTACCGACATGGTGGGGCGCCACAAAATCATGGACACATTGTTCCATTTTGTGGCCGTATACAAATGTAGCAATGTGTTCATGATTTCACTGCAACCAGAGATCTGCGAACAATATCTGCACAGATATCTGTGTGTGTGACGTGGCCCTTTATTTTCTTGACCTGTGGGGGGTGGATACGGATCTGTTTGATCAAAAAAAAAAGAAACATTTAAAAAAAAACTTGCATGTCAAATCACTTGGGAGAAGATACCAGACTGACACACATATCTCTATTTAACCTGTTTAATCACATAAATGGTAAAAATAGCTAATTCAATTTAAGAAGCTGTGGGAATCTACAGAAGCTATTGAATGCCTTCTTTTTAAAAAATACAGTGTGCAAACATTCATTTACCGTATATACTCGTGTATAAGCCGAGTTTTTCAGCCCAAAATTTGGGCTGAAAAGTCCCCCCTCGGCTTATACACGGGTCATATACGGGGGGGCTGTGTCCCGGAGGCTGTGGAGGCTGGAGGAGGCGGGGGGGGGCTGCTGTATGAGCGGCCCCGTCACGTGGGGCCGCTCATTATATATGCACTGCTTCCCCCTGTCAATCAGCGGCAGGGGGAAGCAGTGCATATGGCCCCCCAAAAGCTGGCACTGTCCCCCCTTGTAAGGGCCCCCCCCCCCCGCTGCTTATACATTACCATCCCGGTGTTCTGATCGGCGCCGCTCCTCGGTGCTGCGTCTTCATCCTCCCGTCTGCGCTGGCTGCATCCGGGTTCTCCGGCTGTCGCAGCGATATGACGTCATCGCGCGACCGCCGGAGATCCTGGATGCAGCCAGCGCGGACGGGAGGATGAAGACGCAGCACCGAGGAGCGGCGCCGATCAGAACACCGGGATGGTAATGTATAAGCAGCGGGGGGGAGGCCTTACAAGGGGGGACAGTGCCAGCTTTTGGGGGCTGTTGGTACCCCCAGGGGGCTGCTGGGTACCCCCTGGGGGCTGCTGGGTACCCCCTGGGGGCTGTTGGTACCCCCAGGGGGCTGTTGGTACCCCCAGGGGGCTGCTGGGTACCCCCTGGGGGCTGTTGGTACCCCCAGGGGGCTGTTGGTACCCCCAGGGGGCTGTTGGTACCCCCAGGGGGCTGTTGGTACCCCCAGGGGGCTGCTGGGTACCCCTGGGGGCTGTTGGTACCCCCAGGGGGCTGCTGGGTACCCCCAGAGGGCTGCTGTCCGGTACCCCCTGGGGGCTGCTATATGTACCCCTGGGGGCCTGCTGTATACTACTGGGGCTGCTGTATACTACCACTGGGGCTGCTGGGGCTCCTGTATACTACCACTGGGGCTGCTGTATACTACCACTGGGGCTGCTGGGGCTCCTGTATACTACCACTGGGGCTGCTGGGGCTCCTGTATACTACCACTGGGGCTGCTGGGGTTCCTGTATACTACCACTGGGGCTGCTGGGGCTCCTGTATACTACCACTGGGGCTGCTGGGGCTCCTGTATACTACCACTGGGACTCCTGTATACTACCACTGGGGCTGCTGGGGAATCTGTATACTACCACTGGGGCTGCTGGGGCTCCTGTATACTACCACTGGGGCTGCTGGGGAATCTGTATACTACCACTGGGGCTGCTGGGGAATCTGTATACTACCACTGGGGCTGCTGTATACTACCACTGGGGGGCCTGTATACCACACTGCTGGGGGCTGTATACCTGTGCTGGGGTCCACCCTCGGCTTATACACGAGTCAATAGGTTTTTCCAGATTTTTGGGGCAAAAGTAGGGGGGTCGGCTTATACACGGGTCGGCTTATACACGAGTATATACGGTAATTATAAAAGAGGACTATGGTAGTTAAAAGATGAAAGAAATAAAAATTGTCCTGCCATGTAAGAGTATGGCCTATTCTAGTTGAACCTCTGAACAAAACCTATGGGATCGAAATAAAGTAAGGATACCCCTGGTTTCTATATTAAAGCTACGTATTAATTTTAATTTTAATTTTTATGAATTTTTGAAAGGATGTTGAAAGCTTCTCTTTGTCTAGAGCGTAAGCTTAACTATTTTTTTCTAATTTGAGTATCACAAATGACTTTTTGTGTAATTATATAACATTAGGTCAGGACTTGAGTGAGAATGACCCAGCATCTGGCATGATTTAGGCTTAGTTATAATAATAATAATAATTTTTAAAGGGGTTTTCCCACAAACAAAGTTTATTTAGTTAATGGAGCCTGGAATAATAACATTTTCCACACTTGACTGTGTTAAAAAAATGTTCCTGTGGTGACATAATTCTATACATATACTGCAATGTACTATGTAATGGCTGTGTCTGACTGTACAGGGACATGATCTGATCATACTACATCTCCTGTGCGGAGATGATCTTATATATGTGTCACTGCTATGTACTGTGTAATGGATGTGTCTGACCGTGCAGGGACATGGTCTGATCATACCACATCTCCTATGCTGAGATAATCTTATATATGTGTCCCCTGCTATGTACTGTATAATGGATGTGTCTGACCGTGCAGGGACATGGTCTGATCATACCACATCTCCTATGCTGAGATAATCTTATATATGTGTCACTGCTATGTACTGTGTAATGGATGTGTCTGACCGTACAGGGACATGGTCTGATCATACCACATCTCCTATGCTGAGATAATCTTATATATGTGTCCCCTGCTATGTACTCTGTAATGGATGTGTCTGACCATACAGGGACATGGTCTGATCATACCACATCTCCTATGCTGAGATAATCTTATATACAGTCATATGTAAACGTTTGGGCACCCCTCTTAATCTTACTCATTTTTTTTGTTGTTTAAAATTGTTTTTTTACAACAGCTATTTCAGTGTGATATATGTAATAACTGATGGACACAGTAATATTTCAGGATTGAAATGAGGTTTCTTGCACTAACCAAAAATGTGAAATATGCATTATTTTAAAAATTGACAGGTGCAAAAGTATGGGCACCTCAACAGAAAAGTGACATTAATATTTAGTAGATCCACCTTTTGCCTCTAGTGGCTTCCTGTAGCTGTTAATGAGTTCCTGGATCCTGGATGAAGGGATTTTTGACCATGCCTCTTTACAAAACAATTCCAGTTCAGTTAAGTTTGATGGTCGCCGAGCATGGACAGCCCGCTTCAAAACATCCCACAGATGTTCAATGATATTCAGGTCTGGGGACTGGGAAGGCCATTTCCTAAAAAATGATGGTGCTGGCCCCTTTAAAAATAGTCTGGGTGAAATGGTGGATGAGGATGAGGAAAAAGCCAATATGCTAAATGACTTTTTTTCAACAGTATTTACACAAGAAAATCCCATGACAGACAATATGATCAGTGATAACAAAAAGTCTCAATTAAATATCACCTGCTTAACCCAAGAGAAAGTACGGCATCGTCTAAAAATCACTAAAATTGACAATTCCCCGGGCCCGGATGGGATACACCCCAGAGTGCTGCAGGAATTAAGTACTGTCATAGATAGACCATTATTTTTAATATTTAAAGATTCCATAATAACAGGGTCTGTACCACAGGACTGGCGTATAGCAAATGTGGTGCCAATATTCAAAAAGGGGACAAAAACTGAACTTGGAAATTATAGGCCAGTAAGCTTAACCTCTACTGTGGGTAAAATCCTAGAGGGTTTTCTAAGAGATGCTATACTGGAGTATCTGAAGAAAAATAACCTCATGACCCATTATCAACATGGTTTTACGAGGGACCGTTCCTGTCAAACTAATCTGATAAGCTTCTATGAAGAAGTAAGTTCTGGACTGGACCAAATAAATGCAGTGGATGTGGTGTATATGGACTTTTCAAAAGCTTTTGATACGGTGCCACAGAAAAGGTTGATACATAAAATGAGGGCAATGGGGATAGGGGAAAATATGTGTAAGTGGGTTAAGAACTGGCTTAGTGATAGGAAACAAAGGGTGGTTATTAATGGAACACACTCAGAATGGGTCACAGTTAACAGTGGGGTACCACAGGGGTCAGTGTTGGGCCCGCTTCTATTTAATATATTTATTAATGACCTTGTAGGGGGCATACAGAGTAGAATCTCAATATTTGCAGATGACACTAAACTCTGCAGGGTAATCAATACAGAGGAGGACAATTTTATATTACAGGAGGATTTATGTAAACTAGAAGCTTGTGCTGCTAAATGGCAAATGCGCTTTAATGGGGATAAATGTAAAGTCATGCACTTGGGCAGAGGAAACAAAAGGTATAATTACCGTATATACTCGCGTATAAGCCGAGTTTTTCAGCCCAAAAATTGGGCTGAAAAGTACCCCCCTCGGCTTATACGCGAGTCAGTGCTGTATACCGATGTATACATCGGTACATACCGATGTATACATCGGTATACAGCAGCCCCCGCATCCCCAGTAATCCAGGGCCCCCCCAGCGTCTCTCCGGTCACCTGAAAAGCAAACTATACTTATCAGTGTCCGCTGTCCGCGCCCGCTCGCCTCTGCCGTCTGCGATCCTCCATCTCTCCACCTCCAATGACGTCATTCCCTGCGACGAGCACAGAAATCGGAAGACGCCGCATGAAGATGGAGGATCGCAGACGGCAGAGGCGAGCGGGCGCGGACAGCGGACGCTGATAAGTATAGTTTGCTTTTCAGGTGACCGGAGAGACGCTGGGGGGGCCCTGGATTACTGGGGACCTGTATACTACCGCTGGGGCTGCAATCTACTACCACTGGGGCTGTATATACTACCACTGGGGCTGTATATAGCACTGGGGCTGTATATACTGCTGGGGCCCTGTATACTACCGCTGGGGCTGCAATCTACTACCACTGGGGCTGTATATACTACCACTGGGGCTGTATATAGCACTGGGGCTGTATATACTGCTGGGGCCCTGTATACTACCGCTGGGGCTGCAATCTACTACCACTGGGGCTGTATATACTACCACTGGGGCTGTATATAGCACTGGGGCTGTATATACTGCTGGGGCCCTGTATACTACCGCTGGGGCTGCAATCTACTACCACTGGGGCTGTATATACTACCACTGGGGCTGTATATACCTGTGGGGCTGCTGTATACTACACTGGGGCTGTATATACCTATGGGGCTGCTGTATACTACCACTGGGGCTGTATATACCTCTGGGGCTGCTGTATACTACACTGGGGCTGTATATACCTGTGGGGCTGCTGTATACTACCACTGGGACTGTATATACCTCTGGGGCTGCTGGATGCTACCACTGGGGCTGTATATACCTGTGGGGCTGCTGTATACTACCACTGGGGCTGTATATACCTCTGGGGCTGCTGTATACTACCACTGGGGCTGTATATACTTCTGGGGCTGCTGTATACTACCACTGGGGCTGTATATACCTCTGGGGCTGCTGGATACTACCACTGGGGCTGTATATACCTCTGGGGCTGCTGGATGCTACCACTGGGGCTATATATAACTCTGGGGCTGCTGTATACTACCAATGGGGCTGTATATACCTCTGAGGCTGCTGTATACTACCAATGGGGCTGCTGTATACTACCACTGGGGCTGCTGTATACTACCACTGGGGCTGCTGTATACTACCACTGGGGCTGCTGTATACTACCACTGGGGCTGCTGTATACTACCACTGGGGCTGCTGTACACTACCACTGGGGCTGCTGTATATACCTCTGGGGATGCTGTATACTACCACTGGGGCTGTATATACCTCTGGGGCTGCTGTATACTAACTACTGGAGCTGCTGCTGTATATACCACTGGGGCTGCTGCTGTATACTACCACTGGGGAGGCTGCTGTATACTACCATTGGGGGGCCTGTATACCACACTGCTGGGGGCTGTATACCTGTGCTGGAGTCCACCCTCGGCTTATACACGAGTCAATAGGTTTTCCCAGGTTTTGGGGGCAAAAGTAGGGGGGTCGGCTTATACACGGGTCGGCTTATACACGAGTATATACGGTATGTGCTTAATTGTAAAACACTGGGCAAAACTGTCACTGAAAAAGACCTGGGTGTATGGGTAGATGACAAACTCACATTTAGTCGCCAGTGTCAGGCAGCTGCTGCAAAGGCAAATAAAATAATGGGATGCATTAAAAGAGGCATAGATGCTCATGAGGAGAACATAATTTTACCTCTATACAAGTCACTAGCGCGACCACACTTAGAATACTGTGTACAATTCTGGTTCTCGGTGTATAAGAAAGACATAGCTGAACTAGAGCGGGTCCAGAGAAGAGCGACAAAAGTCATTAGAGGACTAAGGGGTCTGCAATACCAAGACAGGTTATTAAACTTGGGGTTATTTAGCTTGGAAAAACGAAGGCTTAGGGGTGACCTTATAATAATGTATAAATATATGAGGGGACAGTACAGAGACCTTTCTAATGATCTATTTACTCTTAGGCCTGAGACTGGGACAAGGGGGCATCCTCTACGTCTGGAGGAAAGAAGGTTTAATCATAATCACAGACGCGGATTCTTTACTGTAAGAGAAGTGAGACTATGGAACTCTCTGCCACATGCTGTTGTAATGAGTGAGTCACTACTAACATTTAAGAAGGGCCTGGATGCCTTTCTTGAAAACTATAATATTACCAGTTATACATACTAGATCCTTTGATAGGGCGTTGATCCAGGGAATTAGTCTGATTGCCGTATCTGGAATCAGGAAGGAATTTTTTTCCCCCAATGTGGAGCTTAGTGTTGCCACATGGTTTTTTTTTTTGCCTTCCTCTGGATCAACATGTTAGGCTATGGGTTGAACTAGATGAACTTAAAGTCTTCCTTCAACCTTAAAAACTATGTTACTATGTAATTGTTCCTCTGCATGAATGCCTGAGTAGATTTGGAGCTGTGTTTTGGATCATTGTCTTGCTGAAAGATCCATCCCCGGCGTAACTTCAACTTTGACACTGATTCTTGAACATTATTCTCAAGAATCTGCTGATACTGAGTGGAATCCATGCGACCCTCAACTTTAACAAGATTCCCAATGCCGTCATTGGCCACACAGCCCCAAAGCATGATGGACCCTCCCCCAAATTTGACATTAGGTAGCAAGTGTTTTTCTTGCAATGCTGTGTTTTTGTGGCGCCATGCATAACGCCTTGTTGTATGACCAAACAACTCAATCTTTGTTTCATCAATCCACAGTACCTTCTTCCAAAATGAAACTGGCTTGTCCAAATGTACTTTTGCATACCTCAGGCGACTCTGTTTGTGGCGTGCATGCAGAAATGGCTTCTTTCGCATCACTCTCCCATACAGCTTCTCCTTGTGCAGTGTGCGCTGTATTGTTGACCGATGCACAGTGACACCATCTGCAGCAAGATGATGCTGCAGGTCTTTGCAGGTGGTCTGTGGATTGTTCTTGACTGTTCTCACCATTCTTCTTCTCTGCCTTTCTGATATTTTTGTTGGCCTGCCACTTCTGGCCTTTACAAGAACTGTCCCTGTGGTCTTCCATTTCCTTACTATGTTCCTCACAGTGGAAACTGACAGGTTAAATCTCTGAGACAACTTTTTGTATCCTTCCCCTAAACAACTATGTTGAACAATCTTTCTTTTCAGATCATTTGAGAGCTGTTTTGAGGAGCCCATGATGCCACTCCTCAGAGAAGATGCAACTAGGAGAACAACTTGCAAGTGGACACCTGAAATAGCTTTTCTCATGATTGGATACACCGGGCTATGAAGTACAAAGCTCAATGAGGTTACCAAACCAATTTAGTGCTTCAGTAAGTCAGTAAAAAGTAGTTAGGAGTATTCAAATCATGAAAATCAGAAGGGTGCCCATACTTTTGCACCTGTCAAATTTTGAAATAATGCATATTTCCCATTTTCGGTTAGTACAATAAACCTCATTTCAATCCTTAAATATTACTGTGTCCATCAGTTATTACATATATCACACTGAAATAGCTGTTGCAAAAACCCAA
Organism: Allobates femoralis; assembly: GCA_033576535.1. Taxonomy (NCBI): domain Eukaryota; kingdom Metazoa; phylum Chordata; class Amphibia; order Anura; family Aromobatidae; genus Allobates; species Allobates femoralis. The sequence goes on from JARQOC010000004.1 coordinate 255,773,478, forward strand.
TTTTAAACAAAAAAAAAAAATGAGTAAGATTAAGAGGGGTGCCCAAACGTTTTCATATGACTGTATGTGTCCCTGCTATGTACTTTGTAATGGATGCGTCTGACAGTACAGGGACGTGGTCTGATCATACCACATCTTCTGTGCTGAGATAATCTTATATATGTGTCCCTGCTATGTACTGTGTAATGGATGTGTCTGACCATACAGGGACATGGTCTGATCATACCACATCTCCTGAGCTGAGATATTCTTATATATGTGTCCCTAATATGTACTGTCTAATGGCATAGCAGGGGACATAGCAGGGGACACATATACAGTCCCTGACAAAAGTTATGTCGCTTATCCATGTTATGTAAATAATAGCTTATAACCTGATGTTAAATTCATCCATTGGTTGTATAAATTACTCTTTTGGAAGCTGAAACCCTCCCAAATGTGGTCCACGTTAAGTTGGTTACATTGGCATCAATTCTGAAATATTGATCATTTACTGAACACAGAATGGTCAGATTTTGGCAAAACAAAAGTTTTGTCGCCCACAGAAAGTAATGTGATATTCAAACAAATAATTAACTTAAAATACAAATATATGTTGCATAACATTGGTGAATGAAGGTGTGGTGCTATTAGAGTCATATTTAATATTTTGTGTGACTTCCATAAGCTTGAAGGACTGCATCCATGCGGTTCAACAATGATTCATGCAATTTATTAATGAAGGCTTCAGGAATAGCAAAGAATGCAGTCTTACATGCCTCCCAGAGTTCATCTAGATTCTTTGGTCTTGTCTTCCAAGCTTCCTCTTTCATCCTACCCCAAACATGCTCAATGATGTTCATGTCTGGTGACTTGGCTGGCCAGTCCTTGAGCACCTTGATCTTTTTTGCCTGGAGAAACTTTGTTGTAGAGATGGATGTATGAGATGGAGCACCATCCTGCTGCAGAATTTGACCCCTTTTATGTTTTGGAAAGTAAGAGGTAGCTAATTCTTCTTGATATTTTAGGCTATTGATATTGCCTTCCATCTTGCAAATGTTTTGCACACCCCCACACTGAATGTAACCCCAGACCATGATCTTTCTATCACCAAATTGGGATCCATACGGGCTCCAGTAGGTCTCCTGCAGTACTTGCGGCGGCTGTGGTGTAATTCCTCCGAAGATTCATCAGAGATATCAACCTTCTGCCACTTTTCCAGCGTCCACCTATTTAGCAGATTGTGGGACTTTGCAAATGCCACGCGGTTTTTTATTTGCCTTTTCTTTAGTGTTGACTTCTGGGCACTGATTCGATCATGGAGGCCATTTTGAGACAGAATGCTCCAAATGTTCTAGATGACACAGGGACTTGAGGTGACCAGGCCTGTTGGAGCTCTGCTGCAGTGGAAGAGGGGCTTGCTTTGTGTTTTCTAACCAACAAACGTTCCTCCTGAGCAGTTGTCTTGCGGGGTCTGCCGGACCTGGCCTTGTCAAACACATCTCCAGTCCCTGCAAATCTTTTTTTTAATTCTTTGTTCTTGACGCTGAGACACATTAAAGGTGCCAGCGACCTCTGCAGTGGATCTGGTCTTCATCCTCTTGATAATCAAGGCTTTGGTCGCAGGGTGGATTTTTCGCATGTTGTCAGAGCTCAAGTTGCAGTACAAGTGAAGGTCTGGAGTGCTGGGTTTCTTTTTATACACACCCTCTAATTAACCGATCATTTACAGAGCACAGGTGAGGATGTAAACTAGGATTGGGTGCATTATATGACCAGGCGACAAAACTTTTGTCTTGCCAAAATCTGACCATTCTGTGTTCATTAAATGATCAATATTTCAGCGTTGATGCCAATTTATTTTCTTAACCTAAACCACATTTGGGAGAGTTTCAGCTTTCAAAAGAGTAATTTATAAAACCAATGGATGAATTTAACATCAGGTTATAAGCTTTTATTTACATAACATGGATAAGCGACATAACTTTTGTCAGGGATTGTAGAGCGAAACTCTATCAGCAGCAACACGTGGTGGAAGGAGAGGCTACTTAAAGGCTAGGGGGAGGAGATTTCAGGTGAGTCACACCCAACCCTCACATCCATACCTCATGCAGCTCCTGAAAAAATGCAAACATAAACACACAGCAGCAGCCAGCAAAGTCAGCACAATCTAAGCGTGACATATATCACCAACCATTCTCATTTTATTTAGGTGTATCAATTTCCTGTTTGTGGCCACATTAGTATATGGGAGGGGGAAAACTTTTCCAGATGGGTGATGACCATGGTGGCCATTTTGAAGTTGTCCATTTTGGATTCAACTTTATTTAGGTGTATCCATATAAATGGCCCACCCTGTATATATGTATATCATGATGCCCAGATAGCCTCCTATATACATTTATGAGAACCCACATCGCCCTGTATATTACGTATAAGCCCCACATTGTCCTCCTATATAGATTTCTGAGGCCCTACACAGTCGTGTATATACAGTATGAGCCCTATATAATCCTAAATACATGCCAACATCACAAACACATGAAAAAATACACCACATACTTAATTCTCTCCCATTCCCCTGCCACTCTGCTACGGTCTTCGGTGCACTGACGCTCCACACAGTACATGTGATTATGTGATGTCATTGCGTCTTATGTCTCACATGTTGATTGGTGGAAGACTGAGCCAACAGAATTGTCCTCCACGAATGTATTCATCACTATCTGGATCTGGAGGTTGCAGATAGCAAAGATATCGGGACAAGTGCCGTGGCAGTGGACGGGCAGCAAAGAAGGCATGGTCCACTGTTTTCAACCCTTTGACTGTGTTGGTTTGCGGGCTGGACCGTTACTGCCAGAAAGCTGAATCTGGCCCATAGGCTGAAATTTGCCCTGCCCTGGACTACAGTGTTCATGAGTAATGGCTAAAAATATTCTGGGGTTATACTAGGCTCCTTTGCAGATGTGTCCCTTCTGATCTTGTAAGTTTGTGTACTTTATAGCTTCTATAAATAATATTCAATTTGCTTTAAGGAGAGCCAAGTTATATATTGGGGTCAGTGTCGATTCTGGAATTTCTCCTGGGACACAAACAGGAAAATAAACTATAAAAATTGGTATTACCGCTACAGCAAGCCATGGGGAAGCATCTCTGCTGATTAGTGTGAAAATCACTCATTTGTCAGATGAAGTAAATTTATAAGGAGAGTCAGCTATGGCCAGATATTTCTTCCCAGTTGCCAAGTTGTGGTCACAACTGTGATACTAAGTTTTTTTTAATAAAGTTTTGCCATGAATTAATGAACTAAAATTTTTTCAAAATAGCAATAGACTTTATCCCAACCAGATAGTTAGCTAAGCTGACATACATTTAGGTTGGATGATGTGTCTATGTACATGCACCTAATGTCCTTTAAATTGTGGACGTTACCAACAGATAAAGGAGACTTTGTACTCTACTAAACGATGGTACAACTATAATGTCATTGAACTTCCCTCATCTGTAACAAGATATTAAAGAATAGATTTTCTAATTTAGACAACCCCATTACAATGTCTTTGGAAACTACCGTCCATACCCTTTAAGCTGAAGAGCAGCATCCTCATCTTCACTGATCCGACGCATCATGCCACAGTTTTCTAGAGATAGTTTCTCAATAGATGAAAATCCACATCATTGCCTATTCCAATGCTGAATAGACAGAACTTTTCTTGAATTATATTTTTAGTATTTCCCAAAATTCGGCTAGATTCAGTCTCCCCAACAGTCGGTCGCCCATCAGTCAAAAATATAATTAGAGAGACGCTCTTTTCATGTTTGCCATTATTAGCAAGGTAATCACTCAGAAGATTGGATGCCGTCTGGATACCACCATTTATATTTGTACCTGAAATATAGAATGATTCGTTAAGTACATTCAATGGACAAACCACAATAAACAATATTAAAAACACATTTTCAACTTTAGTAGTCTTCTATAGAGAAATGTATTATTAAATGCAATCTGTCACCAGGTTCCTTCCCTCACCTACACCACTGATTGAAGCTTTCTGTGTACACTATGTATAGGCAGAAAACTGCCAATCATTGGTGGGTAAACTGGTATTAAGGAGCTCATGATATGGAGAACTACCTGGCAGCAGGTTTACTAGTTCTCTTGTGAAAATCTACTTCTGATAAAACAATGATTTTATCAAAATAACAGCAAATAACTCAGTATTTGACACATCATGTGAATCAGGTATCTGTATCTATATCTAGGCAGCATGTGGTTCAGTGGTTAGCACTATTGCTGTGCAGCAATGGGATCCTGGGTTTAAATCTTACTAAAGACAAAATCCGCAAGTTTTGTATGCTCTTCCCGTGTTGTGTGGGTTTCCCCCAGGTACTCCGGTTTCCTCCCACACTTCAAAGACATATTGATAGGTAATATACTGTAGATTGCTAGCCCTGGTCGGGACAGTGTTGCTGATGTATGTAAAGCACTGTAGAATTAATAGTGCTATATAAATAGTTAAATATTATTATTCTGCATTATACATCATACTTCTCCCAGATTAGGTTAAAAAAAACGATGACAGATTCCCTTTCAAGGTACATCTAATAAAGTATACTTCCAATCTACTGTTATTAATATATTGCAATATTATTAGAGGTATTTCACTGTCATTATTCTTATAATTTATGGCCAATATTTTATTTTTAAAACATGAAGCCCCTTTTCAATTTAAGAAATTAGAGAATAAAACACCCTAAATAGAATTCGAGTTGGTGTGAATCAATATGCAGGACCCAGTATATTACCACACCAGTAATACTCTGGCCATTTGACAAAATCCATGAAAATCTCTTCCTACAGGTCAGCATCCAGAATTCCTCTTGTAAATGGGACCTGTCATGCAAAATATTGCTCTTCCAGTCCACCAGGGGAACTCCAGGGAGAGAAAACAGTCCCTGCCCTGCTACATGATGAATCAGAGCTGTACACTGCAGTTCTAGGATCTATAGATCACTTATAAATCAATAAAATCATACCTGCTCCTTTGATCTCCCCCCTCCCTCATGCGACATTCAATTTCAGCCTGAGAGCTTCATGCAGCAGCAGAGAACAGGAGGTATTCAGGGGCATGGACCCTGAGGGCTGCAAGATCATCTTAGGGCCACTTTACACACACCAACTTATCTGTCCAACTTCTGAACAACTTACTGGTTGCAGTGAAATCATGGACACATTGCTCCATTTTGTGGCTGTGTACAAATGGAACAATAAGTCCATGATTTCACTGCAGCCAGTAAGTTGGTCAGAAGTTGGACAGATAAGTTGGTGTGTGTAAAGTGGCCATTACATTCTAGTGAGAAGTGATGAAGATGATGATGATCCATTGAAAGTTAGAGGCATAGGAAGCTATCATGTTGCTATGGGGGAGGAGAGATCATGCAGAGCTGAATCAATCAATGTAATTATTTGCCCCCGCTCCTAGCTTCTCAATAACAGTACACATTAAGCATCATCATACATCAGAAGATCACAGCATGTATTTGTATCTGCTTGGTGACATGATTGCTATTTCAAGCCTGGACCCCTGTCACATAGGATGATATATCAGACAGGATTATTGTGTGAGCATGGGGCTGGCGGCCATGCCTCCTGCCATGCCCCCTCCCCATACAGAACTGTGAGGGGGCTGGAATGTAGGATGATCCTGCAGTTCCCAATGTCCATGCTCCCAACCCACTTCCTGCTTTCTGCTCCTACATGAAGCTGCCAAGTTGAAAATTCACTGTCCCAGAAGGGGGGGAGGTCAGATCTGAGGAGCAGGTATGATTTTAGCGATTTATAACAGTTCTATAGATCCTAGAACTGCAGTGTACAGGTCTGCTTCATCATGTAGAGGGCAGAGACTGTACTAAAAAGTTTTCTCTACTGGAGTTCCCCTTTAATCTGCAGATACATGGTTAATCTGCAGGTTAATAGCATTCTGACAATGTGCAGCTGCTGCCCTAAGAGCCTGAGAGGAAATTGAGCCAGAAATTAATCAACCCTCATCTTCATGTAATGTGCTGGGGTGCAAAAGACAACTACCTCGCCCATGGCTACTACCCCACGCCATGTTATACTCTCATATTCACTAGGATAAAGCTTTGCTACCAGAAGATTGAGATAATGCAGGGAAGGTTTGAGCTGCATGTGGGATGGCAACTGTTACACGGTCTAAGATGGCTCCGATCATGAACTCTAATATGACGGTTAGTGGTGCAGTATTGCAAGAAGGTCCTGCCCATCATGGGCATCCATGAAACGAAAGGGTAAGAAAATCTTTCCAGCTCTCTAGAGGATACATCTACAGTGGGGTATGTCATGTCTGTGAGTTCGAGCCTACAGTGTGGAATGTCTGCCCCCATAGAGTGAAGTGCCCAGTGCAGTGTGACAGAGGAAAACGGATCGAAGTGTTACCAAAATGAGATGATGAGCCATGGTGCAAGACACCGAGCGGTGAGTGAGACAGCACTATTAGTCTACCGGAGGTCAGTACCTCATGGCTGAGAGATTCCAGGGAGCATGGCCAAGCTTCACCTAAAGAAGCAGAAAGAGTTATAAAAAGACCAAGAGCATGATAGTTCCATAAAGGACGTTGGGGCCTGCCACAGAAGTTCATTAAGAGGTGGCTCTCTATCTATGTCGAGGACTGAAAGAGAAATGCAATCTTTAAACTCGGTTTTTTCTGAGAACTGGGGAGGACAGAGCAAGGATCTGGCAGCTCTCCAATGAACTTAGGGGCATGGGTCTGTTGGCAGAAGGGAAAAAGTGGGGAAGTACGTCAGCCAGGGAGATGCTGGAAGTCTCCTTGGCTAAGAAATACCAGGAGGATGGCCTCTAGTGGAAAAGTCATCAGTTATGTCCCACAACGGGGACGTGGCTTTTTACGTAAATCCAAGACTGGTCATTGAGTCTTTATGAAGCAAAGGGTAGTGGAGACTTGACTCCTCCCATCACTGGATACACCACCTCACAGCAGGCATTCAGGTGTCATTGTTTAAAACAGATGGCCCTCATAGGTGGTTTGCAGTCAGCGTGATGTCCAGGGGTTCAACCTTTGTCAAATTCTTTCAGAGAGGAGAGAGTTTTGTGAGAGCCAACTAACCTGAAGGTGAGGCATGTGTCCCATTGGAGGAAGACCTGAAGCATGCCCATACCTGTGCACAGGTTGGCAGGGCGTCCGCTAATGTTTATAAGCCCAGAGCTCCAGAGGCCTCAGTGGTTGGACTGTGTCCTGAGCAAGTGCATGAAGGAGAAGATGTGGAAGTTGGAGAGGACTCGTGACTCCATTCCTTACAGAAGGAAGAGGATCAGTAAGGAAAACATGAGTCAGAAGCTAGAGAGGCTATGTTGTGCTCTTTGAATCTGCTTAATGGAAAGGTTTGATTCAGTGGGTCTAAGGCCCAAATGTCCGAGACTCTCCGACATTGTAGCTACAGATGGCTAAAGAAAGTCCCCCCCCAGTTTTGTTGTGCACAATGAGCATTCCCCTCCTTGATTAGGAGACAATGCAGCTACAAGAGAATTCCATGCCCTTTGCTAGGGATTAAGCAAAACGCAGGACTAAGGTTAGCCCTAAGGAACTGTGTGCCTGTCTCATGGACAGGAGTGAGGTAAAAGGACTGTGTCCCCAACCTATGTACTGAGGAAAATGGACTATGTCATGCTGTTGGCTTGTGGGCCTTTCCTAAAAGGGGCAAAATCAAACAAAGGGACTGTTCTTGGGTAAGGGATAAAAACTTTTGACTTTCAGGCTCCATATCTTACCATCCACTACAACTTTGAACATGAAACAACTATCATTTTATAGACAATCATCTTGGCTATCTTATACATAAATATGACTTGCAGCCATTTAGCAAATGATTAGTTATGCATATTTTTATCATGTCACTGCACTATTACTGTTTTGCTCCTGGTGGTGGAAGAATATTTTTCTTCCTATGTACTACAAATTACAACCTGTTCACACCTACCTTAATATCTCAGTGTGTTATTAGCCTAATTCCCAAGCGAAAGATCACTGGTTCGAATCCAGTATCAGTAAAGGCCCTGTTACACGGCACAACATCGTTAACGATGTCACTGATATGTCACGAGTTTGAAGTCGTTCCAGCGACATCGTTAGGACGTCGTTGCATGTAACACCTAGATTCAACAATGATAAGTTGTTGGATTGGTGATTGCAGGTTTGAGAACATGTTCTCAAACCTCACGATCAACGATCCGCCAACCTGCTATATCGTTGTGTGTGACACCGCGATAACGATGTCATTTATGACTTCGCCCATTCACAGCAATGAGCAGGGTTTGCGAACAATACCTGCTCACAACATCGTTGGTGAGGTGACATCTCACCAACGATGTCAAACTGCTGTCTGCAATGACCGCATGCCCATGAGATCATTGCGGACATCGTTCGGAAGTCGTGCAGTGTAACGGTACCTTAATGAAGATTTCTCAAGAAAAGAGAAACAGCATCATCCAGCTCATCAATAGGTGTGTCTCAGCAAGAAAATTGCCAAACTTAGGGTACCTTTACACGCCGCTACTGGAGGATGGATACAACCAGCTACTTAACGTGCACGAGCACGCACAAACGGTTACAAACGGTAAACGCACCATCTTTACACGCCGCCACAAGCTACGCTACGCTACATGACATCTATCTCTGGATACACCGCCGGGTGCCTCACGTCACCTTCTGTAGCTCATCTTACCTCATTTACACACTGCTACAACCAGCTAATATGGGCGGACCTGGTGCAGCAGGGACAGCACATAGGCGTGCCACAATTGTGGATTACGAGACGTCCGTACGCTGATAGGACAAAGCAATAACATCATGATTGGCCAGGCATCGCAGGAGGCTGTCTGTTTAATACATGACGCTCGAGCAATTGTGTAGTGTGACTGGTCAGCTCCTTAAATATGCCTCCCTATGCAGCGTCTACCAATCTTAACGCAGGAGCTTCCACCAATGATCGCTGAAGGGGGGCGGTATCCCGGAGCCTGTGTCACGCCCCAGCTACATACCAGGTACATTGCCTGGTGTCGACACATCCCTTCTGTTGCTTCTTTACACGCCGATACAGCTCGCTACAATCGCCTGTGTAGCCACCTGTTTCCGGGCAGTGCTCGGAAACAGATGTATCTGTTGCCGGGTGCCTCCTACCGTCTTTACACGCCGCTACTACGGGGTATTTTGCCGCTACAAGCTACATTTGTAGCCTGTAGCTGGTTGTATCCATCCTCCAGTAGCGGCGTGTAAAGGTACCCTCAATGATCTGAGTGACATGACAATTGGTAGAATATGAAATGACATCCATCCACTCAAAAGCCAAGAGGTGGACGTCTAGGCAAAATATCGGATTAATAAATTGGTATATCACAAGGTCTATCAGATCTGGAGAGACAAACAGCAGTGGAGGTGGCTTGTATGCTTCATAATAGTGAGATCACAGATAATCATGCAAGTGCCGTGTGATGCACGTTGCACAAGCCTGGAAAAGGTGAAGAAGCCTCAACTTCTAAATTGTCATAAAAAGCATTGGCTCAAATTTGCAAAAATAGTGCAAAAAGTGGACAGTAAAATATTGGAAATGGGTGATTTGGAGAGGTGAGACAAAAGTCAACAGACTAGACTCAGAGAGGTGCAAATGAGTTTGAAAGAAACAAGAGAAGCAGATTGAGAAATTGAAGGAAGTGTCAAGTTCGGTGGAGGGAACCTGATGATATGGAGTTGTTTCACAGCCAAACACGTTGGATACTTCAACAGGATTGATGGTGGTCTCAATACATGTGAGTATCCTACAAGATGACTTACTTCATACACTCGAGTACTATAGGTATGAAAAAGGTGACATAGTGTTCCAGCATAAGCATAAGTCAAAGGCAAAGAAATTGTTCAAAGACACTGAAATAGAGGTGCCGTATTGCCCAGTCCCCAGACCTCAACCCAATTGAGCACTTGTGGGTAGAGTTGAAAAAAAAGCTGTATACATACCCAAGTGAGTCGACCAGTATGCACCAACATTGAGGCTCTGTAGCAGAGACCCATGATAAGATTTCAGTCTAGACATATTTGAAACTGATCGAGAGCATGCCCTGAAGGATTCACGCAATGTTAAAAGCCAAAGGAAGATTTCAAAAATACTAACAAAATAAGAAAAATTGAATCTACATAAGTAATCATTTGCTAAAAAGATAATTTTATGTATGAGATAGCCAAGATGGTTGTATATGAAATGATGGTAATTTCATTTCAAAGCTGTAGTGGATGGTGAGACTAAAAATCAAAAGATCAAAACATTGCTACCCTTTTGCTCGTCAATGCATGAGTGATGTAATGTTTGGTGTCTTCCAGGTTTCTGGATGGTCAAGGATGACAATCATTAATAGAGGGGAAAATGTAAGAAGATTGACATATTGCAGCATTCCCCCTTGAAGATATTAGTCTTGTTAAGATGTGTAATGCGTATTGTGACATGCATTGTTTGTGATAAAGAGTATTTTGTTTAACCATAGGGAAAGACAAAACTAATATTTGGGACTAGCCCAGTGTAAAAGGGGCTGAAGTGAGGGAACAATGATGGTTTTTCGTCAGTAGGACAGCTAGGTGCCCAGTGTGCATATGTTACGACTATGAGGTTTGACTAGTGAGCAGAGCCTCATAAAGTGTATGTTCCTGACATTAGAAGAGACTGAAGTAAAAGATAGTGTGATCCAGAGTGCCGAGAGAGATAATTGATCGAAGTACAGAGCGAGTGACTGGAGGTGGTTTCTGAGAGAGGATTCCTAGTGGTATGGTCCCAAGTTTATAACCTAGAGAGGTGAATGGCCAGGACAGACCAGAGAATGTGAGATGATGTGGTTGACCCGGATGGGAGTTCCCAAGCATCAGCAAGGTAGAAGCTATGTTTGGTCATATTGAACTACAGGTTAAAGATATAATCTTCATTAACTGGATTGATGTGCTAAACTGTGTTGTGGTGAAGGAAGCGAGACAGATTGGAGCAGGAATAAGTGACGATGGGTAGCAAAGAAGCTGGGTGTGCGAAAAGCTATGTTCCCGCTAATATACACAATTGTTGCCAATTAGCTGTTTAGAAAAACACTGTTTTTAAAGAACTGGTGGTCTCCCTCCCTGAATTGTACAACATCTGACACCTGGACAGGTGATGTCATTGGCATCACGTGGTCTATAAGGTCATACCATCCCAGTAGCATGAGTCCACACACCCAGCCAGGACTCTCATGTTCATGTAACGTACCAAGGCATAAAACACGACAACTTCGCCCGCATTCATAGAGAATGCCTGTCTAAAGCTTGCCAAGCTTGCATACAAGTTTGCATTGATAAAATTGTACATGTTACGCAATGCTTAAAAAGCAGTTTATGAGAACCTACCTCCTGTAGTTGACAAGCCATATATAAATTTTTTTGCATCTCTAATATTGTTAGGAGAAACTTTTACAAGTTCATTTGGCTTCCAAACTTTGATTTTATTCGAAAATCCGATTATATTAAAATGATCATCAGGCCTCAGATCCCGAAGAATTGTAAATAAGGCTTCTTTAGTCTACAGGAAATAAAAATATTCAGCTCAACAAAGAGACTTATATATAAGCAGGGGGCAATTAATGCCAACAAATGAAGAAAAATAGTATTACGTCAGTGTTAGAAGAACAGTCTGGCAGTTAGAACTTGCACAATAGTCAGTTATACAACATATCAGACATTTCTAACTCACTAGGTCACTCTTCTGTTAAATCAGGTTTAATTCTTTCCATTTTAATGCCAAGGACCTATATGCAAATTCTGTGGAGCATTCGAAATAAAACTTTACTATGATCACTTATATTTATATAAAATCTTTATTTTGAATGTTCCAAAAGACGGTAGCATTGTCATATCAGCAAGCATAGTATAATATCAACATTCATTTTGTAAGAGAGAAAAAATGGAGATGAACATGGGTACATCTTTCATTCCCCACATTCGATCCCTCGCCCGCTCATGTCACCTACACCTCAAAAATATCTCTAGAATTCCACCTTTTCTTAGCATTGACTCTGAGAAAACTAACTGTCGGCCTTATTCATTCTCGTCTAGATTATTGCAATTCTCTACTGATTGGTCTATCTCTTACTAAACTCTCTCCTCTCCAATCCACCCCGAATGCAGCAGCCAGGATCATATTCCTCTCCACCCGCTTCACAGATGCCTCTACCCTGTGCCCAGCATATTCATGAGTTTTGTATAATCCCACCCCCACCACTGACACAGTGTTCACAGAAAGCTGCCAATCAGTGGTGTGGGCGGGCTTATAGAGCTCCACATTCAAATAACTGCTAAATCTGTAGCAAAGAAAACAGTAATTATATCAAAATGACAGCAAGCAGCTCAGTAAGTGACACATTGCTGGAATCAGGGTCATTGTCTATACATAGTGCTGCTCTCAGGTGGGATCGCAAATACCTGGTGGCAGATTCCCTTTAAGAAGGAATTATAAAGTACTTGTTTATACTACTGTGAGCATTGTACTGTTGCCTGCTTAAAATGATAATGACAATCTTATCAGTTTTTTTCCCATACTAAAACTATTTGCACTTAAAACAGATGGTATACAATTAGAATGGTGATCACACAAGAAAAAAGAAAAGCAGCCAATGGAAATATACTGCAAGCTCACAAGTACATATAGCATTTTGCTTTTGATTTCTGATACAGATTTCACTTTAGTTACAGTACTATATACTGGAAGTGAAGTTTAGACATCGGTGGAAAATGCTTGTTTATTTTACATGGTTGGCAATCATACAAGTGACTAGATTCTTCCAGCCCAGGCTTCATGCAGTCATGCTTCTGTCCTTCAATTTACTAGATACATTCTGTAATCCTGGCTGCAGTCATACAGAGTAGGATTGGTATGCAATATTTACAGTAGGTGCGTTAACGATATCAACTTGGCTTTTGTATTCATCCAAAAAGCAAACGCTTGTAAGATAAAGAAGCATCTGAAGTATGAGAGTTTCTGTAATTATAAACTTTTACGAAATCCCTCGTTCTTCTGATTAGCGTGCAGGAAAAGATAAAGAAATTACCATATTTTCTGCACAGATGATTATGGATACAAAGGATTATTTGTAAGACAGAGCCTGATGTTCCCTAGCTGGACTCATGAACTACAACCAGCTGTAGATCTTAACCAACAAAATAATTATGTGATTCAATTCATCATTGAAATGTCACTTTAATAATAAAGGTCATTGTGGCCAGACAAAGTAATGCTTTAGTGGGCTTCTTCATCAGCACATTGGTATTTAGTCAGGGCCAGCGCTAGTAGCCGATAAACCCGGGCAAGTGCTGATAGCCCATGGCACCCATGTTTCAACTTGCCACAGACATCATATATACATTACAGATGTATACTCTGCATGTATGGAGCGTTCTCAGGAGCTGAGCCTAATCTTTACAGCTCAGGTGCCGGATATGCTTTATAGGTGGCACCCAAGTGTAACTGCTGTGATCTGATCTAGCTCTATCAATCGTGACCCCAGCACTTAAGAAGCAAATAAAGGTGCCCCTATAAGATGCTTATCTCCTTACCATAATATGACTTTATGATGTTATTGTCAAAGCAGCTGATCAGACCTAATGAAGGCCCGTGTCTACCATATTTGTATACTCGTGGATAGAAGATAGGTGATTTTACATTACACTGCAATGTTACAGTATTACTATGTATTGTACAAGTAATCAAGAGCTTGTAGGTTTATGTCTCCTAAATAGACCAATAAAAAGAAAGAAAATATGTTTAAGGCGGCCGTCACACGGTGAGATATCTTTAGCGATATTGTAAGCGATCACGTGCACGCGCAATCGCTTACAATATCGCTCACATCGCTGGTGAGATGTCACACAGACAGACTCACCAGCGATGCGGAGCCGCGATCTCGCTCGTTACTATGGTACACATCGGGTAACTAGGGCCGCGCGTCGCTTAGTAACCCGACGTGTACCATAGTTACCATCTCCCAGCATAGGCGCGGTCGCTGGGAGATGGATCATCGTGGTGTCATACAGCACGATGAGGCAGATCGTTGCATCGTTCATCGCTAGATCTGAGAACCGAACCTCAGATCAGCGATGTCACGATCAAGCGATGTCACATCGTGAATCGCTTGTTTACATGCAACGATATCTTGCCCGATATCGCTTAAGCGATCAAAAAGGAGATCACTTAAACGATATCGGGCAAGATATCGTTCCGTGTGACGGCCGCCTAAGAAGCAGAAAAATCAAAAAGTTCATATAATCCCTTATTATTAATGTAAATAAGATCTAAAAAAAATAACTAAAAAAACATTTTTTATTGATGCTTGTGTGACTATACAAACTACTAAAATATTTGTACCTAATAGACCGAGTGCCAGAAGAAAAAAAATAGCATGAATCATGGAAATGGCAGAATCACTTGTTTTGTTCACTTTGCCTCCATCAATAAAGAGAAGAGAGATCAGAAAGTCATATGCACCAATGGTAATGATAAAAATGACAGCATACACCACAGAAATAAAACAAGCCTTCATACATTTATGGTAAATTAAATAGTAAAAAAAATACCTCTAGGAAAGCAAGGAGGAATAACTGAAAGTGAAGATGGATCCCTGGGAATCTGGGGCTTATATAAACCCAAAGCTAGCTCTGTATTTACTACCTATAATTCAGCATGTTGGTTTTGGGGCTGTTATAAATACAGTGGGTGAATTAATTATTCAAAACTTCACCTATTTTCTAAGTAGATATATTTCTAAAGATGTTATTGTCATGAATTTCTCACCAGATATCGGTAAAAACCCATCCAATCCACACAGGTCAAGAAATCAAACCACAGATGTCCATAAATTTAGTGATATGTAATGATGAGACATGACATAGGGAAAAAGTATTGCAGAAGCTTACTGAAATGTATTTAATACTCCATACAAATGTCTTTGTTGGTGATGACACCTTCAAGACACCTCCTGTATGGGGAACTGGTCCCATGCATTGCTCAGGTGTGATTTTGGACCCATTCTTCCACACAAACACTTTTCAAATCCTGAAGGTTCTATGAGCTCCTTCTATTAACCCCTTATTTAAAGATATATTTATTAGTCAACAAGGAAACAACAAAAGTAAGTTGAGATGAAAGAATTTTAACATATACATAAATTATAAATATAATGAATGCATAGTATACAAATTCAGAGAAGAAATAAATAATATAAGAGAAAAACAATATAGACAAAAGACATAAGTCGAAGAAATAAAATAACCAAATATTTACAACTGACACGACGATTATGAGTACCTAAAAAAACAACAACTAAATAGCTCTTAGCAAACTAAGTACAATCAAAATGATAACTGGAGAAATTCAGACTAAATTAGGGCAGATGAAATGTAAGAGTCGGTATATACATTCGAACCCAACTCGCCCATTTCGTCATGTACTTCAATCTAGCATGCATACCCTCTCTAAGAGCAAACGTGAATTCAAATGAGTTGTGCAATGCAATGCAATCCATAAAGTCCTCTATGGATGGAACACAATCCCTCCTCCCCTAGAGGCGATAAGATTTTTAGCTACTAATAGGATATGTAAGGCCAAGAATCTTTTACATTTTGGGAGATCGCATATCCCAATCAACAATACAGCAGAGTCAAAAGTTAAGACTGTGTCTAAATCTAAAACTAAATTGATCAGGGACTGTACATCTAACCAAAAGGAACGTAACTTTGAGCATGACCAAAATATATGACGGACAGATCCCACTAGTCCACATTTTCTCCAACATAAATTACAAACAGTAGGGACTATCTTATGCAGTTTTAAAGGTGTAAAATACCACTTGGTATATACTTTATATTGCGTTTCCAGAAGTGTTGAGCAGGGGACAGAGGAGTAAATATTTTTTAAAATGATGGGCAATTGGTTATGTAAAGAATGATTATCGATGTCAAGTTGGTGATCCCATACTGTATAGAATCTAGAATTATTAAAAGTCACGTCCTTATTAAAAGTTTTATAGATATTATTAGTTTTCCACACAAGTTGGCTTCCACTGTGACGAAGTAGGAGGTCAATATTGTTAGGTAGTGTAAAATCTAGACGTGGGTTGTTTAAAGTCTCATGCAGTAAAGTCCAAGTAGGTCTGTCAGATTCAGGTAGGCTGAAACGAGAAGAGACAACCTCAAAAGAGGCTAACCTCTCACCATCAAACACGTCAGACACATACCTAATATTCCTACTCTTCCAGATAGTCAAATTAAGAGATGGACACAACCAGCAAAAAATATCTATTGGGAGCCAGACAGGAGAAACTGGAGAGAAGATGGTTTTAGAGGTCTGATTAAACGTCCTCCAAGCCTTGATAGTGGCCTTAAGTGGGGTTTCTAGGGGAAGTCTCTTTTTTGGACTAAGGAAGTATAAAACAATAAACAATGCAGGATTCTGTTGCTTCATGATAGATCGTTCTATATTTACCCAGGATGGTAAGTATTCAGTACTCCACCATCGTGAACTAATTTGAGTAATGATAGCTAGATAATAGGGCCTAAGATTGGGGATACCTAAACCTCCATGTAATTTATGTTTTTCAAGAGTGGTAGCTGCAATTCTAGGAAATTTCCCTCGCCAAATAAATTGGCTAAGTTGTGTCTGGAGACGTTTAAAATATTTCTGAGGGATGACCACAGGGAGGGAACGGAAGAGGTATAGAATTTTGGGAAATAGTAACATTTTATAGGCCGCAATACGTCCCATCCAGGAAACCTCTAAATTAGACAGATAAGACACATATTTCGAAAGGGATTTAACAATATCTGATAAATTTTTATCAACCATGTTAGATAGAGGTTTAGTAATGGTGATTCCCAAATAGGGAATTTCTGACAATGACCAGCAGAAATTAAATTCAGTTTTTAGAATATCTAATAGGTGATGTTCAATATGATAGGGCAAAACCTGTGTCTTATTAGTATTCAATTTATAATGAGAGACTCCAGAGAATCTCTCAACAATGTCTATCAGATTCCTAAGAGACACCAGAGGATCCGATAGAATAATCAGTAAATCGTCTGCAAATAGAGATGCAACGTGTTGACGCCCATGTAATGGACATCCTCGGATCCCCTCATGTGACCGTATTGCCTCCACCAATGGTTCTAAAAAGAAATTAAATAAAGTAGGGGACAGAGGGCATTCCTGTCGAGTTCCATTGGTAATTCTAAAGGAGTCAGACACAACATTATTTGTTAGAATTTTGGCGGATGGATGGGAATACAAAGCTCTAATAATATTAAATATGGGACCAGAAAAAACAAATTTTTTAAGGGACTCAAATAAAAACAGCCAATTTACTCGGTCAAAAGCCTTTTCGGCGTCTAGAGAAATCAACAAAGTGGGAAGATTTGACCTTTCTACATATGATATAATATGGAATAATCTTCTCGTGGCGTCCATAGTACTTCTGCCACTGACAAAACCCGTTTGGTCAGTATGAATTAAGCGAGTTGTATACTTAGATAGTCTGTTAACAACAACTTTGGCTATAGTTTTAGCATCAGTGTTTAAGAGCGAAATGGGCCTATAATCTCTGACATTTAGGGCATCCCCTTTATCCTTGGGAATGACTGTAATTAATGCTTCCTGCATTTCTGCAGGAAGAAGGGATGACATGGAGGCCAAATTAAGAAGTCTAGTTAAATAAGGTGTCAGGATGTCAGCAAAATTTTTGAAATATTCATTAGATAATCCATCAGGCCCAGGCGATTTCCCAGTTTTGAGGGATTTCACTGCTTCTGTAATCTCAGAATTCTGAAAGGGACAATTAAGAAGATCCACCTCTTCAGTAGTCAGAGAGGGAATGCTTAAGGAACCCAGAAAAGAGTTAATATCCAACAGAGAGGGTTGTACAGACCCTGGACTTAAATTTAAATTATAAAGGTTTTTATAAAAGTGCAGGAATTCACTTGAAATATCCTCTGGGTGTCTGTAAATCAACCCCTGCTTGTTTTTGATTAGTAGAATCCTCCTCTTTTGTCTCATCAGTTTTATTTGATGGGCGAAAAATTTATTAGGTTTATTGTGACAAATATAGTAATTTAGTTTAGAAGACTGAATCATTTTGTTATAGTCAGAAATTAAAAGGGACCTTAATTCTATTCTAAGCTTTAAGATTTTAAGCTGGGTAGACGAAGAAGGAGACGCTATTTGTGATTCTTCTAGGGTACGAATGTCAGCTACCAGAGATGCAAGTTTGGCATTAGATTGTTTTTTAAGATGTGAATTTAGTTCAATCAACTTGCCCCTAACTACTGTTTTATGGGCTAACCACAATGTCTCAATACTAACTGCATCACCATCGTTCTCTTTAAAGTAATAATTTAGAGTGTCTATCAATTCCTTTCTTGAGTTGGGATAAGAATAAAGAAAGGTATTGGCCCTCCAAATCCTAGTGGATGAAGCACCCCCTCTAGGGACCAACTCAAAAACTATCGGGAATGATCAGACCAAGTCTTTGGCAGGATATTGATCTTTTTAATTTCATATATAGAGACACTATCAGCTAGAACTAGATCTATTCTAGATAAGGAAAGCTGGGAATCCGAGTAGAATGTGTATTCTCTAGAAGTGGAATGAATACATCGAAATACGTCATATAAGCTCTCTCTATCAATCCAAGGATTCAAGGTTAAATTAGAAACTCCACGAGTTCCAGAGGAATCCAAAAATGCATCAGGTATTACATTAAAATCCCCAAAGAGAATGAAAGAACCCTTACGATTTTCCGAAATTAAAATCACTAACTCTTTAAAAAATCTAATCTGACCCTTATTAGGGGCATACAGAGTAACCAAGGTATAATAGACACCACTAAGCCTACAGATTAAAATTATATATCTTCCCTCTGTATCTGCAATA
Source organism: Allobates femoralis (assembly GCA_033576535.1). Lineage (NCBI taxonomy): Eukaryota > Metazoa > Chordata > Amphibia > Anura > Aromobatidae > Allobates > Allobates femoralis. The sequence goes on from JARQOC010000004.1 coordinate 255,792,471, forward strand.
ACAGTCTCCTGTTCAAATTGGATGTTATTTCTAATCAAAAAGGCGACACCCGCCTTCTTTTTTTTCTGAGAGGCTAAGATAATAGATGCAAATAACTTATTTTCAAATTTCGGAGGATTATCATTAGAAAACTTAGTCTCCTGCAACCCCGCAATATCTATTTTAAATCTAAATATGTCTCTCCACAGTAGATACCTCTTATGAGGGGAATTTAGGCCATGTACATTCAGGGACATGAAAATAATGGCCATAAAAGCAAATAAACGAAGTAACGTCAGTAGAGTTACTAAAGTCAGTAGACTTACTAAACCATGCAGCCAAGAGATTTCTGGAATGAAATATAAAACATTCATCGTGTCAATAAGTACTAAAAGAAAAAAAAAAAAAGAATAAAACAAGAACAGAATAATATCAAGAAATATATACAATAACGGACTAACGGACTATATGGAGCAGTTACAACTAACTGATGGAAACAGCTCCTTGGGGAGAAAAAAGGCCTCTCACCCACAACAATTAATAATGTATTATATACATCTAAGGGTAATCACCTCAGCGTTTCAAAATGAAGTTCTGTTTAACCCATTATAAGTATTCATAAGTCTGCACACAGAGCTGCCTGCCACACACCCTTACAAGGTGAGATTTTCCTGTGCTCTCCCGCGTCCTGCCTAGAGGTATGTACACATTGGCAGGTTTTTAACGTAGTACTAGGGACAGAGTTAGGACTGTCTCTACCAGGGCCCACCGTGAAGTTGGTGAGGCAGCTTACTGTACGTTTTCTTGCAAAAACGTATAAACCAAAAGGCCCTGTTTTTTGTCACGGCACTTGCTATTTATAATTTTTACAGCAGAGCGCCTTTTGTGTGACACTTATACGGTTTTTGCATTTGTTTTTTCATGTTTTTGGTGGGGATTGGTCGCAGTTCACACTGCTGCTTCCAATGTGTGCAGACTCATATTCTTTGGCTTCATTGTAAGTATTCAGGTTACTGGCGGGTCAGCAATGCCAAGCTCTCTTAAAAGTTGAAGACCCTCCTCCAATCCGTCTATCACATGAGAAGTAGGACCCCGCTTAAAGTTGATTCTGGTCTGGGAGAGCCATCTATACATAATACCATTAGCCCTCAATATCTTGGTGACAGGCGTCAGAATTCTACGTTTGGACAATGTTTCATTTGAGAGGTCTGAAAAAATTTTAATATCATGAAATGGTCTAGGTAACGTCTCATGCTTCTGCATGTAGGTGGTGAGGAGATTGTTTGTGTTTTTAAAGCTAAAAGTAACCAGAGTGTCTCTGGGCAACTTCTCCGGGACAGATGTGGGTTTAGGAAGGCAAAACGCTTTATCCAGCAAACACTCTACATCCGACAGTGAGGGAAACACTGTTTTAATCATTTTTTTAAGGTAAGGCTGTAATTCAGACCTTGTGACTGTCTCAGGAATTCCCCTCAATTTTAAATTGGACTGTCTATTAGTATTGTCAAAATAATCCAGTTTACTGGACAATGTTTTATAATCCTGTTTAGTTTTGTCCAATTCTTTTCTAAGAGAGCTATTAATTTTAGACAGTGTTATTATCTCGGCCTCCATAACGTCAGCTCTGGTAGTTAGGGTGGAGAGCGCTTCTTTAATATCAGAGAACTCCATTTTCATCTGATCAGCGAAGCTGTGGAAGAGGTCAAGCAAAAGTCCCTATCTACTGGCCCAGCCTGACCCCTCATTTTAATAGATAAGGGAGAGGAAGTGACCCTAGGTCTTTGTTTAACAGGGGGGAACCAGAACTGTCACCCCCTCCCGAGTCCAATTCCTCCAAAGTAGATCCAACCAAAGCAGAACTCCCAGGGGGGCTTATGTCCTTACGTTTTGAGGTCTGCTTCAAGCTGTCACCACCCCTATTATCTAGGGTGTCCATATCTGAGCCCCGTATGTGAGAATCTATTTTATCCACCTTCTTTTTGTGTTCGCTATCCAAAATCAGCCTAGCTGTAGATGGAGTGCATTTAAGATGGGGTTTAGTGGACCCACCCGTAGGATTCATAGTGACCTTATGAAGATCTGTCTGCCTACGAGACATAGTAAATAAAAGGAAGGTGTCTAAACAGTATCAGGATTATAAAGCTTAATATAAAAATATCAGTGTGGCTATATATTCAACCTCAATGTTAGAATCTGGTCACCGTCAAAGCTAATTGAAACAATGCCCAAATCCCAGCAGCACCAGTACACTGTAACGCCACCCACACAAATAAGAAAACAGTTAACTTAAATAAACATATACATATTCTTGAGATCTGCTTCACACTCCGGAAATCCCAGGGTCTGCGAAGCTTGTGATCGCCGGAGGCCCTCCGACCTCACTTGCCCACGCAGAATCCTCAGATGTTATGAGTCTTGAATATTGCAGAAAAGTCACCAGTAATATGTATATATCAGATATACTGGACCAATACAATGGCTTAATATCGTGAATGAACTAGTAAAAAATCCAAATTTGTCCAATATAGTATAATCGTCACTAGTAGATGAAAATAAGATCCAGGTGGAAAGAGAAAGACAATAAAGGCCACGTCACACGCATCAATCTTATGAGCGATATCGCTTAAGCGATCTGCTTTTTTGATCGCTTAAGCGATATCGTTTGTGCATCGCTGCGTGTAATCAAGCGATTTTACAATGTAAAATCGCTTGATTGATTGATCGCAGATTTATGAGCCGGAGCTCAAATCAAGCGATGATCGCTTGATCAATCTGCATCATCGTGGTGTGTGACACCACGATGATCCATCTCCCAGCGGCAGAGCCTATGCTGGGAGATGGTATCTATGGTAAACGTCGGGTTACTAAGTGCCGCGCAGCGCCTAGTAACCCGATGTGTACCATAGTTACCAGCGATCTCGCTGGTCCACATCGCTGGTGAGTCTGTCTGTGTGACATCTCACCAGCGATGTGAGCGATATTGTTAGCGATCGCGCGTGCACGTGATCGCTAACAATATCGCTCATAAGATTGATGCGTGTGACGTGGCCTTAAATATGCTTGAGTAAAGTTCTTAAGTATCGGTTTTATCCACAGGAGCATTGAGGCTGTAGGATTCTGTTAATAAAAACCACAAAACAAACAATACTAGTCCAAAAATAGTTCTGAGGGGTCTGAAGAGACCCAGGACAACTCTCCAAAGGGTTCTGAGAAGAAATTAGGGTGGCACAGCAAAGCACAAAGCTCTGAAAGCTCTGAAGTAATTCTGGTGTAAATTCCAACGTAAGCTCCAATGGATTAAACAGGAGCTACGCAATATGCATAAGTAAAGTTCTTAAGTATCGGTTTTATCCACAGGAGCACTGAAGCTGTAGGTTTCTGGCAATAAAAACCACAAAACAAACAATACTAGTCCAAAAATAGTTCACGGGGGTCTGGGGAGACCCAGGACAACTCTCCAAAGAGTTCTGAGAAGAAATTAGGGTGGCACAGGAAAGCACACAGCTCTAAGAGAAATGCTGAATCTTGGATTTTTTGACAGGAAAAGTCCAAAATCATAGGTGCCAAAAGTAGGTTAGGAGGGTTCAGACTATCCCAGGGTAACCTCCTGTAGAGGAACACCCTAAAAATTAAGAGGTACAATATTGCTGCCAATGGAAGTCTGTCAGATGCCTGTCAGATGTCTGTCAGATGTCCCCAAATCATGGAAATCAATGAAAAGTCACACAGGCTGTCTCTCAAAGTTTCTTTCAGTAAACTGAGAGATTTGAAGCCTAATTATATAAAATTTGGGGAGTATTAGGCAATGAAGATATTCTGAGGTGACTAGGCAGCCATTATTCATGAGGCGACAGCACAATCCTTTACCTCAGGCAAATTTGATGACTGGACTCTGAGGAGAATTCTTCTTAAAAGTGACCACTGACCCAAACAAATCGTTCCCAAGGTGATTACCAGCTTGATAGTAGATCTTTTTTCAGTTGTCAAAGTCCTTTTGAGGGCATTTAGCCCAGTCGCTTATTGTTGTGGGGAGAGCATAGGTAAAACCCTACACCATTACCATTAGGCCACGCCCCCTCCCTCTATTAACCCCTTAGTGACGAAGAAATTTGTCATTTTTCATTTTCGTTTTTTCGCTCCTCGGCTTCCAAGAACCATAACTTTTTTATTTTTCTGTCAATATTGACATATGATGGCTTATTTTTTGCCGGACGAGTTGTACTTTCAGATGCAATAATTTGTTTTACCATATAATGTACAGGGAGATTGCAAAAAAATTCCAAGTGCAGTGAAATTGCAAAAAAAGTGCAATAACATGTTTGTTTTTTGGGTTTTTTAGTCGTCGTGTTCACTATATGGTAAAACCGACATGACAGTGTGATGCCTCGGGTCAGTACGAGTTTGTAGATACCAAACATGTATACCTTTACTGGTATCTAGGTGGTAAAAAAAAATTCAAAAGCATGAAAAAAAATAATTGCACTTTTTGCGCCATGTTCTGCGACCCGTAGCGTAATCATTTTTCGGGATCTGGGGCTGGGTGATGGCTTATTTTTTGTGTCTCGAGCTGACGTTTTTAATGATACCATACTTGGGTGGATGCGCTGTTTTGATCGCCCGTTATTGCATTTTTTAGCATTGTTTCAGTGACCAAAAAAACGTAATTTTGGTGTTTGAACCATTTATGGCTCTCATTATTTGATTTTTTATATTGATAGATCGGGCGATTCTGAACGCGGTGATACCAAATACGTGTATTTTTATTTATTTTTTTAATACTTTTATTGTGGATGGGAGAAAAGCGGGGTGATTTGAACTTTTATGTTTTTTTTCTTTTTTTCAACTTTGTAAAAACTTTATTTGCTTATTGATTCTTACTTTTACACAGCCCCTGTGAGAGGCATGCAGCTGCACAGTCTGATCGCTTCTGACACATACAGATGAGCTGCAGCTCATCTGCATCTGTCAGAATCACGGACCTGTTGTGGTTGGCAGCCCCTGCCAACCACAACCCGGAAGTGCTCCGTGACAGGCTCCGGGGTCAAGCCAGGACACCGGCCTGTCACGTCAGCACAGGAGGTCCCACGATACTACCGCGAGATCTCCCCTGGAGCTGAGTAAGCGCGCGCTGCTCGCTCTGGCTCCCTTAGATTCCCGCTCTCAGAGATTGATGGCAGGATCTAAGGGGTTAAACAGTGCCGATCGGTGGCGGGACCGATGGTGCTGTTAGTCCAACATCTCAGCTAGTGAGATCAGCTGAGATGTCGGAGGTTTGAAGTGAGCTCCACGCCGGAGCTCACTTCAAACACCGGGTAACGACAGACTGACGTCTAGAGACGTAAGGCTGTCGTTAAGGTGTTAACTCTGAGATTTAGTTCTTACATACATTTTCTATTGGATTCAGCTCCGGTGATTGGCTGGGACATTCTAGGAAGCTTTATTTTCCTTCTCTGAAACCAATTGAGAGTTTCCTTGGCTGTGTGTTTGGGATCTTTGCCTTGCTAAAATATCCACCATCATATTATCTTCATCATCCTGGTAGATGGCAGCAGATTGTTTATCCAGAATGTCTCTCGATATTTGTCCATTTATCTTTCCTTCAATTTTATGAAGTTCGAAAGTTGCCATATGTTGAAAACATCCCAACCAGTGACGTGCTTTGCTCTGTTGTCTGAATCCGGTCCCTTACCCGGAACGATCAAAGATAGAACAATAAAAGTATTTAATAACCTCAGAGAGATGAGCTTACAGGAGCAGGGTAGGTAGCAGCAGTATATTATGAAAGTGTTAGTTAGCAATAGTTAGGATAAAGGAAAGGGGGTCACGTTATTTGTGGAAAACCTCTAACTGTTAAAGTGACCGTGAGCTCATTTTGATGGCTGGGTCTGTAACCTTTATCTTTCTTCTGAACCATTTTCTTGATTTCGTCAAAAATCAGCTTTGAAAACATACTATCACACATAAATGCTGCAGACCCCAAGCAATGTAGCATTTTTTAATAAAACTCTATTGTACAAATGCTTTCACCCAAAAATACATGTATGTCTACTCCCTTAAATTAGTATATGCTATGTCATAAGACAATATCAGCTTGTGCCCATTCGGCTGAACTCTTAACAGACAGGGGCACATAAAACTCGGTGTCATTTCTGTGATTTCCATCACACAATCTCTCTACATTTACTTCTATTACACTATTGATTTCATGTATGTGGAAAATAAAACACCTTAACACTTCAGGTGAATGTTATAACTTCACTGAAGTTAGAAGATGAACCTGCAAAGTCATGTACAGTAAAGATATAAAAGAATATATTGATAGACTGTTGTTGATCTGCATTCCTATGGTAGACAGTAATAGACCACAGGTCAAGACAAGAATGAGCACAGCCAGGGAATGCCAGGTGTACGGAGATATATTCAGGAGAACAATACTCTCTCCTGCCCGTGCCTCCTCGCAGTTTTTATGCCTCGCTGCAAAACAGCATCCTTGTGTGAGAATTAAGTACATGATTTCAGTGGCTCTGGGAATTGCCTAGTGTTGAAATTAGCATTACTGTTTGCTCAGCGGCAGTCATGGAGTTTCTTTGGCAGAGATGAGAGCGGTTCCCATTGGAAAGCTGCCATTTGTTTATTACTGAGCGCCAGTCCTCTGCCAGCTATCGTGCACTACCGAGGAATTCTTTCTCAGGGTCAAGGCCTGCGTTTCTTATCCAGTTCAGGAGGCCTCTGCATGAACAGAAAATGGAAGATTGGATTTTTTGGGCTGAATGTTGTATAAACTGATGATTATAACAAGAGGCAGAGAATTAATGAATGTGATGGCTACAAACACTGATTTTTTTTCCCACCTAATCAGTGATACTTTTAGCGTGCTTATTACAGGCTATAAGCCATATAAATTTAAAATCCTATATAAATACCTCTCAAAAGCAAACAACAGTATATAAGGGTGCTCTGTAGTGTTTGTCATCAGATAGCTATACACTGGTGCTCATACTAGTACAAATTCACCATCCTGCACAGCCTAAAAACAACCTAATACTCTCATGGGGGCACTTTCTATACCCTAATACAAACTTTAATAAGGGTCCACCAGCAGTACACCAATTTAGATTCCTGCTTGTAATTACCTCAAGTTCCAGGCTGCACTGAAGCTGTTCTGCTACACAGGCTCCTCACCCCTCCAGCCAACGTACGTTTCAAGTTATCTTCCTCAGGGCAAGATGCCCTGTGGTGTCTATATATATGCAAAATTTGGACCTGTCACCCTCGCATGTTGGTCAGATATGTGCGACAGTGTAGCGTTCTAAATCTTATAAAGACATACCAGTTGCCTTCCCGTATTGTGTAGTAATATACCCCACCTGGTACTAATGTCTTCCATCCTGAGCCCCTAGGTGTGCATTTCCCTATCTACTATATAATTGTCTAAGGCGTCTGTCGGTCACAGAAATTGCGCGCCAGACAGAGGCCGCTCATTGGTGGCCACCGGAGGCGGGCACCAATGAGCGCAGACTATGCAAATAGGCGCGCAAATTCAAAGTTCGAATTTCACGCCAATTAGCAGCCGGCACCAGCGGCGCTTTAGCGTCGCTGTCGCCGGGATACACGGGTCCGGACTGTGGCCTGCCCGCGCTCCATACCCCGCTCCTCTGCCCTGTCTGCGCTCCCGCTCCCCGCAGCGCCCGAGTCCCCCTGCTTCTTTAGTGATTTGATTTCACAGTGCATTATACACTGTGAAATCAAATGTAAAATAAAGACAAATGTATTAAAAATAATAAAGATTGTTATGCTTACCGCTCCGCCGAGTGTTCAGTAATCAGGAGCAGTAGCAGGCAGTGTTCTGCTAGGACCTTGCATGATGTCAGAATGACATCGGCGTTCGGCACTGTGATTGGCCCGCTCACGGTCATGTGATATGCGTGTCACATATCATATGACCGTGAGCAGGCCAATCACAGCGCCGAACGCCAATGTCATTCTGACATCATGCAAGGTCCTAGCAGGACACTCCCTGCTACTGCTCCCGGTTACCGAGCACTCCATCCTGCCCCCCCGCCAGTTCCATCCTGCCCCCCTGCTGACTCCATCCTGCCCCCCCCACCGGCTCCATCCTGCCCCCCGCTGGCTCCATCCTGCCCCCCTGGTTCCATTTTGCCCCGCCGGTTCCATCCTGCCCCCCGCCACCATCCTGCCCCACTTGTTCCATCCTGCCAACCCGCCGGCTCCATCCTGCCCCCCCCTCATCAGCTCCATGCTGCCCTGATGGCTCCATCCTGCCCCCCTGCTGGATCCATCCTGCTCCCCTCGCTGACTCCATCCTGCCCCCCCGCTGGCCCCACCTGCCCCCCCAGCCCCATCCGGCCTCCCCCCCGACTCCATCCTGCCCCCCCGGCTCCTTGCTGCCCCGCCGGCCCCATCCTGCCCTGATCGCTCCAACCTTTCCCCCCTTCCCCCGGCTCCATCCTGATCCCCCCCCGCCTCCATCCTGCCCCCCCGCCGGCTCCTTCCTGCCCCCCCATCGGCTCCATCCTGCCCCCCCACCGGCTCCATCTTGCCTCATCACCGGCTCCATCCTGGCCCCCTCCCCGGCTCCATCCTGCCCCGCTCGCTCCATCCTGCCCCGCACGCTCCATCATGCCCCCCACTGGCTCCATCCTGCCCCCAGCCTTCATCCTGCCCCCCCGCCGGCTCCATCCTGCCCCCCCCCCGCCAGCTCCATCCTGCCCCCCAGCTGCATCCTGCCCTCCCAGCTCCATCCTGCCCCCCCAGCTCCATCCTGCCCCCCCAGCTCCATTTTCCCCTGCCGGCTCCATCCTGCCCTGATCGCTCCAACCTTCCCCCCCGGCTCCATCCAGGCCCCCCGCCGGCTCCATCCTACCCCCCCCTGGCTCCATCCTGCCCCCCTGGCTCCATTCTGCCCCGCCAGCTCCATCCTGACCCCCCTCCCCCGGCTCCATCCTGCCCTGCTCGCTCCATCCTGCCCCGCTCGCTCCATCCTGCCCCGCACGCTCCATCCTGCCCCCCCGCTGGCTCCATCCTGCCCCCAGCCGGCTTCATCCTGCCCCCTCGCTGGCTCCATCCTGGCCCCCTCCCCGGCTCCATCCTGCCCCGCTGGCTCCATCCTGCCTCGCACGCTCCATCCTGCCCCCCCGCTGGCTCCATCCTGCCCCCAGCAGGCTTCATCCTGCCCCCCCACCGGCTCCATCCTCCCACCCGCCAGCTCCATCCTGCCCCCCAGCTGCATCCTGCCCTCCCAGCTCCATCCTGCCCCCCCCAGCTCCATCCTGCCCCCCAGCTCCATTTTGCCCTGCCGGCTCCATCCTGCCCTGATTGCTCCAACCTTCCCCCCGGCTCCATCCAGGCCCCCCCCCCGGCTCCATCCTGCCCCCCCTCCTGGCTCCATCCTGCCCCCCTGGCTCCATTCTGCCCCACCAGCTCCATCCTGACCCCCCTCCCCCGGCTCCATCCTGCCCTGCTCGCTCCATCCTGCCCCGCTCGCTCCATCCTGAACCCCTGACACCATCCTGCCCCCCCACCTTCCTGCCCCCATGCCACCATCCTGCCCCCCTGCTCCATCCTGCCGCCCCGGCAGTTAGCGGCCATGTGACCGATCAGCTGATCGGTTTCCCAGGCAACGACAGGTCCTAAAGGCTTGTAGGACATAGAAGACGGAGGTGGAGCGAGTCAGCGGACAGGTGAGTATCCTCACTGAAGATCTTTTTATTTTTACTTTTTCTGTGGAGGAGCGGGGTCCAGGAAGAGCAGGGGTGCCGCGGGGAGCGGAGTATCGCCATATACTATAGTGCTGCTATACATGTACTGTAATGTACCGTCATATGCTATAACACTGCTCTACATGTACTGTAATGAACTGCCATATGCTATAGTGCTGCTATACATGTACTGTAATGTACCACCATATACTATACCCTTGCTATACATGTGCTGTAATGTACAGCCATATACTATACCGCTGCAATACATGTACTGTAATGTACCGCCATATACTATAGTGCTGCTATACATGTACTATAATGTACCTTCCTGCCCCCCCAGCTCCATTTTGCCCTGCCGGCTGCATCCTTCCCTGATCGCTCCAACCTTCCCCCCCGGCTCCATCCAGGCCCCCGCCGGCTCCATCCTGCCCCCCTGGCTCCATCCTGCCCCCTGGCTCCATTCTGCCCCGCCAGCTTCATCCTGACCCCCCTCCCCCAGCTCCATCCTGCCCTGCTCGCTCCATCCTGCCCCGCTCGCTCCATCCTGCCCCCCCGCTGGCTCCATCCTGCCCCCAGCCGGCTTCATCCTGCCCCCCCGCCGGCTCCATCCTGGCCCCCTCCCCGGCTCCATCCTGCCCCGCTCGCTCCATCCTGCCCCGCACGCTCCATCCTGCCCCCCCAGCTCCATCCTGCCCCCCCAGCTCCATTTTGCCCTGCCGGCTCCATCCTGCCCTGATCGCTCCACCCTTCCCCCCCGGCTCCATCCAGGCCCCCCCCCGGCTCCATCCTGCCCCCCCTGGCTCCATCCTGCCCCCCTGGCTCCATTCTGCCCCGCCAGCTCCATCCTGACCCCCCTCCCCGGGCTCCATCCTGCCCTGCTCGCTCCATCCTGCCCCGCTCGCTCCATCCTGAACCCCTGACACCATCCTGCCCCCCCCCCCCACCATCCTGCCACCATCCTGCCCCCCTGCTCCATCCTGCCGCCCCGGCAGTTAGCGGTCATGTGACCGATCAGCTGATCGGTTTCCCAGGCAACGACAGGTCCTAAAGGCCTGTAGGACATAGAAGACGGAGGTGGAGCGAGTTGGCGGACAGGTGAGTGTCCTCACTGAGGATCTTTTTATTTTTACTTTTTCTGTGGAGGAGCGGGGGCCAGGAAGAGCAGGGGTGCCGCGAGGAGCGGAGTATCGCCATATACTATAGTGCTGCTATACATGTACTGTAATGTGCCGCCATATACTATAGTGCTGCTATACATGTACTGTAATGTACCGTCATATGCTATAACACTGCTCTGCATGTACTGTAATGAACTGCCATATGCTATAGTGCTGCTATACATGTACTGTAATGTACCACCATATACTATACCGCTGCTATACATGTGCTGTAATGTCCCGCCATATACTATAGTGCTGCTATACATGTACTATAATGTACCGCCATATACTATAGTGCTGCTATACATGTGCTGTAATGTACCACCACATACTATATTGCTGCTATACATGTACTGTAATGTACCGCCATATACTATAGTGCTGCTATACAAGTGCTGTAATGTACCGCCATATACCATAGCGCTGATATATGTATATATATATACATATATATATATATATATATATATATACATATATATGTAGTTCACTCACGTTAACTGAACAAGTTCTGTCAGTCACAGTATGTCAACTACATACATATTCTAGAATACCCGATGCGTTAGAATCGGGCCACCATCTAGTCCTAGTATATATGTCCCTATCCTGGCATATATGTATTCATCCTGGGCCCATCCTGGTATATATGTACACATCCTGGGCCCATCCTCAAATGTATGTCCACACCCTGGCATATATGTCCTCATCCTGGTATACTATACGTCCCTGTCATACATCCTGTAACAACAGCCTTAAGATAGCGGCATATGACAAGCTTAGGTGGTAGGCATGTTTTGGTGTTGGTGGCTGTGGCTCGGCATTTCCTGAAGGAACAAATATTCATTTTCAAGTCATGGAGTTGTTTATTATAGAATCAGGGGTCTGGGAGTAAGACCCTCAGACAGGAGAGGGTGCGGGAGGGTGAAGCCTGGGGTTCTTACCACCAGACCCCTGCTTCTATAATAAACAACTCAATGACTTAACAATGAATGTTTGTTCCTTCAGGAAATGCCAGGCCAAGCCTACAAACACCAAAACACGCCTACCACCTAAGCTGGTCATGCGCCGCTATCTTCTGGCTGTCGTTACAGCATGTATGCCTATGTCCCAAATCTATATGTCCCCATCCTGGTATATATGTTCTTATTCTGGGCCTATCCAAGTATATATTTTCTCATCCTGGTATATATGTCCTCATCTGGGCTCCTTCATGGTGTATATACACTATAGTTCCTGTTTTATCTCTAACACATAAAAAAATATAAAACTGGTACTCATCTTTCATGGTCCCTATGCTGCGTGGTGTCCTCCTCTGTAGCTGGCACAGAGACCAGCAGCTGTCGGTGCGCCTACTGCTATGGTAACATATGACATCACTGTATATGCCCCAAGTCACAGGCAGTCAGGGGGTGACCCATCTCCATTCTCCTTATTGCCAGCGTCTTCTTTCTTATCATTCTATACCATCCACATTGTCTCCTCTGTGTTGCACCACACGCTAGGCATCTGTATGCCCCAGCATGACATTAACTTTATCATTCCACCTAAGTAGAGCCTGAGGGAGTACAAAGACTTTCAGGCCACAAGACATAAAAGTCTCACATGACCTCAAGGTTCTGATAGGTCTTCAGACATTACCTAGACAAGCAGTAGAGACCAGTGCAGTAGTAAAATAGGAGTTGTGAGTAGAAATGTGACAGGCAAATGTGTTGCTAGTATGGGGGCATCCTACTTGGTGGGAAAAACTGTAGAAATCATCATACTGTGTGTGCAGGGGGAGCTTAGGGTTGAGCATACTGTGTTGTTCAATTGTGGAGAAATCATATCTTGTAAGGGAGATTGGGGGGCTTCATTCTATGTGAGGAGGAAGCTGGGGTATCAAACTGTGTCTAGAGGGCAGTGGGGACATCATAATGTGTGTGAGGGTAGATTGGGGGCATTATAATCTGCGAGGGGGCTGTGGAGGCATTATTGGGTGATGTAGATTGTGGTGGCATTATTTTGTGTAGTTTGGCTGTAGTTTAGAACAGTGTCCCCCCTTGCGAAACTCCAAAAGATGATTCCGAATGCATCACTCATAGAAACCCATTACAAAACTCTCACCCGATGGTACTTCACCCCGCAAAGATTACACTCGATCAAAGAGGAGAACTCCCCACTTTGCTGGCGCTGTCTCGTAGAGATTGGAGACATCTCTCACATCTTTTGGCATTGTAGAGCATTGGAGTCTTTCTGGAACGAAACCCAAATGCTGCTCACGGACTTAACAGATGACGGATGTATTCTTTCTTCGGAACTTGTCATCCTCCTTCTTGATACTGAACACATCCCCCCTCACTATAGACCTCTGACGGTTCACATTATCTTAACAGCAAAAACACTCGTCGCATCGATGTGGAGAGACACCAAGGCACCCTCGTTCTCTACTCTTCTAGAGAAGGTCTCTACACACAATGCTTACGAGCTATCCTATGCACTTAGGCACAAATCAATTAATAAATACAATAAAAAATGGGGACCTTGGAACAGGCTATTTCCCTCTAGTCACTTCCCGAACGTGCAAGTCTAAACACACATGAACTGTATGGACCAAGTCATTCACAAGCACACTTCCAAACTCTTGAACAGTGATGACTCTTCTCCTCCCTCTTACCCCTTCCCCTTCCCTCTCGACCCTTCTATCCTCCCCCCTCCCCCTTTTAACCAAACATCAGAATTTTTGTTTATTGAATTATATTATTCAATTAGTTATAAAAGCTCATAAATTATGAGATGTGTTGTTAACCTTAACTATGCTGATTTATCGTAGACTTGTCCTATGCTCGTTGGCAAGGACATTACCTTACCTGTTTTGTTTGAACTAACTGAAACTGCCGCAGACTCAGTTATATCATATATCATATGCATGTTTAATCGTTTACCTTGTATTATAAAACTCAATAAAAACTTTTGAACAAGAACAGTGTCCCCCAACTCCAGTCCTGAAGAACCATCAATGGGTCATGTTTTCAGGGTTTCCTTAGTATTGCACAGGTGATAATATACGGTAATCACCTGCACTGGTGATAATTCCAACCCCTGTGCAATACTAAGGAAAACATGAAAGCATGCACTGTTGTTGGCTCTTCAGGACTGGAGTTGGTGAACACTCACCTAGAAGAATGCACTGTGGGAGCACCACATTGTGTGGGGAGGGACTGAGTGCATCATACTATGGAATGTACTGTAGGGGAATAATATTACATGTGGGAAAGCAGTTAGTGAATCATACCGTGTTATTTAGAAAAATATTACCAACTTCAAAAGTATAAAAATAATAATTTTATTAAGAATTAATAAAAAGGTCAGAGACCCACGAACAACACACTACATTTAGACATAAAAAAACCCCAATCAAAACCCTGTGTGACGCAAAGGGAGGGAGGGAGGAATTTCTTCCTATTAACCCTTTATTCTCATTTGCCTACCTACCATTGGTGGATTTGACACCCCAATTTTCCTGGTGCCCCCAAACCTCGGCGGCTGATCCTCTTCTTACCCTGTTTATCAATCAAGGAATTAAGGGGAGAAAAGAAGGGGGGAGATTAGATGTCCTGATGTCCACTTAACTCCAATGACATTTGTGGTCTCTCAGGATGCGTCACAACCTTCACTTGATTATTGGTTCAGATTTATGATGATGATTCTCCGCACTTTACGCGTTTCATCCAGACCGATTGCATTGGACTCATCAGAAATTGTGTACTGGAGGTATTGGAGATACCAGAATCCTTTCCCAATGAGGGCAACCCTTGTTTAATCATAGTTGGTGCTGTTGATCAGCACTTACGCCTATTATGATCGTACATGTTGCAATGGTGTATCTATAGAAGGGTTATCTTCACCTTCAAAGGACTATGAGGCAAGATACTATCTACTTCTCCATCTTCTGATGAGTCCAACGCAATCGGTCTGGATGAAACGCGTAAAGTGCGGAGAATTATCATCATAAATCTGAACCAATAATCAAGTGAAGGTTGTGACGCATCCTGAGAGACCACAAATGTCATTGGAGTTAAGTGGACATCAGGACATCTAATCTCCCCCCTTCTTTCTCCCCTTAATTCCTTGATTGGTAAACAGGGTAAGAAGAGGGTCAGCCGCCAAGGTTTGGGGGTACCAGGAAAATTAAGGTGTCAAATCCTCCAATGGTAGGTAGGCAAACGAGAATAAAGGGTTAGTAGGAAGAAATTCCTCCCCTCCCTCCCTTTGCGTCACACGGGTTTTTGATTGGGGTTTTTTTATGTCTAAATGTAGTGTGTTGTTCGTGGGTCTTTGACCTTTTTATTAATTGGTAATAAAATTACTATTTTTATACTTTTGAAGTTGGTAATATTTTTCTAAATAACTAAAATGAAAGTCACCTCCTAAAGAGACAAAATATTTCTAAAAAAAGGAATCATACCGTGCAAGGGAATGTACTATACAGGCATCATACTGTTTTGCGTAATTTACTATAAGGGCATCATACTGGGTGTGGGTAAATGCTCTGTGGGGGAAATGCAGGGCCATAATGCTGTATGGGGCATGATACTGTGTGAGGAAATGGACTTTATAGGCATTATACTGTGTGGGTGGGAATGTACTCATGTGGAGGGCATCAAACTAAAAATGAAGGAAAAAAATCTCTTTTAAAAAATATTTTTTCGTCCACATAAAAAAATATTCCTTTTTTTCCTCCAATTTTAAAAAATATTATAAGTATCTTTAGTATTGCACAGTCTGTAAAATACCAAACTATGAAAATGTAATACAAACTAACCCAATCTATAAACTCCACAAAGACAAAAATATCACACTTGCCTAAAAAAAAAAAATCTAAATTTTGTCTATAACCCAAAACGGTATCAATAAAAACTTCAGCTCACCATGCAAAAAAACAAGCCTTCACACAGTTCTAATGAGAAAATAGTTTTTCACAACTTAAGTACAAAAATATTTTTTAAAAATTGTCATAGCACCGCACTTGTAGAAACATTATGGCTGACAGCTGATGTGTGTGGCCAGCTAAACAAGACTACTTTGTTTATTTTACTCACGTATGTTAACTCTTCTATATCTCACAAGGTACCTTTACACGCCGCTACAGCAGAGTGGAAACAACCGGGTGTTTCACGTGCACGAGCACGTAGCAACGGTTCCCGATACCGCCTTTACACGCCGCTACAAGGTACTCTACAGAAGGTTTAATCTATCTCTGGATGCACCGCCGGGTGCTCAAGTTACCTTCTGCAGGGCACCTTACCTCATTTACACGCCACTACAGAAGGTAATATGGGAGGACCTGGTGCAGCAGGGACAACACATAGGCGTGCCAGAATTGTGGATTACGAGACGCTCGTACGATGATTGGACAATGCAAAAGTATCATGATTGGCCAGCCAGCGCAGGAAGGCTGGCTAATACATGACGCTATAGCAAATGTGTAGTGTGACTGGTCAGCTCCTTAAATATGCCGCCCTATGCAGCAAAAACCAATCGTAACGCAGGAGCTTCCACCAATGATCGCTGAAGGAGGGCGGTTTCCCGGAGGCTGGGTCACGCCCCAGGGAGTTAACTAGGTGGCGAAAAAACCTTACCCTACCTTATTTAGACGCCACTACCATCGGGTTGAAATCAACCTGTTTTAGAGCACTGCTCTGAAACAGGTGCCGCAAGTGACGGGAGGCAACAACTTACTTTACACGCTGCTACCTCGGGTTGATTTGACGGTGCAAGATACATTTGTCTCATGAACCCGGTTGTTTCCACCCTGCTGTAGCGGCGTGTAAAGGGACCTTTAGGGTAACTTTACCCTACGGCGAGGAATCTGACCGGCAATCTGTTGCCCCATCACCATCGCCATGAAATTGCCTCAAAATTGCAGCGTGTAATTGGGGAATTTGGCGGCGATAAAAAAGGTTGCGCCTGATTCCGATTTCACAGCACTGCTCCAAAATCAGAGGCAATCATGAAGATGAAATTCCCTGCTTTTGGCGTGTGAACGGTCGATAGGGATGAAATCTGGGTCGCCTACTGATTTCCGGGAGGCGTGCCACAGCGTGCTGGAGACCGCGCCCCATCAGCGATGATTGGTGGTGGCTACTGTCTTCCCATTGGCTGTCAGTTGACACCGCACCATATTTGAGTGTGTATTGGTGCCAACTCTGAAAGAAAATGGTGTCATGTATTAGCCAGCCTTCCAGCGCAGGCTGCCCAATTATAGCGCTACTGCGTTGTCCAATGAGCGTGTTGGGGCGGGGTGTAGACCAGTCTGGCACGCCTATGTTCTCGCTGCTCTGCACATGTACGCCCACATTCCTTTGGGGATTGTGGTGTGTGAAGATGCGAGGGAAGGCGACCGGATGTTTCCCGCTGTTGGTGTGGCAACTTCAGGGGTGACACGTCGCCTTAGGTTGAGGGCGAAATTGCGGCCTGTAAAAGCGCTTTCGGCGATCTGAGGTGTGGCACCCCAGGGGTTAAAGTGCCACAGAAACATCAACACACGTTCACTCCCCACACAACACTGGACACTACACTAGCACCTCTAGGCCAGAAGGGGGAGCTCAAGCAGCTCCCTTATGTATATTCTGGTCCTGGGGGGAGGAAGTGGGGAAGACCATAGTGGTGGGTGGAGCTTAAGTGGCACCTGCAAGAGTGGAAGGAGCTAATGTTTACCTCAGAGTGACATTGACAGCTAGTGAGTTGGAGTGGAGTTGGAGTTAGTGCAGTTGCTGGGAGGACTAAAGAAGAAAGACTGGTGGTGTAAAGGGGCTGCCTTAGGCCTCTCCACAGCCTGATGCCCACTTCCAGGCTTACCCAGGGTCTGAGGGAAGGAGTAAAAGAAACAGGAGAACACATCTGGGAGACTGAGTTACCCCAAAACTCGCCCCGGAGGAGCGCACAGACCGGATACCGGATCCGAAACTGTGACTGACACACGCAGCACAGTAAACACCGGGATAGTGGATGTTGTATATCTACACTGTACCTCAGCAAAGCAACACGGCGGGGCCAGAAGCACACGGAAAGGCTCAAGCTGCCTAGCAAAGGGGGTACCTGTGAGGAGAAACAGGGCCAGCAGCTCAGCTAAAGCAGCAGCAGGGCCACACACAAGGCGCAGGAGTAGGAAGCTGAGGGCCCGGACAGGGTGGGAGCAATCTGGCCTCAGTACAGACTCCGTGGACAGTAGTCTGCCAAATATCATCTGCAGTAAAGCCTTGGAAAACTACAAAACCGTGAGTCTGTGTGATCCTTGCACTCCAGTCCTACTCTCCCTTACCAACTGTCGTCATACCTACTACTACCCCTATCCTACAATATCCATAGCACCATCTATAGACTATTACTACCACTGCCCTGGGGAATCAAGCTCTACCCGCAGAGAGCCATTACATCTTCAGCTGCCAAACATCATCCCTGGATGTTCTGCAGCAGCGGTGGTCCCTTCACTGACCACAACCCGTGGGTGGCGTCACGACAAACTCCCCTGTAAATATTCCCCCATTTACTTGCGGAACCCGGGACACGGTCGGGACCAAGGCCGCCGTGACATCCCCAGCAGTACCCCGGTCCGGCACCGAGTACCCCCTCCCAGTGGGCTCCACAGAGGCAACCATGAAAAATGTGCACATGCACGTTAGATTGCCTCCTATCGCCGCCAAAAGTGCTTTACAGATGTGACCATTACTGTCCCCATCAGGGCTCATAATGTAAATTCCTTATCAGTATGTCTTTGGAGTGTGAAAGGAAACCAAAATACTCAGATGAAACCCACACAAACATGAGTAGAACATACAAACTCCTTGAATATTTTCTTCTTATTTCTTAACAGCGCACTACACTGTATGCAGAATTATTAGGCAAGTTCTATTTTAGTGGATTATCTTTATTATTGATCAACAACTATGTTCTCAATCAACCGAAAAAACTCATAAATATCAAAGCTTAATATTTTTGGAAGTTGGAGTGTTTTTTTTTTTAAATTTGGCTATCTTAGGAGGATATCTGTTTGTGCAGGTACTATTACTGTGCAGAATTATTAGGCAACTTACCGTATATACTCGTGTATAAGCCGACCCGTGTATAAGCCGACCCCCCTACTTTTGCCCCCAAAACCTGGGAAAACCTATTGACTCGTGTATAAGCCGAGGGTGGACCCCAGCACAGGTATACAGCCCCCAGCAGTGTGGTATATAGGCCCCCCCACTGGTAGTATACAGCAGCCTCCCCAGTGGTATGCAGGCCCCAGCAGTATATACAGCAGCCCCAGTGGTATACAGCAGCCCTTAGGTAGTACACAGCAGCCCCAAGGTATATACAGCAGCCCCAGGGGTATACACAGCAGCCCCAGGGTATATACAGCAGCCCCAGGGGTATACACAGCAGCCCCAGGGGTGTACACAGCAGCCCCAGGGTATACACAGCAGCCCCAGGGGTATATACAGCAGCCCCAGGGGTATACACAGCAGCCCCAGGGGTATGCACAGCAGCCCCAGGGGTATACACAGCAGCCCCAGGGGTGTACACAGCAGCCCCAGGGGTATACACAGCAGCCCCAGGGGTATATACAGCAGCCCCAGGGGTATACACAGCAGCCACAGGGGTGTACACAGCAGCCCCAGGGGTGTAGTGTACACAGCAGCCCCAGGGGTGTACACAGCAACCCCAGGGGTGTACACAGCAGCCCCAGGGGTGCACACAGCAGCCCCAGGGGTGTACACAGCAGCCCCAGGGGTATACACAGCAGCCCCAGGGGTATATACAGCAGCCCCAGGGGTATATACAGCAGCCCCAGGGGTATACACAGCAGCCCCAGGGGTATACACAGCAGCCCCAGGGGTATGTATACACAGCAGCCCCAGGGGTATACACAGCAGCCCCAGGGGTAGTACACAGCAGCCCCAGGGGTAGTACACAGCAGCCCCAGGGGTATATACAGCAGCCCCAGGGGTATGTATACACAGCAGTCCCAGGGGTATACACAGCAGCCCCAGGGGTAGTACACAGCAGCCCCAGGGGTAGTACACAGCAGCCCCAGGGGTATATACAGCAGCCCCAGGGGTATGTATACACAGCAGCCCCAGGGGTATACACAGCAACCCCAGGGGTAGTACACAGCAGCCCCAGGGGTAGTACACAGCAGCCCCAGGGGTATATACAGCAGCCCCAGGGGTGTACACAGCAGCCCCAGGGGTAGTACACAGCAGCCCCAGGGGTATATACAGCAGCCCCAGGGGTGTACACAGCAGCCCCAGGGGTAGTACACAGCAGCCCCAGGGGTGTACACAGCAGCCCCAGGGGTATATACAGCAGCCCCAGGGTAGTACACAGCAGCCCCAGGGGTAGTACACAGCAGCCCCAGGCCCCCCTCATTGTTTGGCGCCCCCACCTCAGGATGCCCCCCCCCCCCCCCGCATGCAGCGCTGCGCTCATACATTACCAGCCTGTCAGCTGTCATCCTCCGGTGGCGGATCGCGGCTCCCGGCTCCGGCTTCCATCTTCATCTGTGTCTTCCTGCTTTGTGGACGGGGCTCATCGCGATGACGTCATCGCGATGCCGGCCTGTCATGTGACATACAGGAAGACACAGATGAAGATGGATGCCGGAGCCGGGAGCCGCGATCCGCCACCGGAGGATGACAGCTGACAGGCTGGTAATGTATGAGCGCAGCGCTGCATGCGGGGGGGGGGCATCCTGAGGTGGGGGCGCCAAACAGTGAGGGGGTCCCGTATATACTCGCGTATAAGCCGAGTGGAGACTTTTCAGCCCAATTTTTGGGCTGAAAAACTCGGCTTATACGCGAGTATATACGGTAATAAAAATCATATATATTCCCATCTCACTTGTTTATTTTCACCAGGTAAACTAATATAACTACACAAAATTTAGAAATGAACATTTCTGACATGCAAAAACAAAACCCCCAAAAATTAGTGACCAATATAGCCACCTTTCTTTATGATGACACTCAACAGCCTTTCATTCATAGATTCTGTCAGTTGTTTGATCTGTTTATGATCAACATTGCGTGCAGCAGCCACACAGCCTCCCAGACACTGTTCCGAGAGGTGTACTGTTTTCCCTCCATGTAGATCTCACAGGAGAGACCGCAGGTTCTCTATGGGGTTCAGATCAGGTGAACAAGGGGGTCATGTCATTATTTTTTCTTCTTTTAGATCTTTACTGTCCAGCCACGCTGTGGAATAGTTGGATGCATGTGATGGAGCATTGTCCAGCATGAAAATCATGTTTTTCTTGAACGATACCAACTTCTTTTTGTACCACTGCTTGAAGAAGTTGTCTTTCAGAAACTGGCAGTAGGTCCGGAAGTTGAGCTTCACTCCATCCTCAACCCGAAAAGGTGCCACAAGTTCATCTTTGATGATACCAGCTCATATCAGTACCCCAACTCCACCTTGCTGGCGTCTGAGTCGGAGTGAAGCTCTCTGCCCTTTACTGGTCCAGCATCAAAAATCAGTCATAAGATATTTCTTGGCCCAGTCTTGGCGTTTTATCTTATGTTTCTTGTTCAAAGGTGGTCATTTTTCAGGCTTCCTTACCTTAGCCATGTCCCTGAGTATAGTACACCTTGTGCTTTTTGATACTCCAGCAACGTTACAGCTCTGAAATATGGAAAAACTGGTGGCAAATGGCATCTTGGCAGCTTCACGGTTGATTTTCCTCAATTCATGGGCAGTTATTTTGCGCCTTTTTTGCCCAACACGCTTCTTGCGACCCTTTTGGCTATTTGCCATGAAATGCTTGATTGTTCGGTGATCACGCTTCAAATGCTTGGCAATTTCAGGACTGCTGCATCCCTCTGCAAGACATCTCATAATTTTGGACTTTTCAGAGCCCGTCAAATCTTTCTTCTGACCCATTTTGCCTAAGAAAAGGCATTTGCCTAATAATTAAGCACACCTTAAATAGGGTGTTGATGTCATTACACCACACCCCTCCTCATTACAGACATGCACATCACCTGATTTACTTAATTGGTAGTTGGCTCTCAAGCCTATACAGCTTGGAGTAGGACAACATGTATAAAAAGTATCATGTGATCAAAATGCAAATTTGCCTAATAATTCTGCACACAGTGTATAGCTAAAGGGACTTAAAATGAAAGCTGTCACTATGCGATTGTCATTAAGGTTTTGCAGGGATTTTTGAGTGGTGCGTGTGAAAAGCTGTATTGTATAATCTTATATCCTAGCAGAGCATAGAAACAAACATTTTCGTAAGCCTGAAGGGAAGGAAGTTTGATACATTGCCCAGAAGATGACGCATGTTTTACTGCCCAACCCTATTTTTTATTTTTGGTTTCGGTCTCCCCTTATTAGAGAATATACACTTCATAGGATGATGTCACATGTAGTCTTCACTATGCATCATGGTGTAAAATATAGTCAAGGTTACATGAGACTCTCCTAAACCCAAAGGGACAGTGTTTTCATGATCCATGCTGCTATACGATGGAACAGGACCACATGGATCTATTGGATAATGGTGGCTTTATTCGACACTTTTTTGGATCGTTATCCCCGCTCCTTCCTCTTCCTCAGGAATGCAACCATTCCTGAGGAAGGAGCGGGGATAATGCTCCGAAACGCGTCAAATAAAGCCACCATTATCCAATAGATCCGTGCGGTCTTGTTTGATCGTATAGCAGGGCGGATCATGAAAACACTGTCCCTTTGGGTTTATTTCTGATTACAGCGTTAAACATGGAGTGTGCATCCTGCGCCAGCTGTACCATACACATATCCTGGTTGTGGATCACACAACCAGCTCAGGTGAGTAGTGACAATAGCCATTTATAAAACAAAAATTAAAAAGAAGACCCTATTGCTCTTTTGTTTCCTTATTTTTAGTATTTATGAGACTCTCCTAGAGCAAACAAGAGAGGTTTCATAGAACATCTACTTCAAACATACCGTAATAAACTTAGAGAAAATAGAGAAAACAAATATATTTAATGGTATAATTTGGTATAATTTTTCTTTCATCCTTCACCCATTAACAATTACAGTGCCAAGTAGGAAGCAATGACACTAGGTGACATTACATCTAGTGGACATGTTTTCTAACCATTGCCAATGTGGCCTGCAGTTAGGCAGTTAGAGGTTTTAGATCATTGCGGCAGGGGTCGCAACCACAATGGGGCCTGGAGGTGGAGGGAACTGCCGATTCCCAGCACTTACTTCAGTTCAATGTGTGACCAAAGACACACATCCAGCTGAAATGCATTGTGGTGCAGAGACCCGTCAAATCTCTGCACCGCGATACTTGTTAATGGCCAAACAGTGGCTAGCAGTTGACATCGGTGTTTTGGTGCATGACAGTGACGTTATGGGCTTTGGCGCGCACTCCAATGTCAGCTGCCAGCCACTGTGCACTGGCTACAGAGGACACCAAGCAACGTTCTAGCAGCAGAAAGGTAAGTAGAATATTTTTTTTAATTATGCAGGGAGCATATATACAAGGATTGGGGACATATATACCAGGATGGGGAGCATATAAAACAGGATGAGTACTATATATTTCGTGCACACACTCAATTAATCAGTCAGAGTCTAACCTCTACATCATGGGCAAAACCAAAGAGCTTTCTACGGATATCAGGGAAAATATCCTAGCCTGCACAAGGCTGGAATGGGCTACAAAACCATAAGTAAGATGTTGGGTGAGAAGGCGACAGCTGTTGGCACAAAAGTAAGAAAATGCTAGGAATACAAAATGAATGTCAATCGACATCCATCTGGGGTTCCATGCAAAATCTCACCTCGTGGGGGTATCCATGATCATGAGAGAAATGAGAGATCAGCCTAAGGCTGCGTTCACACATTTGCGTATTTTGCTGCGCTTTTTTACGCGCGCTTTTTGCCGCGTTTTTCGGCCGCGTAAAAAAGCGCAGCAAAATACGCAGGGGCTTTCACACACTGCGCTTTCTTTCCCCCAGAAAGCGCAGTGATGTCACAGAGGGGAGGAAGAATCCTGCTTCCTCCTCCCCTCTGTGACAGCTGTGGCCGCCCCATTAGACTTCACATTGTGTTAATACACACTGTGAAGTCTAATTAAACTAAAGCAAGTGTCTGAAAAATAAAAAACAATGAATACATCACCTTCCGACGCCTTCTCCCGGTTTGCGATCCCCGGTTGTAAGTCAGATTTCTTCTGCAAGACCTGTGATGACGTCAGAGGGGGGGGCGTTACCGGGCGGTCCCATCGCTGATTGGCTGCTCGAGTGCCCAGGAACGCCCCCCCTCTGACATCACCACAGGTCTTGCAGAAGAAATCTGACTTACAACCGGGGATCGCAAACCGGGAAAAGGCGTCGGAAGGTGATGTATTCATTGTTTTTTATTTTTCAGACACTTGCTTTAGTTTAATTAGACTTCACAGTGTGTATTAACACACTGTGAAGTCTAATGGGGCGGCCACAGCTGTCACAGAGGGGAGGAGGAAGCTGGATTCTTCCTCCCCTCTGGGAAAATACGCAGTAGTAGCTCCGTAAAGAATTGACATATCAATTCTTTACGGAGCTGCATTTTCTCCCGGAAAACGCACTGCGTATTTTTACGCAATGTCTGCACTGCAAAGTGAATTTCCCATTCACTTTGCAGGCAGACAAAAAGCACATTGCGTATTTTGAAAAGCGCGCGTAAAAAAACGCGGCAAAATACGCAATGTGTGAACGCAGCCTAAAACTACACGGGGGGAAACTTGTTAATGATCTTCAGGCAGCTGGGACCACTGTCACCAAGAAAACCATTGGTAACATTATGCTGAAATTGATTAAAATCCTGCAGTGCCCGCAAAGTGCCATTGCTCAAGAAACACATGTGCAGGCCCGTCTGAAGTTTGCTAATGAACACCTTGGTGATTCTGAGAGTGATTGGGAAAATGTGCTGTGGTCAGAAGAGACAAAAATTGAGCTCTTTGGCATTAACTCAACTCACCATGTTTGCAGGAAGAGAAATGCTGCATATGACCCAAAGAACACCTTCCCCACTGTCTAGCATGGAGGTGAAAACATTATGTTTTGGGGGTGTTTCTCTGCTAAGGGCACAGAACTACTTCACCGCATCAATGGGGCCATGTACCGTAACATCCTGAGTGACAACATCCTTCCCTCCGCCAGGACATAAAAAATGGGTCGTGGCTGGGTCTTCCAGCACAACAATGACCCAAAACATACAGCCAAGGCAACAAGGGAGTGGCTCAAAAAGAAGCACATTAAGGTCATGGAGTTACCTAGCCAGTCTCCAGAACTTAATCTCATAGATAACTTATGGAGGGAGCTGAAGCTCCACGTTGCCAAGCAACAGGCTCAAAATCTTAATGATTTAGAGATGTCTACAAAAAGGAGGGTACCAAAATTCCTCCTGACATGTGTGCAAACCTCATCATCAACTGCAAAAAACATCTGACTGCTGTGCTTGCCAACAAGGGTTTTGCCAGAAAGAATTACCGTAAGTCGTTTTTGCCAGAAGGATCAAATACTTATTTCTCTCTTGTGATTTTCTGGATTTTATTTTTTTTTTTTTGTTAATAATTCTTTATTTAAACATTTTAATAAAAACGGTTCCACATTGAATAGTAAGATATGCAGATACATAAAACAAAAGAAGGACATAGCCACCACTCGAGGCAGCTATTGTGTATATAACACTAACAAGTCCATGTGCGTCCAAAGGAGGACTTACTCAGTTCCCTGCCTGAGTCAACAGACTAACATTCACATAAAGCAATACTATATATCCAGTTTTCTTATCTGTGATAACTCAAGAATCCTCCGTAACAGTATTAACCAGGTAGAGCCAAGAAGAAGAGCAGAATAACAGTAAAAGCGCGTTAATCACGAATCCTAGGGATAGAGAAACATAGAAAAAAGAGGAAGGCAAAAAGAAGAAGGGGGGGGGGGAGAGGGGAGAGTCAGGGGAAGTCGATAAGAGTGTAGCAGGTGAGAGTCAGCGACCCCGGCCTCAGTCCTCAGAGCCAGCCAAAAGCTGTCCATACCTAGGTGTTTGTTGAAAATCCATCCAATCCGACCAAGTAGTCCAAAATCTCAAATATGTGTCGTGAACGGAGGCTGTCAGATCCTCCATGTACATCAGCTCATTGACTTTTCCAACCCACTGAGACAAGTGGGGGGGGGGGAAGTCTTGGATTTTATTTTTGATATTTTACCTCTTACTGTTAAAATTCACCTACCCTTAAAATTATAGACTGTTCATGTCTTTGTCGGTGGGCAAAGTTACAAAATAGCAAGGGATCAAGTAATTATTTCCTTTACTCTATATACCAGGATGGGGAACATATATTTCAGGATGGAAATATTTACCAGGATGGGCCCAGGATGGGGAGAAAATATTCCAGAATGGAGATATATATATATATATATATAATATATATATATATATATATATATCAATCCATATATATCAGTATAGGGGACCCATATACCAGGATGAGGTTCATATATATCAAAATGGGGGACATTACTACCGTACATAATGAAGTGGGAAGAGGACAATTTGTATGTGTTTATAGGATTTAGAAAGTTACAAGGACCCATTCATCTGACCATCGTGCGAAGGGGGGAACAGGTCCAAATCTCGCAATGGGACCGATCAAAATCTAGTTATATTATTGCCTGCAGTCATTGATTAGGCTTCATTGAGACATCAGTGATTTTTCTTGTCCAAAAATAGATCAATATTCATCAGTGTATTGGATCAGTCATTACTACTTGGTCAATGTTTCAGTTTTTGCCATGAAGAGTTTCAAATAAAAAGGAATAAAAAAGGAATAAAAATTGAGGAGCTTCTCCTACCCATTAAAATGGACTGCACACAGAGGGGAATGTATGTCATCTGTGATTTTTTTTTATACATCCATACACTTCTATAGTTGTTGATTTGTGGCTCAAATTTTTAAAAAATGACATGTCTGATTTGTTAGTGGATACATAGGCTGTGAAAAAATAAAACAGGTAACATAGATTACACTTGGTGCGCATTCTATTTGTGAAAAACAATGATATTACAAAAAGTGAAACTGGAAGTCTGAATGAGTCCTTACTTTGTACACCAATCACTGCAGACTAGTCACTTGTAGAGATGAGCGAACCTTTCCCCAACATGTTCACCAATTTAAAATTCTGCACGAACATCACAGATTCGGTTCGCGATCGGAAATCTGAGCTTTTTGAAAAAAAAATCGCCAACCGTGGCTTTGTTCGGAAAAAAAGTTTAAAATTGAAAAAAAAAATAAAACTTTCCCTGTTTATTTGGGGCCAAAATGCTTGACAGAAGATCCGTTGGCCAGGAACAACACCTCACCTGAAGGTTAGAAGTGTTGCCACCATTGAGTCTACCGGCTTGTATCAAGCTGTAGCATTTTTTGGAGCTGTTTTGACACCTGCAGGGTGTGAATTTTGGAAACAGTGCCAGATGTGGCAGCAGATGTGAAGTCCAGGAACCTTACAATGACCTTAAAAAATCCGTCTAAGGGCCCTTTCACATCAGCGTTTTTTTAAATTTGCGGCAGATGCGGTGAAAAAAATGCATCTGCCGCAATTACCGCATACCGGCTGCACTTGCGGTGCGGTTGCGGTAAACGCCATGCAAAGTATAGGCGTACTTGCGGCAGGTGCGGCAAGTGCGGTTTTGCACTTGCGGCAGGTGCGGCCGCGAAAAAAAAAACACTGTCAGCTGCGTTTTTTTTCGCGGCCGCACCTGCCGCAAGTGCAAAACCGCACTTGCCGCACCTGCCACAAGTACGCCTATACTTTGCATGGCGTTTACCGCAACCGCGCCGCAAGTGCAGCCGGTATGCGGTAATTGCGGCAGATGCGGTTTTTTCACCGCATCTGCCGCAAATTTAAAAAAACGCTGATGTGAAAGGGCCCTAAGTGAGCTTAATATTTTGATGAGCATTTGTTAAATCTATACACTACCATTCAAAAGTTTGGTGTCATTTAGAAATTTCCTTGTTTTTTTTAAAGAAAAGCACATTTTTTTTTCAATGAAGCTAACAATAAATGAATCAGAAATACACTCTATATATTGTTAATGTGGTAAATGACTATTCTCGCTGCAAACATCTGGTTTTCAATGCAATATCTACAGTACATAGGTGTATAGAGGCACATTTCCAACAACCACCACTCCAGTGTTTTAATGGTACATTGTATTTGCTGACTGTGTAAGAAGGTATGTTAGCACAAGTATGTTAGCAGAGCTGAAAATGGTTTGGCTGATTAGAGAAGCTATAAAATTGACCTTCCTTTGAGCTAGTTGAGAATCTGGAGCATTACATTTGATTATTCTATGAAACTCTCAAAATGGCCAGAAAAAGAGAACTTTCATGTGAAACTCGACAGTCTATTCTTGTTCTTAGAAATGAAGGCTATTCTATGTGAGACGTTGCCAAGAAACTGAAGATTTCCTACAACGGTGTGTACTACACCCTTCAGAGGAGAGCACAAACAGGCTCTAACCAGAGTAAAAAGAGAAGTGGCAGGCCCCGCTGCACAACTGAGCAGCAAGCCAAGTACATTAGAGTCTCTGGTTTGAGAAATCGACGTCTCACAGCTCCTCATCTGACAGATTCATTAAATAGTACCCTCCAAAGGTCTGCAATGCTGTAATTGCTACAAAGGGAGCATTATTTGCTGAAAGCAAAGTTTGAGGTAGAAAATTATTAGTTCAAATAAAACCATTATTTCTAACCTTGTCAATGTCTGGACTATATCTTCTATTCATTTTGCAACTAATTTGATAAATAAAAGTATGGGTTTTCACGGAAAACACATAATTGTCTAGGTGACCCCAAACTTTTGAACGGTAGTGTATATATATATATGTTTTATTTATTTATTTACTTTTTTATTTTATCTTTTTTTCTGTTTACCGTATATACTCGCGTATAAGCCGAGTTTTTCAGCCCAAAATTTGGGCTGAAAAGTCCCCCCTCGGCTTATACGCGAGTATACAGTATATATACATATATATACATCATATATGTATATATACAGCCGCAGCCCCGGAGGTATACAGGCCCCCCCATCAAGCTCCAGGCCCCCCCCCTTGCGCGGCAGCCTGTAAAGTAAAATCATACTTGCCAGTGTCCTGTCGCGCCGTCCGCAGCTGCCGACATGACGATCCCGGGCTTCATTCAGCGTCTTCCGCATTCCTTTAATCGCGGGCAATGACGTCATTGCCCGCGACTACAGGAAGTCGGAAGCCGGAAGACGCTGAATGAAGCCCGGGATCGTCATGTCGGCAGCTGCGGACGGCGCGACAGGACACTGGCAAGTATGATTTTACTTTACAGGCTGCCGCGCAAGGGGGGGCCCTGGAGCTTGATGGGGGGCCTGTATACCTCCGGGGCTGCGGCTGTATACAGCCCTGGGGCTGCGGCTGTATACAGCCCTGGGGCTGCGGCTGTATACAGCCCTGGGGCTGCTGCTGTATACAGCCCTGGGGCTGCTGTATACTACCTAAGGGCTGCTGTATACACCACTAGGGCTGCTGTATATACCTCTGGGGCTGCATATACCTCTGGGGCTGCATATACCCCTGGGGCTGCATATGGGGCTGCATATACCCCTGGGGCTGCATATACATCTGGGGCTGCATATACCTCTGGGGCTGCATATACCCCTGGGGCTGCATATACCCCTGGGGATGCATATACCCCTGGGGCTGCATATACCCCTGGGGCTGCATATACCTCTGGGCTGCATATGGGGCTGCATATACCTCTGGGGCTGCATATGGGGCTGCATATACCTCTGGGGCTGCATATACCTCTGGGCTGCATATACCCCTGGGGCTGCATATACCCCTGGGGCTGCATATACCCCTGGGGCTGCATATGGGGCTGCATATACCTCTGGGGCTGCATATACCTCTTGGGCTGCTGTATACTACCACTGGGGCTGCTGCTGTATACTACCACTGGGGAGGCTGCTGTATACCTCACTGCTGGGGGTTGTATACCTGTGCTGGAGTCCACCCTCGGCTTATACGCGAGTCAATAAGTTTTCCCAGTTTTTGGGGGCAAAAGTAGGGGGGTCGGCTTATACACGGGTCGGCTTATACACGAGTATATACGGTATTTTATTCTCATTTTTTTCAGAGAGCAAACCTTTATTATTGCAGATGATGAGCTGCATGCAAGGCCACCTCTTCTACACTTATTTGATATCAATTCAGAGAAAAATACCATACTGTATATACTCGAGTGTAAGTCGACCCGAATATAAGCGGAGGCACCTAATTTTACCACAAAAAAATGGGAAAACCTATTGACTCGAGAATAAGCAGCCGCCCCAAGCCGGGTATATCATCCCCATCCTGGTACATAGCCCTCATCCTCCATCCTGGTACATAGCCCTCATTCCCTATTCTGGTGTATATTCCCCCATCCTGGTACATGGCCCCCTATCATGGTATATCTGTCCCCATCCTCGTATATAGCCCCCTCATCCTCATACATGGCCAACCATCCTGATACATGGCCCCCTCATCCAGGTATATGGCCCCCATCCTGGTATATAGCCCCCTCATCCTGGTACATATCCCTCAATCCTGGTATAGAGCCCCCTCATCCTGGTACATGCCCACCATCCTGATATATAGACCCATCACAATATATGCCCCCCCCCATCTTGATGTATGGCCCACATGATGGTGCACATATTAAAAAAAATTTAACTCACCTCTCCATCGCTCCCTTGCAACACTGTGGTAACCTCCTGTCTTCTTGTCCAGGAATCGATCATGTGAGCAGTGTGTGCAATGATGATGTCACTGTGCTACACCACTCACATGATCAGATACCGGCACAAACAGGAGGATGCCAAAGTGCTGGGAGCTATGGAGATGTGAGTTATATAGTTTATGTTTTGTGTGCGCCAGCATTGGAGGCCATATACCATGATGGAGAGGTGAGTATACTTAGTTTAATGTAATTTGAGCCTATCTCCCCGCCCACCTCTCAGTGCCACTGTTGAGGTGATGGACAGGGGGATGCAATGCATATTACATAAGACTACATGACTACCTGTTGCCTCTGCAACCTTCTCCAGCCCCAGTCACCTCCCCCTACAGCAAATACTGATTGACTCGAGTATAAGTTGAGGGGGGCATTTTTCAGCAAAAAAATGTGTGCTGAAAAACTCGGCTTATACGGTATGTCCATTACTTTGTACTAATGGGGCTTTGCTGTATTTCTGGTCACTAGCACTGGTACAGCAGGCAGGTACAGGGTGTCACCAACCCCCAGCTGCCTAGTTTTACCTGGCTAGTAATCAAAAATGCATTTTTTAATTACTTCTTTAAATAATAAAAAAAAAAACGGTGTGGGGCTTCGCTGTATTTTTGGTTGCCAGCCAGGTACAGCAGGGAGGTAGGGGCTGCTACCCACCCCCAGCTGCCTACTTTTACTTGGCTGTAGAACTCTATGTCATTATTGCAAATACTCCGTAAATAAATATGCAGTAAATATGCACTGTGTGAACACTGCTGCATATTTGCTACATATTTAGGAGAGGAGATAACATTGAGGTACCGTATATACTCGAGTATAAGCAAACCCGAGTATAAGCCGAGGCCCCTAATTTTACCCTCCAAAACTAGGGAAACTTATTGACTCAAGTATAAGCCTAGGGGGTAAAATGAAGCAGACTCATCACGGTATACAGCCCCTCTCATCATGATAAATGGACCCCCGTTACTGGTATATAATCCCCCATCACTGGTATATAGGACCTCCATCACTGTTATACAGTTCCCCCCCCCATCAGAGTTTACAGCCCCCATCAGTGGAATACAGACCCCCATCAGTGGTATACACAGCCCCCCTCAGTGGTATTAGTCAGGCTCCCCATCAGTGATATATACAGGCCCCCCATCAGAGGTTACAGCCCCCCATCAGTGGTATATACAGCCCCCCATCAGTGGTATATACAGGCCCCCCTCAGTGGTATATACAGGCCCCTCATCAGTGGTATATACAGGCCCCACATCAGTGATATTTCTTACAGCCCCCGTCAGTGGTATATACAGGCCCCACCATCAGTGGTATATACAGGCCACCCTCAGTGGTTACAGCCCCCATCAGTGGTATATAAAGCCCCCCAAAGTGGTATATAGGCCGGCCGCCCGCCCCCCCATCAGTATACAGGGCCACCACCCCCCACCATCGGTATACAGGGCCACCACCTTCCCCCCCGCAGAGGTATACAGGCCGACTGCACCCCATCAGTGGTATACAGGGCCCTCCCTTGCTGCTGCACACCTGTAAAGTAATACATCATTATATTTATCCCTGTCGCTGTCGCCGCTCTGACACCGTGCTCCTCCGGGTCTTCATGCTTTTTCCTGCTTGTGACCGGCGGGCGCAGGCAATGACGTCATTGCCTGTGCGCCGGAGGAGGAAGCATGAAGACCCGGAGGAGCGCGGTGTCAGAGCGGCGATAGGGATAAGTATAATGATGTATTACTTTACAGGTGTGCGGCAGCAAGGGGGTCCTGTATACCACTGATGGGGGGCGGGCGGCCAGTATACCTCTGCGGGGGGGGGGCGGTGGCCCTGTATACCGATGGGGGGGTATTATATAAGGAAGGGACTGGCATCACCAATGTTAAGGTGCAAGCAAAAAAACCAATATATTACAAGAAGAGAAATTGCTACAACACTAAACATAATATGAATGTGGAAAAGCTAATGGCTAATGACTAAGGGATAACAATGAAACACAGGGCAATATGTACAGCTAAAGGGGATATATGAAATAGGATCACAGTAAATACTGCACTGGAAAAAAAGAAAAGAGAGACTTAGCTTCAACATTGGCGCCAATGTGGAAGAGCCCGGTAACTACGCCAAAGTGCTCTCATCTTACCGGGTGCTACGCTAACACTCTATGCTGTGTACTACTGCTTGGATGCATTTAGCCATGCATTTAGCCATTAGCTTTTCCACTTTTATATTATGTTTAGTGTTGCAGCAATTTCTCTTTTTGTAATATACCGATGGGGGGGCGGGCGGCCGGCCTATATACCACTGACTCGAGTATAAGCCGAGGGGCATTTTGCAGCACAATTTTTGTGCTGAAAAACTCGGCTTATACTCGAGTATATACGGTATTTATGGAATTTCTGCTTTTTTCCAGTGCAGTGCTAGACTGTAGTGTCGGCTTTTAGGTTAGCCGCAGGTGCGAGAGACACCCACCCATCTTATTCTGTAAAAAATGTAAAAAATATGTATCTGCACATGCGTATACTGTGGGGGACCTGGTGAGGGGCAGCACGAGTCGTTTCAAACCACAGCTTTATTAGAATCTGTAATTAAAGTCCATGCCAGCTTTTACCGCTGGAGAGGGACTTATGCTACTGATGTAGAGATCTGTCAGAATTGGCGTAAGTCCTACTCCAGCGGCAAAAGCCAGAAACCAACTGGCTGTCAGCAGGGTGAAGTCAGAGTCAGATTTACCTCAGGTCAGCTACAGAGACGAGGCAGAGCTGTGAACCTGACGTCACCCTGCTCACAGTGGGGTGGCTGTGAGCTGCAATTTGCAGTGGGGGAGGCCAGAATGCTTGGTCTTTTGTCCGCTGAGGATTCCAGCCCCCAGCTGCCTAGTTGCACATGGCTGGCAACCAAAAATACGGGAATGTGAATGCCAAATTTTTAAATTATTTATTTTTTTACAGTAATCTGTAATGAAACTCAAGAGGAAAAAAGAGAGTCAAAGCTTCAAGTAATGCAATTAAGGTGCTAATTTATTTCATACACAATTAGACAGTTCAGGGTAGGTGGCGGTGCTAGGTGACCAATGCCACCAGGGATAAAGACAGTTGGGAAGTTGTTACAGAGTCATACAAATGTCATGTACATAAGTTGACAGCATTACAAAAATAGACACAAGTAAAAATGTGCACAAAAATAGCAGACAATGTATATTAAAAGGAGTATCCGAACCAATAGTGTACCCATACAAAGTAATCCACAGATAAATACAAAGAAACGTCATGCATAAATCATATTGTCAGTGGTCACATTAGTCACAAAGATACATATCCATATGCATCCTATCAATAGGAAACAAAAACTGGAGCCTTTCACTTATAGTGCAATTTATTGTGGAAAGTGCATAAAATTTATTCAACGGGCCCTGAAAGGCTCGAGGAATGCCCTAATTGTTAAAAAATTTTTATTTATTTTACTATGTCAAGTAATCTCTGTAATGGTTCTAGATTTGTGCATACAATACCCAAGAACAGTACCACTAGAATGGCTGGCAGAGAGGGTGGGTGGGGCTGAATCTGACTTTAACCAATCAAGAGGGGGGAAGCAATGACGTTCATGAGCGGGCCTGGAACTCAGGAAGAATGGTGACAATGGTGCAGAAGCTTGGTTAGTAATACTTTAGGAAGCTAATGTCTGTGTGAAAACAGCAGGGCTCCACTGTAAAACAGTTTAAGCTGTGTTTGGCAGCTTTTGATCCCCTTTGTTTTATATGCCCTTGATTTTGCCTCCCATTGATTTGAATATGGTTCGGAAGTTCAGCAGAACATATGTGCTTTTGTCAAACACAGCGAAATCTGAACATCAAAAGGTTCACCCATCTCTAGTCACTAAAACAGAGAGAACCAAAGGCGTGGACCAAAGAATATATAATGATAAATAGAAGCAATTATAGGTGAGGTTTTCATACCTTGTATTCCACTACTTTACTATTTTTAGTTCTTTCATCAGTGAAAGAAAAGGTATCATTTTGTATCTCCTATTCAATGTGTTTTTCTTTGGTTATACTGTAGATTGAACTCCTTTCAGTGGTCACCAACTTTGAATACAAATATCTACTGCTTTTCCCTGATTCACCCTGTCAGTGGTTCTGTAATGGAAGGAAATTAAGTTAATCTGGCATGATTTATTAGTTACAAACCCATACTGGCTCTAGTTAATCACACTCATCCAGGTATTTGTATTCATGTTGTTTAATAATTTGCTCAAAGTTCTTTCCCGGTATAAAAGTCAAGTTCACAGGCCTATAATTCCCTGGGTCAATCTTCATTCCTTTTTAAAGATAGGGACAACATTCGCTTTTCTCCAGCCATCTGGGAGTTCTGTTCACCAAGAGTTTTCAAAGATTATGGAGAGTGGTTCAC
This sequence comes from Allobates femoralis, assembly GCA_033576535.1. Lineage (NCBI taxonomy): Eukaryota > Metazoa > Chordata > Amphibia > Anura > Aromobatidae > Allobates > Allobates femoralis. The sequence continues at coordinate 255,827,536 of JARQOC010000004.1, forward strand.
AAAATTTCCTTTACGATCTCCTTCAGCACCCTGTGGTGTAATTCATCTGGACCTTGAGACTTGAATTTATTTATGTTAGTTATATATGCTATGTTATTATATGCTAGTTATGCTTAGTTATATTAAAAGCTTGTTGGAAAGCGATTATAACTTTGAGGAAGCTGCTTAAATGTGGCACTGGAGTTTCTCCACTTCTTTAGTGAAGTGCATATTTGCATATATCTGAGAGGATGGACGTGGCTTACAATCTCCTCACCTACTTCGCTGTCTCCATAAGGTTGATAGTAAGTTCCCAGACCTTGTCTTAGCCCACTCACTCATGCCAGATCAGAATATCCCACACACTTCACTGATGAGGGACAGGTACCCCGAAACGCAGCGTCTGTAGTTTGGGGTTCTGATCTGCACAAATCCCATATGCTCTAGTTAAACGCTTGATTGGTATCGTTTATAATTTGAAAGTCTTTCCTTAAATGTAGGCAACGGGATTTCTTCACTTTTTAATGAAGGGGCAAATTTGCTTTTTAGCATTAACTTTTGAGAGAGATTGGAAGTGGCTTACAATTTCCTCACTATCTCTTCGCTGTGTCATAAGTTGGATTAGAATTAATTTATTTATGCTAACTAGGTATTCCCTCACTACCTCTCTGTTTATAGATAGTCATCCAACTATTGGATCCCTCCTATCATTTTTTTGAGTCCCTTAATACTGCCTTTCTGAAATTCAGCTTTGAAGTCTGAGTTTTCACAGGTCTTTCTCCTCTAGTTAACCAAAATTTTATTATAGGATGATCACTGCCTCCCTGGGTCTCAGCCAACACTATATTTATAAAATATCCAAGATATCAGTTTCCCTTGTTTTCTTCCTTTTGGAAAATAAAGTTAGCAAGAGAGAATAAGAATTTGCTGTACTTGCTAGTTTTGCTTGAGAGAGATTCCCAAAAATGTCTGGATAGTTGAAATGTCCCCTGACCATTACGTTGTATTTTTTTGAGAACTTGGATATCCGATGCGTAAAGAGTTCATTCATATCTTTGGCTTGCCCAGGTGGCCTGTAATAAACACCTATAATGGTGTTCTTTCCATTGTTCTTTCCCATGTATTCTTACCCAAGCAGTTTTCACAAGTACTCCCACTCTCTGAAGTTTCAATCTCTGTGGAGATATACACTTTTCTAACATAAAATGTGACACCCCTCCCTGTTTGTTAACTCTGTTTCTTGCAAATAAATTGTATTCTTCTGGTCTTATATTCCAATCATGTGTATCGTCCCACAAGTTTGAGTGATTCCAATTAGCATCATATTTCTTTTCTTGCATTAGTTGCTCCAATTCTCCTTGTTTGTTGTCCATGCTTTGTGCATTTGTATAGAAATATTTTAGTTTGTAACTGGGTTCTCTTTCTCCAGTATTTTATTATCCAGATTTCTAAATAAATAAACTTTTAATTAGTCCTAAACTGGACAGCCAGGTTCAGTCCTCTCTCTCCAATCACACTCCAGCCTCTCCATTACGGTCAAGACCAAAGAGCTGTCTAAGGACACCAGGGACAAAATAGACCTGCACAAGGTCGGGATCGGCTACAGGACAATATGCAAGCAGCTTGGTGAGAAGGCAGAGAAAGTTGGCGCAATTTTAGAAATTGGAAGAAACACAAGATGATAGTCAATCTTCCTTGGTCTGGAGCTCCATGCAAGATCTCACTTAGTGAGGTAAGGATGATTCTGAGAAAGGTCAGGAATCCACCCATGACTACATGGAAGGACATGGTAAATGACTTGAAAAGACCTGGGACCATAGTCTCAAAGATTACCTTTAGTATCACACTACAACATCTTGGGTTAAAATCCTGCAATACACACAAGGTTCCCCTACTCACGCCAGCACATGTCTAGGCCTGTTTGAAGTTCACCAATGGTATGTAAAACGGTGCTCATTAGTCCAATCCAACACATTTCAAAGTCGTCCCAACCTCTTCATCAGGGATACACCAGTATTGATTATACTGGTGTATCCCTGATGAAGAGGTCGGGTCGACCTTGAAACGCATCAGATTGGAATAAAGAGCAACGTTTTAAGTACCACAGGAGTCTGTGATCTTATTGCAGCAGCACGGATCGTATTGGTCTTCTGTCCTTGCATATCATGTTGCCATCCCTGGGGTGGTGGATCCAGCAGCAGCTGTTCTATGTGCATATACTATTGTGGGTTTCACAATTAGCCAAGCTGAGCAGTTAATGCACTGTATACATTCATTACATTAAGGAGATAAGACCCATTGCACCCTTGTTTATCCTATTATATGAAATTCACCAATGACCATCTGGATGATCCAGAGGAGGCATGAAAGAAGGTCATGTGGTCAGAAGAGACGAAAATAGAACTTTTTGCTATCAACTCCACTCAGAGTACAATACATCCCAACCATGAAGCATGAGGGGAGAAACATCATACTTTGGGGGTGCTTTTCTGCAAAAGGGGCATGAACAATGCACCATATTGAATAGAGGATGGATGGTTTATGTACCGCGAGATTTTTGCCAACAGCCCTCCTTCACTCTGTATGAACATTGAAGATGGGTTGTGATGACTGCATCCTCCATAATGACAATGTCCCAAAACACACAGCTAGGGGAAGAGACATTTCAAGGTCCTGTAGTGACCTAGCCAGTCTCTAGATCTGAACCCAATATAAAATCTAGAGAGCTGAAACTCAATGTTGCCCAGCAACAGCCCCAAGCTCCAATACCTGAAAGATCTGGACAAGATCTATATGGAGGAGTGGGCCAAAGTGTCTGCTGCATTTTGTGCAAACTTGGTCAAGAACTACAGGAAATGTCTGACCTCTGTAATTGCAAACAAAGTTTTCAGTAAAGATATTAAGTTATGTTTTTCTATTGTATCAAATACTTATTTTGCTTAATAAAATGCAAATTAATTATGTAAAATTCATACAATGTGGTTTTCTGGATTTTGTTTTAGATTCTATCTCTCTCAGACCTCTCCGTGCTTTGTAGGTGGGAAGACTTGCAAAATCGACAGTTTATCAAATACTTATTTCCCCACTGTATAATTTGCGGTACAGATCAGAATGCAGGCTTCTTTTGTGCAGACATGTGATAGAAGATAGTCCTTTTGGTATTTATTTGGCAAAATAACACATGAATATTGGATATGTTTTTTGACAAATAATAAGAAACCTAGGCTGTTCTTTCTGACATATCAACACATAAAAACATGGATGTTGAGAAATATCAGTCATAAGTAGCTGAATAATACACTTGAAAATATTTGCATACAATTTAGACAACATATAAAGCTAAGACATATGTGTATGCTTCAGTTTTCCTCATTACATACAATGGAAAAACAATATAAAATCAGATTATGTAAAGACAGCCAGGCATATCCAGTGTAGTTCTCAATTTATATGAATACATTCTATGTAAAATCTTTATGCTGTGTAATTCCTGATTTAAAAACCTTTACAGAAATGTGTACAAAAAATGTATGAGTTGTGTGAACACATCCCATAGGCTGGTTTCACATTGGCGTTCCCATCCGCAGCGTTCTGCGGAGGGGAATCGCCATGTGAGCGCAGCCAGCGCAAGTCCCTATGTTTATAATGGGGATGCACGGTGCTGCGCTTGACTGCGCATGACCGTGCGCACCCATTCACTGCAATATGTGATTTGTATGCAGGCGGATGCCTGCGCACAAATCACACACTCTCGTCCGCACCAGGGACGCGACATGTTTCATTCCTGGTGCGGACGAGAGTGTGTGATTTGTGCGCAGGCATCCGCCTGCATACAAATCACATATTGCAGTGAATGGGAGCACACGGTCATGCGCAGTCAAGTGCAGCACCGTGCGCTCACATTATAAACATAGGGGCTTGCGCTGGCTGCGCTGACATGGCGGTTCCCCTCCACAGAACGCTGCGGAGGGGAACGCCAGTGTGAAACCAGCGAAAGTAATACCAATATTCATCTTAATCATAGCCAGCCCTTTTACTAACATTACCATTTTACAGTAATGTATTCTGATGTCAGGTTATGAATAACTGTAAAGATCTAGACTTACCTGCTTCATTTTATTTCCTAACATAGAAGCGCTTGTATCAATCACAAAAATCACATTCTTTGGCAATGGAGGCAGATCTGTTGGTGCAAAATAATGCACAAAATATCCATTTAAAACCTAGAACAAAGGGGCAAATATAACATGTTAAACTGACTAAATGATTCAGTATAACCATAGTAAAATCACAATGGTTGTACCTTTTATTGTAGCTTTTCATTCTTAGCTCAGTTAATTTAATCTATATCCAGGGCTGTATTTTCCACTAGGCACTGGAGCTGGTGATTGGGGCAAATTATTTTGTAAACCTCCCACATTCTAGGAGCTGAACTTCATAGCAAATCCAATAACCTCTCAGGAAGGGAAAGGAGGAGCAGAGTCTGATTTAGCCAGTTCTCACCGGTTCACATGAACCGGTTGTTAAAGGGATTCTGTCACCATGAAAATGCAATCTGATCTGCAGGCTTCATGTTATGGAGCAGGAGGAGTAGAGCAGATTGATATATAGTTTTGTGCAAGAAGATTCAATATAATCTGGGCTTTCATCATTTAAACTTCTGCACTTTTTGGGATTTTTGGTCCAGTGGGCGGTCCTATCAATGATTGACAGCTATATTTGTATGCACTCCTATGTAAATAAGGGACCGCACACGGGACCAAAAATCCCAAAAAGTGCAGAAGTTTAAATGATGAAAACACAGATTATACTGAATCTTCTTGCACAAAACTATATATCAATCTGCTCTACTCCACTTGCTCCATAACATGATGCTTGTAGATCAGATTGCATTTTCATGGTGACAGGTTCCCTTTAAAATGACCGCTCCCTTCCCTGACGTGCAGTGGTCCGATAAGGTTACTTTACCACGCTGCTGATATACAGTGCCTTGAAAAAGTATTCATACCCCATTTTTCCACATTTTTTTCAGGTTACATCCACAAAGTGAAATGTATTTTATTTAAATTTTATGTGATATACAAACAATAAGTCGCAAGTATTCGTAAAGTGTAAAGGAAAATCATGCATGGTGTTCTAAATCTTTTAAAAAGATAATTCTGAAAATTGTAACGTGTTTTTGTATTCAGACCCTTGTAGTCTTATACTTTTTAGGACCACCTTTTGCTGCAATTACTGCTGCAAGTCATTCGGAGTATGTCTCTACCAGCATTGCACATATAAGCATAGATATTTTTGCATTTTTTTCTTTGCATAAGAGCTCTAGCTCAGTGAGATTGGAAGCAGAGCATCTGTGATCTGCAATCTTTAAGTCTTACCACAGTAACTCAATGAGAATTAGGTCTGGATTGGGTTATTCAAATACATAAATATGCTTTGATCTTAACCAGGGGTCTTAAACACATGGCCCGCAGGATGGATGCAGCCTCTGAAGCTGCTTCATGAGGCCCACATGCACTGTAGACTTCTTGGCGATTGCGGTCCAGACCCCTGACGTGAGCGCTTTTTTTCTATTGAATGTATGTTCTGAACGCACATTCAACTGAAGTGTATTTCTAGCACCACACAGAGACAAACTCCCTACACAGTTTTACCAATGCCAACCGCCAGCCAATCAGAGGCCTCTCTTGCTAACAGACCATATCACTGATCTGTAAGACGTGATGCTGACCAACACCATTTGAAGTGGGTTGGGATTTGGGGACTAGGTTGGACCTCGCAACAGGAGGACGACGGTTTGAGACCTGAAACTGACCAATGTGGAAACCGCTGTGACCACCTTTGACATACAGTGTGTCTGGTGGCCCCTCGGGTGACCATCTTTGACTGGTACTGACAATACCGTTACGCCATCCAATCCTTACAGACCCTTGTTTTGACACCACCTCATAGGTAGTTTATGTAGTTTGTCATTGGGGGTGGGAAGTCTTTTTAACACAGTTTGCACTATATCACTGTTTTTCACTAAGTGCTTTTAAAACCAATAAATTACTGTAACAAGATAAATAAGTTATCCCATATATACTAAAATAAACTAAAATGTACATATTTGTTACTGCCACATCTGTAACGGCCCAAGTTATAAAACTTTGCTATAACCCATATGATAAATGCCATATAAAAAAATAAGATAAACAAGCAAAAATGATCATCAAAGAAAGTGATTAAAGGTGTATAGAAAGAAAATATGGTATCAATAAGGCCTCTTGCACACGTTCAGAATTTGATGAGTTTTTTACCTCAGGATTTGTAGGCAAAACCAGAAGTGAAGTAATCAGAGGAAAAGTCTAATAGAAACACCTGCACCTATTCTGTATTTAATCATGCACTCCTGGTTTTGGCTACAAATCCTGAGGTAAAAACTCATCAAATACTCAGCGTGTGCACGTGGCCTAAAAGTGCCACTTTGCTCTGCAAAAAATGTGGTCCCCTAATTTTAATTTTTTTTTTTATGTGCAGCTAGTGATGGGCGAATCCTAAATTACTCGGAATCGCTTGACTCTAGCGAGTCCGAGCCCGGGACTCGCTACTCGTTGCGAGTCTAGCGAGTCCAATGTTAATGAATGGGGAAGCGAGTAATAGCGAGTAATGTGCGATTTACAAATCGCAGATGTGTCTCGGAAGCTTCAGGCACTATCTGCTAGGATTCGTTACTCTGCGAGTTTCCCTGCTATCACTGGCACAGTAACGAATCCAATGCAAATCAATGGCAATCCTAGTTTTGTCAGAGACTCTGACAAAACTAGGATTGCCATTGACTTGCATTGGACTCGTTACTGTGCCAGTGATAGCAGGGAAACTCGCAGAGTAAGAGCTGTCTGCTCTGTCGGGCTGCAGGCTGCCGCAGCTCCAGGGTCCTAGAGCCCGCCTGCTGCCTGATGTAGCAGAGCTGAGATTGTTCTCAGTCTGCTCATACCCTGTGCATAGACATCTATATCTATACACAGGGGATGTAGCAGAGAGGACATCGCGTTTTGGACTACGTCGGACGGAAGAGGATTTTTTTAATTAAAGATGGAGTCCCTAATGGCTTTTTTTCTTTATTTCTAATAAAACATTTTCTCTGTGTTGTGTTTTTTTTAACCCTTTATTGGAGATTGTTAGTGGCCAGGTCAAACCTGGTCTGACATTAAGAATCTCGGGCTTAATACCAGCTTGTATAACAAAGCTGGTATTAACCCCTTTATTACCCATCGTGCCACCGCCACCAGGGCCGCTGGAAGAGCGGGGTTCAGCGCCAGAGGATGGCGCTTCAATGAACGCGCCATCTTCTGGGGCGGCTGCGGGCTGCAATTTGCAGCGGGGGGTGCCCAGAAAGCTTGGGCCTCCCTGCGCTGCGGATTCCAGCCCCCAGCTGCTTAGCTGTACCTGGCTAGACATAGAAATTGTGCGGAGCCCCACGCATTTTTTTTTAATTATTTCATGAAATTCATTGAAGCGCCATCCTCTGGCGCTGAACCCCGCTCTTCCAGCGGCCCTGGTGGCGGTGGCACGCTGGGTAATAAAGGGGTTAATACCAGCTTTGTTATACAAGCTGATATTAAGCCCGGGATTCTTAATGTCAGGCCAGGTTTGACCCGGCCACTAAGAATCTCCAATAAAGGGTTAAAAAAAACACAACACAGAGAAAATGTTTTATTAGAAATAAAAAAAAAGCCATTAGGGACTCCATCTTTAATTAAAAAAATCCTCTTCCGTCCGACGTAGTCCAAAACGCGATGTCCTCTCTGATACATCCCCTGTGCATAGATATAGATGTCTATGCACAGGGAATGAGCAGACTGAGAACAATCTCAGCTCTGCTACATCATCTCTGTGCACAGGGAGAGCAGGCGGGCTCTAGGACCCTGGAGCTGCGGCAGCCTGCACACAGAGCAGACAGCCGGACTCCTTACTGTGCGAGTTTCCCAGCGTTTACTCGCACAGTAAGGGGTCCAATGCAAGTCAATGGCAATCCTAGTTTTGTCAGAATCTCTGACAAAACTAAGATTGCCATTGATTTGCATTGGACTCGTTACTGTGCGAGTAAACGCTGGGAAACTCGCAGAGTACCGAGTCCTGCGAGTCCCTTACTACTCGCCGAGTAACGAGTCCTAGCGAGTAGATTCGCCCATCCCTATGTGCAGCCTATATACCCAGTCAAACCAAAGTGAATGGGTCAAAACACTGTATCTACCCAAAAAGTCTATTGAGAAAAACATTGGCTCAGAACCCAAAAATAATCTCTTACACCTCTCATCACCCAAAATTTGAAAATGTTAGAGGTATATGGTGGTTTTGTCATCTTCTGTGTCCGGTGTGGTATGCAGTTTTTGAAATTTACTTTGAAGTTACAGGCATAGGTATGCCCTTCTCGCCTCAAGTCGCACTTCTCTCTCTAATCTCTGGTTTCCTTTTCTTCTGCTAAGAAGGGCATATTGTGATACTTTCTTATTGCCGCTCGTATGATAATCTTCAAACATTTGAAAACTTCCACAGTTCCCAACCCCAGAGAGTGGATAGAGGAGCTCAACCAACTAAAGCGGATGGAGTCTCTCATAACCCATGACTATGACAGATCGGAACAATATTACTATTCTTGGTTGCCATGACTTCTTTCAAAGAGAATCCTCAATTCTCATGATGACTCCATTAGACTTAGGTTTATTTATTTATTTTACTCACTTATATAGCACAATTAATTCCACAGCACTGTACACATGTGATTATCGTTGTTCCCATCGGGGCTTACAATCTAAACAATGTTTTTGGAATGTGGGAGAAAGCCAGAGAACCCGGAGGAAACCCACACAAATACGGGAAGAACATACAAACACCTTGCAGATTTGTTCTTGGTGGGATTTTAACCAAATGTTTGACATATTATTAAGAATTTTTTGTTGACTTAATCTAATAAAAAAATCCCTGTGAATTTACAATTTTCAATTCGACCAACAAATCTTAAAATAGACTAATTCTTCCTATTCTGCAAAGATCAGAGATATACCACATAGTGATATCAGCAATACTACAATCCTGGAATATTTCATATTACTATGGGTACCTTTACACGTCGCAACATTGCATGCAATTTCACTTGCAACTTACTGGTTGCAGTGAAATCATGGACACATTGTTCCATTTGTACACAGCAACAAAATGGAACAATGTGTCCATGATTTCACTGCAACCAGTAAGTTGCAAGTGAAATTGCATGCAATGTTGTGACGTGTAAAGGTACCCTATTACTGATGATGTATAAATACCGACAAATACCGTTACTAGATGCTAATAAAATTGTCATATATATAAACCCCTTCACCACTCGGCGATTTTTCATTTCCTGTTTTTGTTTTTTCCTCCCCTTTTTCCAATAACTTTTCATTTTTCCATCAATATAGACATATGAGGGCTTGTTTTTTGTGGGATGAGTTGTACTTTCAGATGAAAATCATTTATTTTACCATACAGTGTACAGGAAAATGGGGAAAAAATTGCAAGTGCAGTGAAATTGCAAAAAAACCACAATCCCACATTTTTTTTTTGGGGGGGTTTATTCACCATGTTCACTATATGGGTAAACTGACATATCTGTATGATGCCTCGGGTCGATACAAGTTTGTAGATACCAAATATGTATACTTTTACTGTTATCTAAGAAGTGAAGAAAAGTTCAGAAGTTTTAACAGAAAAGGAACCGCACTTTTTGTGCCATGTTCTGCAACCCGTAGCGTTATTATTTTTCAGGATCTGGGGCTGTGTGATGGCTTTTTTTTGTGGCTTGAGCTGATGTTTCTAATGATATAATTTTTGGGTGGATGTGATGTTTTGATTGCCCGTTATTGCATTTTATTACAATTTTGCAGTGACCAAAATAACATAATTTTGATGTTTGGACCTTTTTTCCATTACGCAGTTTACAGATCTGTTTGATTGATTTTATATCTTGATAGATCGGGCATTTCTGAACGCGGTGATACCAAATATGTGTATTCTTTAACTTTTGTTAAAATACTTTTATTTTGAATGAGGCAAAAGGGGAGTGATTTGATCTTTTGTGGGTTTTTTCAGATTATTAAAAACTTTATTTTTTAATTCATTATTTATTTTACACTGCCCCATAGGGCACCACAGTGCTGCACAGTACAATCGCTTGTGCCATGTTCCGATGAGCCGCAGCACATCAGGACATGGCACAAATGATCACTGTGTGTGGTTGGCAGCGCTTGCCAACCACTCACAGGAAGTGAACCCTGATAACATCCGGGGTCACTTCAGGACCCCGGGCTATCAGGTGATCGTGGGATCTCCGATCTCGGCAGTGAATGACAGCGTGATCCAAAGGGTTAACAGCACCAATCGGATCGCGGATCCGATTGGTCCTGTTTGCCACACATCTCAGCTAATGCTGATGAGATCAGCAGAGATGTCGAGGAAATGATATGAGCTCACCGCCGTACCTCACATCAAAGTGCGTGACATGACCCATAATGTACATGTACGTCATGGATCATAAAGGGGTTAATAGTACATTTCAACCAATAACATCTACTCCAGTTAGTTTTTTTTGTAATAGCGTTGTTAGTTGCAGGCTTTTAGGAAATGCTGCTAACATAGCAATAGTAGAAAAAAAAAAAAAAATAGTCATATTTTCTTATAGTAAAAAAAGTTTTTTTTATTATAGATACCTGAATGTCTCCAACGCTGAGCTCTCTTCTTACATCGTAGCGAACAACAAAATCACCCAAAATACCATTTTGAATGAGCTTAGCTTGCTGCAGCACACTGGGCTTAAATGTTATGTTTGCAAAGTTTTCTGTTTGATTGATTACTGTGGAAGGAGGAGGCGTCATTCCATCTGTTGGAGGAAGAAAGAATTTTAACAATTTTCTAATCATCTAGTAAAAGTAGAACATTCTCCTGCCCAAATAATTTTTTATTGCATTTAAGAGATAGTTTTATGGTCATGGAGGAACTAAGGTAGAAGTTTGGAGAAAGCAAAGGTCATACCCAGTGGCGTATTGATTGTGGTTGCAGGGATCGCGGCTGGAGAGGGAAGCCTCCTACTTCCTGCTGCTGCTCCCGACCCTCGCCTCCTCTGACTTGCCGGCTTCCTGGCCTGCGTTCCACTTTGCCGCCTCCTCCCACTTCCTGCTTTATGCAGTGCACAGTGGAACGCAGGCCGGCGGCACCTCTTCCTCCTCCTGAATCAATCCTCAGTTTCTGCAAGAGCAGACCGCTGCAGTGTGGGAACCAGAAGAGGTAAGTATAGATTTTTTTTTTAATAAGTGAGTGCAGTATGACCAGTGGATTGGGGGTAGGGGGGTCATATATAAGGCTGCATTTATCATACTGCACTATATGGAAGATATAAGGCTACATATATAATACTGCACTATATGGTAGCTATAAGGCTGCATATATAATACTGCACTATATGGTAGCTATAAGGCTGCATATAAAATACTGCACTATATGGCAGCTATAAGGCTGCATATATAATACTGCACGATATGGGAGCTCTAAGGCTGCATATATAAAACTGCACTTTATTGGAGATATAAGGCTGCATATATAACACTGCACTATATGGGAGATATAAGGCTGCATATATAACACTGCATTATATGGGACCTATAAGGCTGCATATATAATACTGCACTATATGGGAGCTATAAGGCTGCATATATAATACTGCACTATATGGGAGATATAAGGCTGCATATATAATACTGCACTATATGGGAGATATAAGGCTGCATATTTAATACTGCACCATATGGGAAATATAAGGCTGCATATATAATACTGCACTATATGGGAGATATAAGGCTGCATATTTAATACTGCACCATATGGGAAATATAAGGCTGCATATATAATACTGCACTATATGAAAGATATAAGGCTGCATATATAAGGCTGCACTATATGGAGAGTTGTGAGGCTGCACTATATGGAAAGTTATGAGCCTGCACTATATGGTAGGTTTTGAGGCTGCATCATATGGAGAGTTTAGAGGCTGCACTATTTGGAGAGTTTTGAGGCTGTATTATACTATATGGAGAGTATTAAGGCTGCACTATATGGAATGTATTAAGACTGCACTATATGGAGAGCTATGAGGCTGTATTATGCTATATGGAGAGGCTATGAGGCTGTATTATACTATAAGGAGAGGCTATGAGGCTGTATTATACTATATGGAGAGGATATGAGGCTGCATTATTCTATAAGGAGGGTTATCAGGCTGCATTATGCTATAAGGAGGGTTATGAGGCTGCATTATGATACATGGATGGATGTGAGGCTGCAGTATATTATATGGAGTATAATGGATGTTCATTATAATAATTGAATGACTATGGGGGCTATTTTGTTAATGGAGGACTATGGGATGCATTATAATACATAGAGGACTATGGGAATACATTGTAATATATGTAGGAATATGGGGATGCATTATAATAATTGAATGACTATGTTGACGGAAGGAGGCGGACCATGTAAACTAGGATGGGGGACATATATACCACGATAAGGGACATATTCCAGGAGGAAGACCATATATAGCAGGATGAGGGACAGTAATACATAATGAAGGGGAAGAGGGGTCAATTTGTGAGTCTTTAAAGGATTTAGAACATTACATGAGGCCCATACATTTCATCAACATGCGGAGGGGGGCCCAGGTCTAGGTTTCGCACCAGGGTCCGCCAGACTCTGGTTACGCCACTGGTCATACCCTTTCCTCTTCTTACAATTTTGTGTTCTCTAGTGGAGTAATATTTCAAGATCCAGTTCCGAAAATAAGAAACAAAATCCAGCAACTAAGGCCCCCTTTCACATCATGTTTTGTTCCTGTCCTTGGGAATCCTGTTTTTTGGAGGACCACACGGACAGGAATGGACAGGACCGGATTTGTAATTCCGGATGCCATTTCTGTGTCCAGATCCATGATTTTGAGGGATCCAAACACAGAAAGAGTCGGGATGAGCCGAGCCTTCAAAGCACAGGCAAGCGGGGCTGTGCTTTCACTTTCGCAATGTATCGACAAAGTGGGCCATTTACATGGATTCACCTAAATAAAATGGGAATGGTTGGTGATATCAACTTCCTGTTTGTGGCATATTAGTATATGGGAGGGGGAAAACATTTCCAGTTGGGTGGGGACCATGGCCGCCATTTTGGATCCAACTTTATTTTTTTCAAATGGGAAGAGGGTCATGTGGCACATCAAACTTATTGAGAATTTCATTAGAAAAACAATGGTGTGCTTGTTTTTAACCTAACTTTATTCTTTCATGAGTTATTTACAAGTTTATGACCAATTATAAAATGTGTTCAAAGTGCTGTCCATTGTGTTGGATTGTCACTGCAATCCTCTTCTCCCACTTTTGACACACTGATAGTAACACCGCAGAAGAAATGCTAGCACAGGCTTCCAGTATCCGTTGTTTCAGATGCTGCACATCTCGTATCTTCACAGCATAGACAAATGCCTTCAGATGATCAGACAAACCTTTTTGTGAATGGTGAAGTTAAGAAACAAAACCACCGCTATTGGTCTGACACTTAACCACAGTGGATAGATCCCTCCAAGACTGTTGTAACATAAAAATTGATGGTATGGTGTGGTATATTGGGTACAAAGATAGTGGGACCATTCTTCATCAATTGAAACCTCAATGCCACTGGATTCTGAATCATGTAGCAATTTCAGATATCTAGTGGCACTGAGGTCTCCATTGATGAAGAATAGCCCCTCTATCTTTGTACTCCATATACCACACCATACCATCAATTTTTGTGTTCCAACAGTCTTGGAGGGCTCTATTCACCTGAGGTTAGTGTCAGACCAATAGCGGTTGTTTTGTTTGTTAACTTCGCCATTCACAAAAAGTTTGTCTCATCACTCATCTGATGGCAATTGTCTATGCTGTGAAGATACGAGATGTGCAGCATCTGAAACAACGGATACTGGAAGCCTGTGCTAGTATTTCTTCTGTGGTGTTGCTATCAGTGCGTCAAGAGTGCTGCAGTGAAAATCCAACATAATGGGCAGCACTTTGAACACATTTTATAATTGGTCATAAACTTGTAAATAACTCATGAAAGAATAAAGTTAGGTTAAAACCAAGCACATGACAGCCTCCAAGCTACAGTACGAGACACCATACAAATCTATGACTGCAATTAAGGAGGAAGTAGCACAACATGACATAAGGCTAGAGGAGATGGAGCAGCGCCTCTCTGATGCAGAGGACAGAATCTCTCATCTAGAGCAGGTGCTTCTGGAAGCAGCAAGGGTCTCAAGGTGGATGAGGGAGAAAGTAGACAATTTAGAAAATAGATAGAGACAAAATAATCTGAGAGTGCTGGGACTACCAGAAAGTATTCCGTATGCTCATCTTAATGATATTTTCGAGAAAGAAATTCCAGAAGCTCTAGATATCACTGGCACCTGCAAGGTGGAGAGGGCTCACGGGCTGGACCCCCCTCTGGAAGCTATACCCAGAGCTAAGGAGGGAAAAGCTGGAGCCGCCTCAAAAATCTCGCTAGTCCATAGCTCGCTATCTTGATTTCAAAGAAAAAGAAAAAATACTCTTTCTGGAAGAGGAGACAGCCTCTACTGATCAGAGGCCATAAGGTAATCATATTCAACGATTACTCCCCGGAGGTGTCGAAGAAAAGGAAACAGTTCAACGAAATATGCAGCATCCTACACAAACTAAATATTCCATTTCAAATGCTGTATCCTGCAATGCTAAAAGTGACTAATGGAGAGAATCCCCCAATGTTTTTTAGAGATGATCAGGAGACCCACAAGCGCCCGACACTCGCCAAGATCTAGAGGGGCTTCCCCGACATCACCGTCTTTATCTTAACCATCCAGAGAAGCGACACCTGCTGCACTAGGACTCACTCAGACTTGATGCTATAATGAGTCCTCCCTGATTGGTTGAGGGGGTGGAAGGTATATGGAAAATTGCTTGGAGCTATGATAGGCATGATTCTTGATGTTATTGGGCCCCTAAGGCTCAGGACTGTAGCCTCCATAGGGCTGTGGATGGAGGGCTGATGGAACGTGGGCATCACTGGAAATAAGGAAGTGCTTTACTATATATTGTTGATGGAAGGGAGGGTGAGGTCAACAAAGGTACTGGTTGAGAAACAACCACAGTTTGAGGGGTGGGTATTATGTTGTTGGGGAACGTTGGGAAAGTTGATAATTGTTGTAACAAAATTTAATTGGGATTCTGACAAGAAGGGGACAGGGAGAGTCTTTCTGTTCATAAGAATTGAAGAGAGATGTGAGAAAAAAATCTGCAGCAAATACTTAATTCGGAACTAACCATGGTTAGCATTCTGACCTGGAATGTTAAAGTGCTAAGATCACCTGGTAAGAGATCAATGATACTGAGGCATCTGAAGAAATTGAGGGGAGACGTAGTGTTGCTCCAGGAAACTCACCTGCATCAGGATGAGCTATTTCGGATGCACAGAATGTGGGTAGGAGCTGTGTATGGCTCAGGAGCAAAGGGGAGGAAAGCTGGGGTAATTATCTTGATAAACAAGTCCCTACCAATTAAAATTATCTCGAGCGACCATGACGAGGACGGTAGGCATGTGAGTGTACTTGCAGAAATTTCGGGCACACTATTCCACATACATAATGTCTATGCACCCAATACAGATCAAAAGTCATTTTTTTCATCTATACATGATAAATTGCTACTACAGGACAGACAGAACCTCATTTTGGGAGGGGACTTTAACGCCACTATGTCCAGAGAAGAAGACAGAAGAACAGGGGAGATATGTGACCTCACGGAGGCGTCAGAGAGGAGAGTGAGATACATTGACGCATGCTCAGTACACTAAAACCGGATCCGGGACACGATCCTGTTTTTTCCCGGATCCGTGCTTCATAGACCCCCATGTTATTTGAATTGGACAGCGTCGGATACAATTCTGTCAGATTCTGCCTGATTGTGTCCGCTTTTTTTAAGGCAGTCCAAGTTCGGAGCAGTCTCTGATTTTGGGGACGTGCAAACAGTGGACACAATCGGATCACTGCACGCACACATGGCCATTAAGGACCAATCTGTGCCCATCTGTGCCCATAGGGAATTTGGGGAGCCAAATCGGATCTGTGGCTATCCGTTTTACGATGGATAGCCACGGATCCCCAAAAAATGTGATGTGAAGGGGGCCTAAACAGCAAATATATGGACAGTGGGGTAAAATACATGATGCTGTGCCACAACTTTATTACTTTGTTTGTATCTTACTTCTTCATCCCCACATACCAAATTTAAATAGCATATATTATAGGTGAAATTCACATTACAGACAATAAGCAATAAATTAATAAAGAATGCTTCAAACTAATTTTGACCGGGTGAATGGTAACATGTAACAACAACTTTTAATATCCATCCACTTTCACAATTTCCATGTCTCTACAACAATGGTCATAAATATAGAAGAGTCAACCTTTCAAGGTTTGGTTTGGGTCGCCGAACTTCCCGGTGTTGAGCAAACCTGTTTGTGTTCAGAATTCAGGTGCTTGATATTTGCAAAGCACTGGAGCGAGTATCGCTGTGGTCGGGTACAGTTGGTGCTTGATCCAATGTGAGCCATGTGCAGTGTTTGATTGGCTCATACTGAGCTTAAAAGCACAGTTTTGGGGTGTAGTGTGTCCAAAGTTAATTAAAAAAAAAATACACTCTCCCACCATCAGAAGTGTTTTACTTTGGGCTAACTGTATGTGAGCGGAGAGCTGAACTGCCAATCAGTGACTTCCATTGAGGTTCGGGTCAAGATCAGGGTCACAAGCAGTGTGCCAAAAAGTTTGGCTGCACCGCCCAAACCCGAACTTTGAAGGGTTCATTCATCTCTACTCATAAATCAGACACATTTTGAAATATGTAACATCATGGAAATAGGGCTCATATGATTTACAAACCTAATGCAATGTCTGAATTTGATAACTTCAAACTATGAGTGCATCTCAATGAATTAGAATATCATCAAAAAGTTAATTTATTTCAGTAATTCAACGCAAAAAGTGAAACGCAAATAATATATAGAGTCATTACACACAGAGTGTTGTATTTCAATTGTTTATTTATGTTAATGTTGATGATTATGGCTTACAGCCAATGAAAACCCAAAGGTCATCATCTCATAAAATTAAAGTAGGGAGGATGAAGGGTTAAATACCATGGTGCCGTATTCCACAAGATATCAAAGGGTGAATATAATATTGATTTATTAGTCAACATGTGTCAGGGCTACCAGAAACGCCCTGAAACATGGCAATATTACATCAATTTTTGATGATACTCTAATTAATTGAGATGAACTAGTAAGTTTGACCAATAGTTCTGAAAAAGGCAATGATTGTAAACGTTTATTCGCAAGGAACTATCTTTCAGTCACCTTCTAAGAACCAAAGGTAATGAGTAGTTCTTTCTTTAGGCTGAGAAGATGAATGCCAAGAACACCAACATGCAATGCATTGAATATAAATATCATATACATTAAAATAATGTTAGAATTATTAATGTCTTAAATTTTCAGGTTGCACGGCAGGAAAAATAAGAGGCTGTTAACACAACCTGTCCGCTGTCCAGTAAATATTTCCTGATTGGTAATCGTTTAAAAGCCTACTTACACAGGCAGACCACACTAATCGCTCTGTAATAGATCACTAATGCACATAGGCTGCCATTCTTCTCTGCAACACGAGACCTGTTTACAAAAGACGATATGATGTAGGGAACAATTGTTTTTACTCCTGATCAAAAATCTTTTCACCCAACAAATAATTGTTTTGCTCTTGGCACCTTTTTTATAATATGCAGATGAAGTCCATGGAGCCTCGGTTAAGAGTCTACAACATGGACACCAGCCAGTTATCCCACCAGGGAAGGACCTAGCCCAGGGTATTAGTAGCCCTTAAGCCACTATCCAGCCCTTGCGAGCTTGAAGATATGGCCAGGGGTTTACCATGGACTAGGTATCCAACCACAGACAGCTGTTTCAGGGTGTAGCCCCTCATCAGTGTGGCGCAGGATTCTGGCTGGGTGGGAGCAATGCTTGATAGACAGACATCACAAAGCACCCACTGACCTTGTGGAGACCAGTGGAGGATAACACTGCGGGCACCAGTTAAAGCACTCAAACACAGTGAAACCCAAGGTGCATTGCTCCCTAGAATTTGAATATGCAGATGAAGTCCATGGAGCCTCAAGATTATCATGAAAAGAGCATTTCTAGGAACGGTAGTTAATGAAAATCTTTAAAGCATTACTACAGTGGGGGGGTTTTTCAGCGCTGGAGTGGCGATTTAAAGGTTAGCCCCCTGCCCTCGATTATATACTCACCTTCCGGCAGCCTTTTACCAGCGCTGCTCAAATCCCATGGCGACATCCACTGTCTGTAACTTCTCACTGGCTGTAAATCAGAAGTTACATCACAAGCACTTAATGCATCCCTATGAGAGCAAGAATGAGATCAGAACAAGGCTCTCATGGAGATGTATTGAAAATTGTCCTCCGGCACGCTCAATGAAACAATGAAGCTGCCGGCAGGTCATTTTTCGCCGCAGATTGACTGAAAGAGCACTAGAAAAGGATGAAGGCTGTAGAAGGTGAGTATAATACAGGCGGCAGGGAACTTAGACCCCTACAGCAGTGCAATGAAAAAAAACCTGGTGAGAGTGCTGTAAGCGTAAATGCACCTTAATTTAACTTCCTCTGCTAGAAACAAGAAAATCAGGAAGATAACATACCATCTGAATAAATCATAGTCTTCATTAGCAATATTTTAAGATTTAGAATCATATCTCTATTAGCAGACCATCTCATCCAAATCCAATTCAGGTACATAACTATTAACTATGGCACAGGTTAAACTCCACTTCCTAATCTGTTTTTCCTGCTACTCGATTCTCTGGAATCAGATGTACAAAATGACTTTTTATATCATTTTGGCTGAAAAGCTGAAGATGATCATTTACATTTATTTTTAGATGCTGTTAACCAGGAATTGCATTTACGAGTGACACCTTGACATATCTCCATTTCCTGACTCCAGCTCCTTTCCGCTGTTTAGACTGATAAGGAAGCCAAACAAGTAGCCATTGTGCAAGGTTTACAGTACCGTGTTATTTTATGTGTAACGTTACTTTGCCTCGATAAGTCCACAGGAAGTCTATTACGGTACTTTATTTCAGTACTAAAATATCTACAGCCACGAATGAATATCTATTACTGGCCTAGCATGAAAGTGGTGAGCTTGTTTGTTCCAGTGCACTGGAAAATCACAATTCTATTATTGTTGTGGGATAATTCATTTTTCTATGTAGAGATCTTTTATACGATGCCAAATGCAATAAAACAAACAAGATACAAGACAAATAACCTCACATCACTCAGATGTGAAGACGCATTTGATTATTTCATTTCTAATGTATTTATTTGTACTGACTTTGATGCCAGCTGGAAATACAAAGACGAAGAGACATGAAAAGTCAAATCATAAGACCTTGGCTATGGTACAAACATCCGGAATTTTCATCTCAAACACAAAAATGAAAATATGTGTACCCAGTCTACGCATAACTATTTATAATATTTCATGTAAAATATAATTCCCTATTCTGATTGTATGAAACTCTCTATAATTGTTCCTATTTTTTATTGGACAGGAGTGTCAAAGTGCCATTTGTAAGGATGAAAACAAAATAATGAAGTTCTGGAATTATCCTCTGGTTAACAACCAAGTTTAGTTTGTTGTGACAAATAATCTGATTTTGCCTATAGGCCTGGTTTACTCCACTCTACCATTTAATACATATATATTAAAACTAAAAGGGTCATTAACAAAAGACAAACTAGTCAGAAACTCATTGCTGTCGATCCAATGTAGAATATGTTTCATACAAAATACTTTAAAAATGTCCTTATGTCTTTCCATACATCATTCTTACTTTGTATGAATAACTTTAATATCAGTATAAAAGGTTATTACGCTGCACACTGGAACCCAAAGAATAAAGGAGATGCTTAACAAATGTAATGGCCAATGCAGGTGAGCCCGATAACCACAACAAGGTGCATCTCATGTATCGGACCCTAGCCTGAAATACCTTTATGTGCGAATAAAATTTGCTTGTATGGGCAGATAGGATCCTGGTTCTACTATGGCTAATGGGCGGGGGTGCACAGACAGAAGGAAGTTACTACAAATTACAAAAAAAAGAGAAAGGGTTAACTGGGAGGGGAGATGCCCAACTCCAGTGAAGCCCCAGCAGCGGGCACTGCAGCCCCCATACTACTGCTGTTTATGCCCTGTATACCTGGCTGCAACAATATTCGGAGGAATCCTATACCTTAAGTGACTTCAAAGAAACACTGCACATCTTATTTGATGTCTATCCACTGACCGAAGGACAGAAGGTCAGCATACTGACGAGCAGCTCACTGGTGCCACCCAGAGGGAAGTCAAATTCTGGCCAGATGCTGATAAACAGACTGTAAGGCAGATTTTTGCTAAATTGAAAGACACTTTTGATACACGTACAGCGTCTGAGATAAAATTGCGGTTCTTTGGCTGTAAACAGAGGGTGCAAGAAAGCGTCAGAGACTAAGTCCTCAACTTACAGGAGGCGATAAGGGCCATCAAACAAATAGATCCAGACAGCATGCAGGACGAGGTCAAGATGCTGACAGAGCAATTCATAGAGGGCCTTTTTGCTAATTCCCATAAGACTCACTTGCGCATAATTCTGATATGGATTTCGCTTGATTTAAAGACAGGGCAATCCATGCACTACGGGAAATGATCCCTGCAAAAACTGAGCCCACTAAACTCCCTTCAATTTTGTACGACCAGGGGGCAGCATCCTTGCCTCAGACACCTGTTGAGCCATATTCACAGATGCAGAGTAATGAATCCTCTGCAGAGTTGCGCTTTTAGGTACAAGAACTGTTCAAGGGTATGAGCGCATTGCTGTAAGCTGTCCAGTCTCTACAGGCGTCTTCTCCTACAGAGAGGATCCAGTTAGCATCAAGTCTGGATGACCTGCCATGGCGACAACAGAGAAGGAGGCCCCCGGCCCAATGCCAGGAGAAGACCAACAGACTACTTCGACCCGTCCGGACAATACATCTGCCGATGCTGCGACAAGGTTCGTCACATCAAAAGAAAATGTCCTTTAAACATGCAAACTCTGAGGCAGAGTACCAACCCTCTGGATTAAGACAGTTTGGTCCAGACAACTGGAGGGACAAGTATGTCAGAGGATGGCCGATTCTACCTGTTGTGATCGATGGCATACCTTTAAACACTCTCTTGGACACCGGTCTTCAGGTGACCACTATGCCTCACATACTTTATAAACTTTATTGGGCTAATACTGACTTTACTCACCGCCCAGATGATGACTTAACAATAATAGTGAGTAACGGTCAGCCCTTGCCTCAGGTGGGGTATAAAGAGGTTACCATTAATGTGGGGAAGGTGGACATCGAATCTCAGGGTTTGATAATTGTTGTTATTGACAAACATGAATTTAACCCTGTGTACAAATGTCATTGAGAACTGTCTTAGTGAAGTCACTCCTGCAACAAGTAGCTGAGACAGACATCTCCAGACAACAGCGAGTCCTTCACAAGGAGATTAGAGCCCTCATGCAACGACAGCAAGTAGAACTGTCTGGTGGAGAGATTGGTAGTGTAAGGGTGAGTGACCCGTACCCCATTGTGTTTCCCCCTAAGAGTGAGACTATGATATGGTGCCGGACAGCCATAGGTGTCAGAGGCTGAGACTACCAGGCCTTAGTGGAGCCAGTCTACTCTGACAGCAGACCCACTCTCCTGACCGCTAGAGGGGTGGTGGATGTCAGAAAGGGAAGAGTGCCCGTACGAGTGCTAAATTGTGGGGAAAAAGAAGCCAACTTACCCAGGTATGCCACTGTAGCCAAACTCTTTACCGTCAGTAACAATGCTATCCAGGCAGTAGAACCCTCAGACCCGTCTGAATCGACAAAGGACAATAGCTCCTCGGGTCAGTTGGAGGACTGGTGTCAGAAAATACACATTGGTGTTGACTCCACTCTTTCACATCAGAAAAATTGGGTCTACCGAGTAGTCCAGGAGTATAAGAGGGTTTTCAGTAAGAACCCCTGGAATTTGGGCAGGTCAAGGGGATCCAACATCACATCCCTACAGGAGATGAACCACCTATCAAAGAGAGGTATCGTCCTGTCTCTCCTGCTCATTAACAGTGTGCCAAAAGTATGCTAAAAGAGATGAAAGAGGCAGGGGTAATTAGGGACAGCTGCAGTCCTTGGGCAGCTCCCGTAGTATTGGTCAAAAAGAACGATGGTACCATGCGTATGTGTATAGATTATAGGCAAATAAATAAAATCACTCACAAAGACGCTTACCCCTTCCACGCATAGAAGAGTCACTAGTGGCACTAAAATCAGCTAAGTATTTCTCGACTCTAGACTTAACCAGTTGGTACTGGCATGTTCCTGTTGCAGAGGCAGACAAGGAGAAGACTGCATTCACCACACCAATGGGGCTATGTAAATTCAACTGTATGCCATTCGGGTTGTGCAACGTACCTGGAACACTCCAGAGACTGATGAAGTGCTGCCTCGGGCACAAAAAATTTGATGTGCTGTTGTATCTAGATGATGTCATTATTTATTCTAGAACATATGAGGACCACCTGAAACACCTGGCAGAAGTCTTTGAAGCACTATCCAACTTTGAACTGAAGATGAAACCATCAAAGTGTCATCAAGTATCGTCAAGTACAAAGTGCAGTACTTAGGCCACATCGTGAGTGCAGAAGGAGTAGCACCGGATCCAGACAAGGTGACGGTCATCAAAGACTGGCATGTACCCACTACCTTCTGTGAGGTTAAATAATTCTTGGGGTTAGTCAGCTACTACAGACACTTCATCAAGGGCTTCACAAAAAGGGCTGCTCACCTCCAAAACCTCCTAGTGGGCCACTCAAAAAAGGCCAGAACAAAGAGGTCCCCGATCGAGTGGAATACCAAGTAAAATTGGAAGAGTCCTTCAACCACCTTAAGCAAGCACTCACCTGAGAAGAGATCTTGGCTTACCCAGACTACGATCAGCCGTTCATCCTCTACACCAATGCCAGCAACATCGGTCTGGGAGCTGTCCTATCCCATGTGCAGAAGGGCAAGGAGAGCGTTATCGCCTATTTAGTAGGAAGCTTCGCCCTACCAAGAGGAACCCTGCCAACTACAGCTCCTCCAATCTGGAATTTCTGGCTATTGTCTGGGCAGTGACTGAGATGTTCAAGCACTACCTCGCCTCTTCCAAGTTCACCATCTTCACCGATAACAACCCGTTGACACATCTGGAAACTGCAAAGCTTGGTGCCTTAGAGCAACAGTGGATGGCTTGGTTGTCCAACTATGAATTCATTATCAGCCAGTAACAAGAATGCCAACGCTGATGCCTTATCCCAGATGCTGAATCCTCCTCACTCAAAAGAAGACCTGGCAGGTCTGGAAGAGATTGAGATACCAGCATTCCATCGCCAGGGTGCTTCCCAATGCTCCCACTGCATAAATAACAAGCGTTCAGCAGTCTAAGAAGTCTCCCTCAATCCACTACCTCATCATGGCTGGGCAGAAATGCAGGACAGTGATCCAGCCATCTACATAGTGAAGGAACTGCTTGGAGCAGCTGATTTATCTCCAGCTCCAGATGCACCACCAGAAGTCTTAGAACTGTGGAAAGAGAGGAAGAAGCTGTTCTTGTATGAGGGTAAATTGTGCCGAAGAACTATGAACTCATGTACACATGAGCTGGTGTGACAGATCGTGGTCCCAAGGAAAGATGTACCCTTGGTCCTTGAAGCCTACCATAACAAGGAAGGACATTTCGGATGGAAAAAGTAAGAAGTCGTGATCCGTGAGCACTTCTTCTGGACGGGTATGAGACGGTCTGTTGAAAAGTGGTATAGAGAGTGTGGCCCATGTAACCTTAGAAGAAAAGATCGGAACAGCCAAAGGGCTTCCTTGATATGATATGTATAAAGATATATACTGTAATAAGGAGATCTGTGAGTGAATGTGTGTCCATGGAATTTCCTCCATTTTTATACACCTGTACTGTATATGGTATGAGTGGTGTATATGACTGTATTACACACATAGATGCTACAAATCGTGAGATCTGATTAGTTTCCCACCTAGTCATTGTTTATAGGAAGATCATCACCACGGTAACATAACTTTTTCTCCATCCAGGTGTTCTCCATATAATTTTCCTCAGGAAACCAGGAAGGTATGAATGTGGGAAATGAGCTATTGTTTTATTTTCCATATAAACACATTTATGTTCATAACATTCATTATTTCCTGTCATGACGGTTTTGTGCAGATATCACTTAATGATGTATATCTCCATATGTGATATACAGTGGCTCAAAACAAGTCCCCTTTTCACTTTATAATAGCTTTCCTTTAACAAGATCACATAAAAAGATCAGGTGTTTTTGTTCCTAATCTCAAGAAAGATTCTTACTCCAGATAATTAATTTAATTACCGTATATACTCGCGTATAAGCCGAGTTTTTCAGCCCAAAAATTGGCTGAAAAGTCCCCCCCTCGGCTTATACGCGAGTCACTCGGTATGCTGTGGGGGGGGTGCTGTGACCGGGGGCTGGAGGAGGCAGGAGGGGGCCGCCTCATTAGTGCAATGAATATGCACGGCATCCCCCCGTCCATCAGCGGCGGGGGGAGCGGTGCATATTGCACTACACTGGCCCCCAGCAGTAATACACAGCCCCCCCTCCTTATTATGTGTCCCACAGGCTGTGGCACCTGTCAAAATAACAAACGTTTCATACATCACCTTTCCGGCGCAGCTCCTCCGCTCCCGGCTTCTTCCTGCTTGTGCCGGTGTCATTTGACAGGGCGCAGCTGATGACGTCATCTCCTGCGCCCTGTCACAGCACTAGAAGCCGGCACAAGCAGGAAGAAGCCGGGACCGGAGGAGCTGCACCGGTAAGGTGATGTATGAAACGTTTGTTATTTTGACAGGTGCCGCAGCCTGGGGGACACATAATAAGGAGTGGGGGCTGTGTATTACTGCTGGGGGCCAGTATACCACCATTGGGGGGCCTGTATACCACTACACAGGGGCCTGTATACTACTGCACAGGGGCCTGTATACCACTGCATAGGGGCCTGTATACTACTGCATAGGGGCCTGTATACCACTGCACAGGGGCCTGTATACCACTGCACAGGGGCCTGTATACCACTGCAGAGGGGGCCTGTATACCACTGTATAGGGGGCCTGTATACCGTTGCTGAGGGCCCTGTATACCGCTGCTGAGGGGCCTGTATACCACTGCTGAGGGGCCTGTATACCACTGCTGAGGGGTCTGTATACCATTGCTGAGGGGCGCTATATACCAGTGACGGGGGGCTATATAATATGATGGGGGTCTGCTGCATTTCATACCCTAGGCTTATACGTGAGTCAATAACTTTTCCCAGCTTTTGGGGGCAAAAGTAGTGGGGTCGGCTCATACACGGGTCGGCTTATACACGAGTATATACGGTATCCTTTATTAAATCACAATAAAAATATTAAAAACATTAGAGCATTCCCTCTGGGGAAACACATCAGAAACTGACCAGATTAATTATAACTTCATAGTATTTCATCCATTGTCCTCATATATCATAAACACAAGATCTTCATAAGCATTTAACATATATAAGCGCACATATCAACACTTACAGAGGAATGACAGTGTAGCTCCCAGGGGTTAATGTGCCACAGTAACATCACACGGGTTCCCTCCACACAACACACTGACACTACACTAGCACCTCTGGGCCAGGAGGGGGAGCTAAAGCAGCTCCCTTATATACTCCGGATCAAGAGGAAGTAGTTAGAAGTTCAGTACGTAGCAGTATTGTGAAGAGTCCAGTTCCTGGGAGAACTGAGGGAGACTGTAGTGTAAAGGAGCTGGGTCAGGCTTCTCTACAGTCTGCTCACTGATTCCAGGCCTAGCCAGGGTGTGAGGGAAGGAGAACTGAAGACAGAGAAACACATCCGGGAGACTGAGTGCCATTACCACTCGCCCTGGAGGAGCACACAGATCGGATACCGGATCCGAAACTGTGACTGACACACACAGCACAGTAAATCTGGGGATAGTGGAGGTTGTAGATCGACACTGTACCTGAGCGAAGCAACACGGTGGGGTGGAAGCACAAGGTAGACTCAAATTGCCTAGCCAAAGGGGTACCTCTGAGGAGAGAGACTGTGCCAGCAGCTCAGCTAGAAGCAGCAGCAGGGCCACACACACAGCGCAGAAGGAGGAAGCTGAGGACCCGGACAGGGTGGGAGCAACCTGGCCCCAGTACAGACTCCGTGGACAAAACTCTGCTACTACATCTGCAGTAAAGCTTTGGAAAACTTCAGAAACGTGAGTGTGTGTGATCCTTGTACCCGAGTCCTAATCACTCCCACAAGCAGCCACCATCTCCACTATCATCCCCTTACTACCACATCTATCCTATCCTTCATAAACTCTAAGTTCCACTGCCCCGGGGAACCAGCCTCTACCTACGGAGAGCCGTTCCATCTAAAGCTGCCCAACATCATCCCCGGAGGTTCTGCAGCAGCGGTGGTCCCATTACTGACCACAAACCGTGGGTGGCATCATGACAAACATTCATTCCTTGTAAATATCCCCTTTTACTTGCAGAACCCGGGACACGGCCCGGACCAGGCCCTCCGTGACATCCCCCGTAGCAACCCGGTCCAGTACCGAGTACCCCTTCCAGTGGGCTCCACAACAGTATATCCACTGATGATACAGACCACACCAAATAGCCCATTTTAACCACAATATCTTGGGAATCAACTAAAATTCACCCAGAGACTATGTTATGGCTGCACACCTCCTTAATCCTCATCTACAATGATTCTCATGCGGTATACTGACTAATGATTTCCCCTGTGGACAAGGTTAATACCTGATTATTTTCTCTGTCAGCGTCTGTGGTTCCTCCTCCCCTACAGCTGTTTCGCTACCCGCTTCTTCCGGGGGGCGTATAAGGTCCCATAAGCTTTTTATCTCCCTTTTCACCCAATGTATTCCCACCA
The DNA here is from genome assembly GCA_033576535.1 of Allobates femoralis. Lineage (NCBI taxonomy): Eukaryota > Metazoa > Chordata > Amphibia > Anura > Aromobatidae > Allobates > Allobates femoralis. Next base: position 255,854,751 of record JARQOC010000004.1, read on the forward strand.
CGTCATATCCCCATGTGACACTCTCATTAATGGCGCACTGACATCACACACAGCGCAACCTTCTATTGGCCCCCACTGCTTGCGGCGTGACGCGATACACCAGCGCCGGTCACGTGTACCGCAAGTATAGGGTGCGCATTGCATTATGGTAATGGCGCCTGCGCACTGGGAGTATTACTGGCGATATGCGTACTTTAATGTTAAATCATTAGTCAGTATATCGCATGAGAATCACTGTAGATGAGGATTATGGAGGTGTGCAGGCATAACATACTCTCTGGGTGAATTGTAGTTGATTCCCAAGATATTGTGGTTAAAATGGGCTATTTGGTGTGGTCTGTATCATCAGTGGATATACTGTCATTCCTCTGTAAGTGTTGATATGTACGATTATATATGTTAAATGCTTATGAAGATCTTGTGTTTATGATATATGAGGACAATGGATGAAATACTATGAAGTTATAACTAATCTGGTCAGTTTCTGATGTGTTTCCCCGGAGGCAATGCTCTAATGTTTTTAATATTTTTATTGTGATTTAATAAAGGATAATTAAATTAATTATCTGGAGTAAGAATCTTTCCTGAGATTAGGAAAAAAAACACCTGATCTTTTTATGTGATATACAGTGGGTACGGAAAGTATTCAGATCCCTTTAAATTTTTCACTCTTTGTTTCATTGCAGCCTCTGGTAAACTCAAAAAAGTTATTTTTTTCCAGTTTCGTCAGGTTGGATGGTGATCATTGGTAGACAGCCATTTTCAGGTCTCTCCAGAGATGTTCAATTTAGTTTAGGTCAGGACTCTGGCTGGGTCAGTCAAGAATGCTCACAGAGTTGTTCTGAGTCCAATCCTTTGTTATTTTAGTTAAGGGTGTGCTAAGGGTCATTGTCCTGTTCGAAGGTGAACCCTCAGCCAAGTGTGAGATCCAGAGCACTCTGGAAGAGGCTGTCATTCAGGATATCTCAGTACTTGTCCGCATTCATATTCCCTTCAATTAAACCAGTTGTCCTGTCCCTGCAGCTGAAAAAAAAAAGCATAGCGTGATGCTGCCACCACCATGTTTCACTGTTGGGATTGTATTGGGCAGGTGATGAGCAGTGCCTGGTTTTCTCCAGACATACTGTACAACTTAGAATTATCACCAAAAAGTTCTATCTTCTTCTCTTCAGACCAGAGAATCTTATTTCTCATAGTCTGGGAGTCCTTCATGTGTTTTTTTTTTGCAAACTCTGCGGGCTTTCATGTCTTGCACCGAGAAGAGGCTTGGGTTGGGTCACTCTACCATAAAGGCCTGACTGGTGGAAGGCTACAGTGAAAGTTGACTTTGAGAAACTTTCTTCCGTCTCCCTACTGCATCTCTGAAGCTCAGCCACCGTGATCTAAAGGTACCGTCTCACGCAGCAATATTGCTAGGCAATTTCACTGGCAAATTGCTTGTTGCAGTGAAATCATGGACACATTGTTCTATTTTGTTGCTGTGTACAAATGGAACAATGTGTCCATGATTTCACTGCAACCAGCAAATTGCCAGTGAAATTGCCTAGCAATATTGCCGCGTGTGTTGGTACCTTTAGAGTTCTTCTTTACCTCTCTCACCAAGGCTCTTCTCCCACGATTGCTCAGTGTGGCTGGACAGCCAGTTCTAGGAAGACGTCTGCTGGTGCAAAACTTCTTCCATTTAAGGATTATTGAGGCCACTGTGCTCTAAAGGTACCGTCACACGCCTTAATATTGCCTGGAAATCATAAAGGCGATATGTCGCCCTGGAGCAATCGCCGTGAAATTGCCTCACGGTTGCAACGTGTGATTTGGCAATTTCACGGCGATAAATCGCCCCTCGGCCGTCACCTGATTCCTGAACAGTGCACAGTAATTAGCCGCAATCCTTAAGGCGATATTTCCGTGTTGTGGCGTCTGACAGGGCAATAATGATGAAAAGAGCGTTGCCTATGATTTCCTGTAGGCGTGCCTCAAGTGTTCTGTGGTCCGCGCCCCGTCTGCAATGATCGGTGTTGGCTACTGTGTTCCCATTGGCTGTCAATTGACATGGTGCCATATTTGAAGAGCTGTCTGTTCAGCACCACACACATCTTCAGTTACACAATCGTCCGCAAACTCAGTGCAAACTCCGATAGACAATGGTGTCATGTATTAGCCAGCCTTCCTGAGCAGGCTGACCAATTGTAAAGCTGTTGCGTTGTCCAATGAGCGTGTTTGGACGATGGTGTAAACCACTGTGGCACGCCTATGTCCTTGCCGGGCTAAACATGTACACCCACATTGCCTTTGAGATTGTGGTGTGTGAAGTGGCGATGGAATGAGGCAAGATTGGTTCCGCTGTAGGGGAGGCTATTTCTGGAGCGACACATCGCCTTAGGTTCAGGGCGAAATTGCGGCGTATGATGCCGACATCGGCGATCTGAGGCGACCATGAAAAACGTGAGCACGCACGTTAGATCGCCACACATCGCCAACCGAGATTGCGGCATGTGACGGTACCTTTAAGAACCTTGAGTACTGCAGAAATTCTTTTGTAACTTTGGCTATATCTGTGTCTTGCGACAATTCTGTCTCTCAGCTTCTTTGGCAGTTCTTTTGACCTCATGATTCTCATTTGGTGTGACATGCACTGTGAGCTGTGAGGTCTTATATAGACAGGACTATGGCTTTCCAAATCAATTCCTATCAGTTTAAATAAACACAGCTGGACTCCAATGAAGGAGTAGAACCATCTCTAGGAGGATCACAAGGAAATGGACAACATGCGACTTAAAGTGTCTGAACAAAGGGTCTGAATACTTATGACCATGTGATATTTCAGTTTTTCTTTTTTAATAAATCTGCAAAAATATCTACATTTGTTTTTGTTTTTAAGACAAAATGTGGTGCAGAATGTACATTAATAAGAAAATAATTTACTTTTTTGAATTTACCCAATGGCTACAATGAAACGAAAAGTGAAAAATGTATAGGAGCCTGAATGCTTTCAGTACCCATTGTATGTATACAACAAACAGGGCCGGCCCTACCGCTGTGCGAGTTGTGCGGTCGCACAGGGCGCCGCCTGCCATGCTTCAAAGGGGGCGCCGTCGTTCCCTGGCCCTCCGCTCTGCCCCGGGCCGCCGATGTGCCCCCTGCCCTCCGATCTCCCCCCTGTGGGCTCCCCCCTGTGGGTAATCTCCCCCCTGTGGTCTCCCCTGCCCTGCGATCCCTCCCCATGCCTCCTGTGATCGCCGCTGCCTGCGGTGATCACCTCCGCCCGTTCTCCTCTTCCCGCTCCCTCTTCTTTCTCACCTGTCTTCTTTCTTCTCCTCTGTTCTCCCTCTTTCCTTCGGTCTTCATCCTCTGTCCTCCGGTCTGCTCCGGGTCTTCTCTGCGCTGTCCTCTTCCTGCGGCGTCCTCCTTCTTCTGTCGGCTCCTCTGCACAGTCATCTCCCAGCATAGAGATGAGTGTGCAGAGGAGCGGTGTCACAGCCAAGGCACAGCATCTGTGTGATTGCTGTGCCCTGGCTGTGTTAACCCTCTAAGTGCTGTGATCTCAGGGATCACAGCACTTAGAGGATCCAATCATCATGGAAACGATCTCCAGAGACTACAACAAGGGATCAAGTGTCCTCTTGTTGTAGTCTCTGGGATCAGCGTCATGGTGCACGGTATGGCAATGATCTGTCATACAATTCACCAAGACTATGATCCCAGAGACCACAACAAGAGGACACTTGATCCCTTGTTGTAGTCTCTGGGATCAGCGTCATGGTGCATGGTATGGCAATGATCTGTCATACCGTGCACCGGACGCTGATCCCAGAGACTACAACAAGGGATCAAATGTCCTCTTGTAGTTTCTGGGATCAGCGTCATTGTGCACGGTATGACAGATCATTGCCATACCATGCACCATGACGCTGATCCCAGAGACTACAACAAGGGATCAAGTGTCCTCTTGTTGTGGTCTCTGGGATCATAGTCTTGGTGAATTGTATGACAGATCATTGCCATACCGTGCACCATGACGCTGATCCCAGAGACTACAACAAGAGGACACTTGATCCCTTGTTGTAGTCTCTGGGATCAGCGTTGGGTGCATGGTATAACAAATCATTGCCATACCGTGCACCATGACGCTGATCCCAGAGACTACAACAAGGGATCAAGTGTTCTCTTGTAGTCTCTGGGATCAGCGTCATTGTGCACGGTATGACAGACCATTGCCATACCGTGCACCATGACGCTGATCCCAGAGACTACAATAAGGGATCAAGTGTCCTCTTGTTGTGGTCTCTGGGATCATAGTCTTGGTGAATTGTATGACAGATCATTGCCATACAGTGCACCATAACGGTGACCCCAGAGGCTGTAGGAAGAGGACACTCGATCCCTTGCTGCAGTCTCTGGTTTGAGCAGTGGCGATCGAGCGTCGTGGGATCTTCATTGTGGACTACGTCGGAGGCGATCGAGCGTCGTGGGACCTTCGTTGTGGATTACGTCGGATCTTTTTATAATAAAGATGGAGTCCGAATTGTGTCTGTGTTTTTTTTTCAAATAAAAAGATTTTTCTCTGTGTGTATTTATTGACTATTTACCGTACTAGAGATTCCTAATGGCGGGTCTAACATTGGCCCTATATTATGAATCTCGGGCTTAGTGCCAGCTGCCAATAAAAAGCTGGCATTAACCCCTTTATTACCCAGTTAGCCACCGGCACCAGGGCAACTGGAAGAGCGTGGGTACAACGCCAGAAAATGGCGCTTCAATGAATGCGCCATTTTCTGGGGCGGCTGCGGGCTGCAATTCGCAGCATGGGGGGCCCAGAACGCTTGGGGCTCTCTATGCTGAGGATTCCAGCCCCCAGCTGCCTAGTTGTACCTGGCTGGACCAAAAATATGGCGGAGCCCCACGTAATTTTTTTTCTAGAATTAGTTCTAGAAATTAAAAAAAAAAATAGGCTTCGCTGTATTTTTGGTTGCAGCCAGGTATGACGAGGCAGCTGGGGGTGGGTGGCAGTCCGTAGCTGCCAAGTTGTACCTGGCTGGACCAAAAATATGGCGGAGCCCTATGTCATTTTTTTTCTAGAAATAATTCTAGAAATAAAAAAATAGGCTTCGCTGTATTTTTGGTTCCAGCCAGGTATGACGAGGCAGCTGGGGGCTGGTGGCAGTCCGTAGCTGCCAAGTTGTACCTGGCTGGACCAAAAATATGGCGGAGCTCTATGTCATTTTTTTTCTAGAAATAATTCTAGAAATAAAAAAAAAATAGGCTTCACTGTATTTTTGGTTGCCAACCAGGTACAACTTGGCAGCTAGGGGGCTGGAATCCTCAGCATGGAGAGACCCAAATGTTTTGGGTCCCCTATGCTGTGAATTGCAACTACTAGACTAGTATGATTTTTCACAAAAAGTTTCTTTATTCATTTATACGGCTTAATTTGTGAAGCACATGGGGGTTCAAAGTGCTCACTGTGCATCTAGATATGTTCCCTGGGGGGTCTAGTTTCCAAAATGGGGTCACTTGTGGGGGAGCTCCAATGTTTAGGCACACAGGGGCTTTCCATACTCAACCTGGTGTCCGCTAACAATTCCAATTGTTGCCAAACACCAGGTTGTGTATGGAGAGCCCCAGTGTGCCTAAACATTGGAGCTCCCCCACAAGTGAGTCCATTTTGGAAACTAGACCCCCCAAGGAACCTATCTAGATGCATAGTGAGCACTTTGAATCCCCAGGTGCTTCACAAACTGATCCGTAATAAGGTAAAAATACTTTTTTTTCACACAAATTTTCTTTTTTAATTTGTACGGATCAATTTGTGAAGTACCTGGGCGTTCAAAGTGCTCACTATGCATCTAGATATGTTCCCTGGGGGGTCTAGTTTCCAAAATAGGGTCACTTGTGGGGGAGCTCAAATGTTTAGGCACACAGGGGCTCTCCATACGCGACCTGGTGTTCGCTAACAATTCCAATTGTTGACAAACACCAGGTTGCGTATGGAGAGCCCCTGTGTGCCTAAACATTGGAGCTCCCCACAAGTGACCCGATTTTGGAAACTAGACCCCCCCAAGGAACCTATCTAGATGCATAGTGAGCACTTTGAACCCCCAGGTGTTTCAAAAATTGATCCGTAATAAGGAAAAAAATACTTTTTTCACACAAATTTTCTTTTTTAATTTTTACGGATCAGTTTGTGAAGCACCTGCGGGTTCAAAGTGCTCACAATGCATCTAGATATGTTCCCTGGGGGTCTAGCTTCCAAAATGGGGTCACTTGTGGGAGAGCCCCAATCTTTAGGCACACAGGGGCTCTCCAAATGCGACATGGTGTCCGCTAACAATTTGAGGTGATTTTCCATTCAAATTGTTAGCGGACACCATGCCGCGTTTGGAGAGCTCCTGTGTGCCTAAACTTTGGAGCTCCCCCACAAGTGACCCCATTTTGGAAACTAGACCCCCCCAGGGAACTTATCTAGATGGGTGGTGAGCATATTGAACCCACACATGCTTTACAAATTGATCTGTGAAAATGGAAAAAGTACTTTTTTTACACAAAAATGTTCTTTTAGCCTCAATTCTTTCATTTTCACATGGGTAACAGGATAAAATTCATCCTAAAATTTGTTGGGCAATTTCTCCTGAGAACACCGATACCTCATATGTGGTCATAAACCACTGTTTTGACGCACGGCAGGGCTCAGAAGGGAAGGAGCGCAATTTCACTTTTTGAATGGAAAATTAGCTCCAAAAGTCAAATTTCGCTCTTTCCCTTCAGAGCCCTGCCGTGCGCCCAAACCGTGGTTTATGATCACATATGAGGTATCGATATACTCAGGAGAAATTGCCCAACAAATTTTAGGATCCATTTTATCTTGTTGCCCATGTGAAAGTGAAAAAATTGAGGCTAAAAGAACATTTTTGTTAGAAAAATTAAAATATCAATTTTTTTGTTTCCAATTTGCTTAGTTCCTGTGAAGCACCTGAAGGGTTAATAATCTTCTTGAATGTAGTTTTGAGTAGCTTGAGGGGTGCAGTCTTTTGAATGGTGTCACTTTTGGGTGTTTTCTGTCATGTACACCCCTCAAAGGGACTTCAAATGTGATGTGGTCACTAAAAAAAATGGTTTTGTAAATTTTGGTGGAAAAATGAAAAATTGCTCATGAACTTTGAACCCTTATAACTTCCTAACAAAAAATTTTTTTTTTCCAAAATTGTGTTGATGTAAAGTAGACATGTGGGAAATGTTATTTATTAACTATTTTGTGTCACATAACTCTCTGGTTTACCAGAAGAAAAATTCAAAATTTGAAAATTGCAAAATTTTCAAAATTTTTGCCATATTTTTGATTTTTTCACAAATAAACGCAAAAATTATCGACCTAAATGTAATACTAACATGAAGCCCAATATGTCACGAAAAAACAGTCTCAGAATCGCTAGGATCGGTTGAAGCGTTCCCGAGTTATAACCTCATAAAGGGACACTGGTCAGAATTGCAAAAAAGGCCAAGGTCTTTAGGGTCAAAATAGGCTGGGCCCTGAAGGGGTTAAAGGGTTAATACTATTATTTCCTGCAGTGCCCCCGCCCTCCTGTAAGTGCCCGTACCGCCCCCCCGCTGTCCGCACGTTTGAGTTACCTGTCCCGTCCTCCTTGTTGCTTGTACCGCCCTCCCTGAAGTGCCTGTCCCGCCCTCCTCCTGTTGCCGGCGCCATGGCAACACAAGCAGTTTGATTGGAGCAGAGAGAGCAAGTTAAGTTACACCTGCTGCCCCTGCTCCAATCATTGTACAGCGGTCTAATCACCCTGGTTCCCGCCTTGTATTGCAGCTGTAAGGAGTCACTGAAGTGACTATTTTCTGTCACACACGGCAAGACCTCGATACCAGTAAGATGATTGGGCACTCTCTCTCTGTGACCACAGTCAGTGAACAGGTGTGTAGTTTCTAACACCTAATCCTAACTATTGACCCTAATCCTAACCACTGACCCTAACAACTAACCCCTGACCCTAATCCTAATCCCTGACCCTAACATCTAATCCTAACCCCCTGACCCTAACACTTAATCCCTAACAACTAATCCTAACCCTAAACCATGACCCTAACACCTAATCCTACCCCTGAGCCTAACACATAATCCTATCCCCTGACCCTAATCCTAATCCCTCACCCTAACACTTAATCCTAACCCCGGGCTCTAATCCTAATCCCTAACCCAAACACCTAATCCTATCCCCTGACCATAATCCCTGACCCTAACACCTAATCCTATCCCCTGACCCTAATCCCTGACCCTAACACCTAATCCTATCCCCTGACCCTAATCCCTGACCCTAACACCTAATCCTATCCCCTGACCCTAATCCCTGACCCTAACACCTAATCCTATCCCTTGACCCTAATCCCTGACCCTAACACCTAATCCTATCCCCTGACCCTAATCCCTGACCCTAACACCTAATCCTATCCCCTGACCCTAAGTATGAATTACGTAGTGCTTTGGATGTAGCAAAAATATGCTACATCCAAAACGCTGCTAACACTGATTGTGGGTACAGGCCCTAACGGTTCATGCCCACAATTAGGATTAGTAGCGTTTTGGATATCCAAAATGCTGTATTGTACAGTAGCTGCACAGTGGATGGATTAATTAATCTCGTTTCCACTGTGATTCTTCATTACGCAGCATATTCTGACCTGTGGTGTGGTTTCCAGAGCTGCAGCATGTTAATCTATTCCTGCAGAGATGCTAGTCCTCTGAGTGGGAGAACGTAGCGTCCGTGTCATGATTAGGGTTCTTGGTGCAGCATCTTCTTGCTGTATGCTCCCGCTCAGAACACTACCTTCTTTGCAAGCATAAATTGACATGTTGCGGCTCAGGAAGCTGCCACCACTGCCACATGTCAGTTTACACTGAGTAAAATAGAAGCACAGTGGAAACGGCATTCATTAATCCATCCACTGCGCTGGCACTGTACAATGCAGCATTTTGGACGCAACAGAAAATATGCAGTGCTAGAATGCTGCTAATCCTGTTCAAGGGCACAGGTCCTAAAGGTTTATTTTTTTTAATAAACATTTATGTGCCATTGTTACCATCAAGGGTGTATGATTATGTTCATGGAGCTGAGGGGCATCATTTTAATGCAAGGTGTGTTTAAACACATGCATAGTAGTATATTCACATGAACCCATTATTGTTAAATGGTTCCTTGAAGCGTAATCTCTTATGGTACCGGCACACACTGTAATCTCGCCTGGCGATATGTGGCGATCTGACATGCACGGTCATGTTTCTCGTGCCCGCCTCAGATCGCCAATGGCGGCTTCAGAATAAATGAGAGCTGCTGTTGTTCCCTGATTTCCTCGGGATGTCAGTTTTATGTGAGGAAAGAGTGAAGCTGCCACTGATTGGCTGCATGTCTCATGTGACATGGTCTGGGGGCACCAAAGGGGAATTTTGCACAGGGCGCAATTTAGCCTGAGGCCGGCCCTGACAACAAACAATGAATATTGCATTAAAATATTTAGATTACATTGAAATTGTAAGAATGTGTTGCCAATATGTGTATACACCCCAATTTTTTCACTACTAACATAGCTGTTACGGTTCCAAAGTATTTAAAACTTTAGTTTATAGCTATGGTTGTTTAGCTATGAAATAAAAACCCCTTTTTATCATCAGAAGGCAGAGATTGACCCAGTGATAGGGAAACACGGCGGCACGTAGAGGAAATATGTGTAAAACTTCACTTTATTGGAAATCCATAAAAAATATAAAAATAATGCATAATGTGTTTTGGCTACAACAGTACCCTTAATCATGATCTAAAAAGTACAACCGAATGAATGGTATATAAAGGCTGATCATGAATAAGGCTATGGTTTTAGCTGAAACATGTCACTCTTAACAGTCCTATGGACTTATCTGACTACTGCATATTGTGCATTATTTTATTTTATTATGGATTAGCAATAAGGTGAAGTTTTGCACATTTTTCCTCTACGTGCTGCCATTTTTCCTCATCGCTGGGTCAATCTCTGCCTTCTGGTTTCCATAATCGGCGGTTGCCAAGCCTCAACTCGTGCTATGAAAGGGATTCTCGGAGAAGGACATCAATGGTGAGCTGATAGTTCTTCTTCCTTTTTATCGTTTCCACAAAAAATTATTTTGAAATGACTTAATTCAAACTGACCAAAGTATCATATATTAAATTATATTCTTGGCATAACTCACAACAAACTAGACAAGCACCATAAAGATCACCATGACGCAATGTGACAGACTCAGGTTTGCAAGGTCAATACAATTCAGGATGGTGGTCAGGTAAAGCTATGTATGTGTCAGGTATATCATGCATGGAGATGCCTACACATCTTTACTCCTATCATATAAACTATCATTTTAAACTGCGTAAGACTTGTTCATGATACTGCATTCTTAGGTTGAATTTGGTTGGCTGTAGTAACCGAACCACAAGTTCAATATCAAAGTGACCTTGCTATTGGAGGAAGCTATGCGGCAAGTTACTAGGTACGGTGATGCAGGACGGGTGTTAGAGAGGGGAAAATAAGCAATTGCCAAGTGCCCTCTCTCCCTTGGCATTATCCATGTAGCTTCTGGTGTGGAGGCTACTTCATGACCTTTGGAGACATCACATCATGTGACTGGTCATGTAATCATGATGTCACCACAGATCCTGGACTGCAGGAGTCAGAAGAGCTAAAGAGGAGATGGACTAGTGGTAATTCCTGAGAGTGTTTATGCATGTATTTCTGTCTAAGTGTATGTGTGTTTGTGTCTGTCTGTCTCTTCATCTATTTGTGTGTGTGTTTGAACCTAGAATGTATGAAGCCTTGGTATGTAAATATCACTGAGGACATCAGAATTTATAGGACCCTGCTAGGAATATATTGGGGCGGAAAATTGAGCTCCTGGTGGGTGTATAGTGAGGACATAAAAATGTATGGGCTCCTGAGTCACAGAGGTCGAGACCCGACTCTGTGACCCTGGGGGTATGAGTAAAAGTTCAGGGTTTATGGTTTGGGGGATTGCAGTCATGACGTCACTCGTGATGTTCAGCTATTGATGGCCGATGTTGCGGACCTCTGGGGATGATGGAATTGTAGTTAAGGTGGTATCACTCCCCACAGGTGAAGCAGTTCTCCAAGGCAACCAGTATAGTCTATGGGGGTGGTAGGCCATTGGGGTGCAGGACTGAGGGCGTGGAATAAAGGACAGAATATGTAGTCTCCGTTAACCTTTACTGGTAGTTGCAGGTTGAAACCAGGAAACTGACCACAGGTGATGTTGTGAATCCGGGAGGCCTGGAAGCAAGTTGAGGATTTCCTCACCTGGTGAGTTCTGAGGCCTCCCTGCTGCGCTCCTCTTTGCTGGTCTTGGCTGCCTGTAGCTAAGCTGCGACCCTCTCTTCCTGCTGGTAAGTCTCTCACCCGTATGGCAGTCAGCCTGCGCCCTTCTCTGGCACCACCCTTCTGGCGACTGTCTCTGAGGTCTCAGGTGCTGCTGTGCCTCCAGGTGCTTTGGTGTGGCCGGGAGACGTGGAGTCTCCCCTCCTCCGGTTTTGGCTGCTGGGTCTTTAGTACCCTCACAACCTCGGATTCTGGTGTCTGTTTCTGGTGCTCTGCTCTGGGGTGAGCAGGCAACTGACTCCACTCCCCAGGCCTTCTTCTCTCCTTCCTCAGACCCTCTCCAATGGGTCCCTCAAGCTTGCTTCACTTTTGCTCTCTACTCTACCTGGGACGAGCCTGGCAATGCTCTAGTCCACAGGACGTCTTCATAGTCCTCCTAGGAACTGAATTAACTAACCCCGCCCCCAGGCCGGAATATATAGGGGAGCTCGCCTGAACCCGGGTTCAGAGCTCCCCCTTCAGGTCTGGAGTCAGGAAAGGTGTTGCATGCTCTGGGTTTACCTGGTGTGGATATTCCTTCTTGCTTCCAAGCAAGACATCACCCCCAAGGGAGGCAATGCCATTGTGGCAATTGAACTCTGGGGTGCCACATATATGTGTCTGTATGTATGTGGTCTTTGTATATACCGTATTTTTCGCACTATAAGGCACACCGGATTATAAGGCGCACCCTCAAAAAATGACTTTTAAGCCGTCTTGGTCCATATATAAGGCGCACCGGAGTATAAGGCGCACCATATTACCATAAAAAAAAAAAAGCTCAGACTCCAGTATCCCTGTGTAGCCTCCCATCACCCTCCAGCATCCCTCTGTAGCACCCCACCACCCTCCAGTATCCCTGTGTAGCCTCCCATCACCCTCCAGTATCCCTGTGTAGCCTCCCATCACCCTCCAGCATCCCTCTGTAGCACCCCACCACCCTCCAGTATCCCTGTGTAGCCTCCCATCACCCTCCAGCATCCCTCTGTAGCACCCCACCACCCTCCAGTATCCCTGTGTAGCCTCCCATCACCCTCCAGTATCCCTGTGTAGCCTCCCATCACCCTCCAGCATCCCTCTGTAGCACCCCACCACCCTCCAGTATCCCTGTGTAGCCTCCCATCACCCTCCAGCACCCCACAGAGTCAGACACACACACACACACACACATACACACACATACACACACATACACACTCAGACACACACACACACACACAAACTGATTTTAATTTTTATACCGGTACTTTTGCTTACTGTACTGTGTGGCAAGGCACTCTCAGCGCTGGAGCCCTCAGCAAATCACAGCGCTGGAGCCCTCAGCCAATCACAGCACTGGAGCCCACAGCCAATCACAGCGCTGGAGCCCACAGCCAATCACAGCGCTGGAGCCCTCAGCCAATCAGAGGCTATGGGCTGACGTCAGCTGGCCTCGGATTGGCTCAAGGCTCATGGGGGACCTGTGATTGGCTGATGGGCTCCTGGGCTGTGAGCGCGCGCAATACAGCGGCGGCACCGGACACCAGACAGCGGGGACGGCGGCTGGTGATCGCGTCCCCGCACAGTGATGGAGGCAGGCACCGGCACCAGCATGGATGGCGGGGACGGCGGCTGGTGATCGCATCCCCGCACAATGATGCGAGGCAGGCACCGGCACCAGCATGGATGGCGGGGACAGCGGCTGGTGATCGCGCCCCTGCACAGCGATGCCAGGCAGGCACCGGACAAAGGGGGATGGCGGGGACGGAGGATATTGCAGCACAAAGGTATGCCTTATTTTCTGGGGGGTGCCAAATATTTGCAGGCAAATGGCACCCCCTTAGCACTCTTTATATACTACGTACCTAAATTTTCCTGGGAAAAATCCGTATATAAGGCGCACTGCACTATAAGGCGCACCTATGATTTCTGGGAAAATCTTAGTCTTTTGGGTGCGCCTTATAGTGCGAAAAATATGGTACTAGTGCATCTCAATGAATTAGAATTTCATTAAAAAGTTAATTTATTTCAGTAATTCAATACATAAAAGTGAAACACATATAATATATAGAGTTATTACAAACAGAGTGATATATTTCAGTTGTTTATTTCTGTAAATGTTGATGATTATGACTTACAGCCAATGAAAACCCACAGGTCATTATCTCAGAAAATTAAAGTAGGGAGGATAAAGGATTAACAACCACGCTACCGTATTCCACCAGACATCAAAGGGTGAATATAATATTGATTTATTAGTCAACATGTTTCAGGGTTCCCCGAAACGCCCTGTCGTTACGTGTGTGTATATACATAAAGATGTGTGGAATGTGTTGTTTCTTATTCTTTTGCATGTTTGTGACACTTAAATCCTTCAGATCTTCATATATAAACTGCATGCTTTGTTTACTTGTGTTGCCTTTTTCTAGTATTTCGATTTGTTTGTTGATTTGAAACATTTAAATGTGACAAACAGGCAATAGAATAAAAAATCAGGAAGGGTCAAACACGTTTTTCACACCAATGCATGTGCATAAAATACAGTGTTTGTGTCACATACTGTGTGGATGTAGCATCTATCTGTAAATCCCAAATGCACAGATGAAAGTCTATAGGTGTGTAAACATGTCGGCAATCACCCAACAATGCACAAAATGCTGCTCATCCATCAGGTGATTGGATTCTCATTGTGCTCAGCAGCACATTGGTTGATCCAACTGCAGAAGTGATAACATGATACTATATGGGGGAAAGATTAATCTATTAATGATTTAGCAGTCTGAACTCAGGGCATGTAAATGCAATATCAATGTTTTTGTGTAATAGTGCAATATGTTAGCATTTAGGGCATTACTTTAAACGTTCGCCAAGGGCCCAACATTCTCAAAAACCAGCCTTGAGGTGCTGACCCAAGAAATGACAAAGATTAGCCAGAATAGCCAGTGGTTCCATAGGGACTTGACTGAATAAAGGTAGGCTGAAGGCCCAGTCACACATAACGATGCACCAGTGATCATGATAATGACATGCAAAGATCGCTGGTGTGTCGTTTTTCACATCGCTGGTAAGATGTCAAACAGGTATGAAAAACGACGCACCAGTGATCCAGAATTATACCGAAGTCGTTGGGAATTGTCACTCCATAGCGTAGCATTAAGATCATTGGTCATTGTCGTTGTCAAACACAACGATGTAGCGTTCCCAGCAGGAGCGCAACGATGTAGAATGATCCAGAGCTGTGTGTAACGATCAACAATCCACAGCAGGGGCCAGATCGTTGGTGCGTGTCACACAGAACGACATCGTCAGCGGGATCGCTGTTGCGTCACGAAATCTGTGACGTTACAACGATCTCGTTAGCGATCTCGTTATGTGTAACAGGGCCTTTAGTCTAGCAAATGGTATGAGTGACAGAGATGAGCATGATTAAGCTTATAGTGAGTGGTATCATCATTGGTCAGACTACACCTTTGTTTGTCATACCGAAGTTCTACTAATTCTTTTTGTAGATAAGTAACTGATGGGGTATGCGGTTAGAAAAGACAGATATTAGCATATAAGCTCTTTATCATAAATTTGCGACCATCATAAACTGTCTAGCCATATTTATTCAATATATTTTTTGCAAATGTCTTCAATAAAGCACTAGTTACTTGCACCTTATTCTTTCTCCACTTCATGTGAAAAGCAATGCTTACCCCCATCTTTACTCTTTTGCTTGTTGTTCTGAAGAGGAAGAACCTCCAGGAAGGTGATACCAGATGTTTCCAGAATATTGACCTCCGCCGATAGTCCGCCTACTAACTGCATTGGACGTAAACTGATTGCATGCTCATACACTCCCAGACGTCTTTGCAGAAGCTCCTCATACTTCAGCAGAAAAACTGCTTTATTTCGACCGGGGATTGTTGCAGATGCATTAAAGGTTTCCATTCCATTTTCCCTAGAAGAAATCCACAAGAGAAAAGTTAAGGAGACGCTTATCAAAATTCATCCTAAAGGGAATCTGTCATTTAAAAAAAATGCTATTAATCTGCAGATATGGGGGTTAGTCTGCAGGTTAATAGCATTCTTAAGATGCCCATCACCTGCACTGAGATCCCTCCTACCACTGCATTATAGCCAGCAATCAGTCAGTGTAGGGGTGCGGCACAGCCGCTGCACACTATGCGCATAGCGGTGACTGAATCCTCCCTGGCCCACCACTGTGGCTGAAAGCCAACGGTGCCAGAAAGAATACAATTCCTCCTGGCAACAGGACTCTCAATATGGGCACTCGGCAGCTTTAGAAAACTATTAACCAGCAGATTAACCCCATATCTGCAGGTTAATAGCATTTTTTACATGACAGGTTCCTTTTAAAACTAAAACACCTATTTAAAAATATTAATAAAAACAACGTTATTGATTTACATATTAAATAGTGATGAGCGAGTACCAAAATGCTCGGGTGCTCGATGCTCGGCCGAGCATCCCAAGATACTCGTGTACTCGGGCCGAGCACCGAGCCCAATGTTATCCTATGGGAGACCCGAGTATTTTTATGAAATGACCGCCGGCAGCATGTAGAAACCCTACAAATGTCACAAAAGTCTCAGAAGAGTGCTCAAATGACATGGCAACACCATGGGGAAGACCCCTGGTAAGCATTTCTCACTCAAAAGTCACAGCTGTGAACAATGTTGTCCGAGTTTCACGCCAATTTTACGGAGTCACCAGAAAACCTTCCAAAATTATACCAAAATGAATATTTAGGGTGGAAATGTTAAGGGCACATACCCAATAGTGAGATACAGCTGGTGTATGTTACTTTTTGTGATTACATGAAAGATTTTACGTGAAAACATTGTGCGGCACTCCGATGTCCCTGAGAAGAGACGTACATGAAGCCCTGTCTTGACATAATGTGCCCATTTTGAGGAAGTGGGTGTATTGTAGTATTTTACTTTACCAGGGCAGTCCAAAATTATGAGGTTCACCAATGACCCATGCATACAGACGTGCATGAGGGCCTGTAAACCTGAAGTGGGTGTATTATAGTATAGCCCTTTGGCAGGGCAGCCAAAAAGTGGGAGGTTCAACAATGACCCATGCATACAGACATGCATGAGGGCCTGTAAACCTGAAGTGGGTGTATTGTAGTATAGCCCTTTGGCAGGGCAGCCAAAAATTGTGAGGTTCACCAATGACCCATACATACAGACATGCATGAGGGCCTGTAAACCTGAAGTGGGTGTATTGTAGTATAGACCTTTGGCAGGGCAGCCAAAAATTTGGGAGGTTCAACAATGCCCCTGGATACAGACGTGCAGGAGGGCCTGTAAACCTGAAGTGGGTGTATCGTAGTAAAGCCCTTTGGCAGGGCAGCCAAAAATTGGGAGGTTCAACAATGACCCATGCATACAGACATGCATGAGGGCCTGTAAACCTCAATTGGGTGTATTGTAGTATAGCCCTTTGGCAGGGCAGCCAAAAATTGTGAGGTTCACCAATGACCCATGCATACAGACATGCATGAGGGCCTGTAAACCTGAAGTGGGTGTATTGCAGTATAGCCCTTTGGCAGGGCAGTCAAAAATTGTGAGGTTCACCAATGACCCATGCATACAGACATGCATGAGGGCCTGTAAACCTGAAGTGGGTGTATTGTAGTATAGCCCTTTGGCAGGGCAGCCAAAAATTGTGAGGTTCACCAATGACCCATGCATACAGACATGCATGAGGGCCTGTAAACCTGAAGTGGGTGTATTGTAGTATAGCCCTTTGGCAGGGCAGCAAAAAATTGGGAGGTTCAACAATGACACATGCATACAGACATGCATGAGGGCCTGTAAACTTGAAGTGGGTGTATTGTAGTATAGCCCTTTGGCAGGGCAGCCAAAAATTGGGAGGCTCCACATTGTCCCTGGATAGAGACGTGCATGAGGGCCTCAAAACATTTTTCCCATTGAAAAGGAGCGGGTCTCCTGTCGTTGTAATGCCCATTCTAAAAGAATGGGCGAAAAAATTTACCACTGGGGGTATACCTGAAACAACAGGCTAACTATTGTAACGGTCATCATGGTGGCACATGAGGAGAAGGAGGAGCAGTCCAGCGATTAGCCAAAGTCCAGAAGTGTGTACCCATGGGTGAGTGGAGGTACATGGCAAATTCCCATAACAAAATTTAAATTCCGCTGTCATTTGCTGGTGGTGTGGTGAAGTCTGGCCCAATCCAATCCTTGTTCATCTTGATCAGAGTCAGCCTGTCAGCATTTTCAGTTGACAGGCGGGTGCGTTTATCAGTAATGATTCCACCTGCGGCACTAAAAACACGCTCTGACAAAACGCTAGCGGCAGGGCAGGCCAGGACTTCCAAGGCGTAGAGAGCCAATTCATGCCACGTGTCCAGCTTGGAGACCCAATAATTGTAAGGCACAGAGGAATGTCGGAGTACAGTTGTTCGATCTGCAAGGTACTCCTTCAGCATCTGGCCAAACTTAGCATTTCTTGTGGCACTACCCCGCACCTCAGGGGCTGTGGTACGTGAGGGGCTGAGAAAACTGTCCCACATCGTAAAGACTGTTCCCCTACCTCTGGCGGATTGGACTTGTGCCCCTCTCGGCCGTACGCCTTGGTTGTCCACCGATTCCTGACCTATGCCGCTAGCGTTTTGTGAGCGGAATGCTTTGCCTACTTCCGTGACTATGGCCTTCTGGAACTGCTGCATTTTGGCTGACCTCTCCGCCTCAGGATTAAGAGACATAAAGTTCTCCTTGTAGCGTGAGTCTAAGAGTATTGCCAACCAGTAGTGATGTCGGCCAAGATGTTCTGAACGCGAGGGTCACGAGCCAGGCAGCTTACCATAAAGTCAGCCATGTGCGCCAGACTCTTAACAGCCATCACTTCAGTATCCTGACCAACACGATGACTGAACATGGTGTCCTCCTCCTCTTCCTCATCTCCCCTGTCCTCTGGCCAGCCACGCTGAAGCGAGGGTATGACTGGTGTGCATGTCATATCCTCAATTTGGCCAGAGAGTTGCTCCATGTCTTCAAACTCCTCCTCCTCCTCGTCATAGTCCTCCACTGCACGTTGTGATGAGATGAGGCTGGGCTGTGTGTTATCACCCACACCCACTACTGTTTCTTGCTCCAACTTATCGCGCTCCGCCTGCAATGCATCATCTTTGTTTTTGAGCAGAGACCGTTTTAGAAGGCAGAGTAGCGGTATGGTGACGCTAATAATGGCGTCATCGCCGCTCACCATCTTGGTGGAGTCCTCAAAGTTTTGGAGGACGGTACATAGGTCGGACATCCATCTCCACTCCTCAGGTGTTATGTGTGAAGTTTGACCCATTTCCCGACGGCTTAGGTGATGCAGGTAGTCAACAACTGCCCTCTTCTGCTCACATATCCTGACCAACATGTGCAGAGTTGAATTCCAATGCGTGGGGACATCACACACCAATCTGTGGGCCGGAAGACGCAAACGGCGCTGCAAGGCTGGCTGAAGCAGCAGGTGACTTGCGAAAATGTGCAGACAGGCGGCGAACTTTTACCAGCAGATCAGACAGCTCTGGGTATGATGTAAGAAACCGCTGAACCACCAGGTTGAGCACATGGGCCACGCATGGAACATGCGTCAGCTGGCCTCGCCTCAATGCTGCCACCAGGTTCCGGCCATTGTCACACACGACCTTTTCTGGTTTTAGGTTCAGAGGTGTGAGCCAGTGATCTGCCTGCTGTTTCAGAGCTGTCCACACCTCTTCTGCATTCTGGGGTTTGTCACCTATGCATATTAGCTTCAGCACAGCCTGTTGCCGCTTCGCAGAGGCAGTGCTGCAGTGCTTCCAGCTTGGGACTGGTGTGGAGGGTACAGTGGATGAGGATGCGCAGGAGGAGGAGGAGGAGGCTCAGGAGCATGACATTCCGGAGCTGTAGAGTGTGAGTAAAACCCTGACTGAGGTAGGGCCTGCAATCCTTGGTGTGGGAAGGACGTGTTCCGTCCCTCGCTCAGACTGGGTCCCAGCTTCCACAATATTAACGCAGTGTGCCGTCAAGGAGATGTAGCGGCCTTGCCCACAAGCACTTGTCCACGTGTCTGTGGTTAGGTGGACTTTGGCTGAAACAGCGTTGTTTAGGGCACGTGTGATGCTTTGTGACACGTGGTTATGCAATGCGGGGACTGCGCACCTGGAGAAATAGTGGCGGCTGGGGACCGAGTAACGTGGGACAGCAGCCGCCATCAGGTCGTGGAATGCTTCCGTCTCCACCAGCCGGAAAGGTAACATTTCTAGCGCAAGCAGTCGCGAAATGTGAGCATTTAGAACTGTGGCATGTGGGGCTTTGGCAGCGTATTTGCGCTTGCGTTCAAAGGTTTGCTGAATGGATAACTGCACGCTGCGCTGGGACAAGGACGTGCTTGATGGTGGTGTTATTTGTGCGTGGGCAACTTCAGGTGCAGGGCCGGAGGCTTGTTCGCGGGCAGCATGGACAGGGGATTGGCTCGCACGCACAACACGCGAAGACGTAGCAGTGACATCAGCAAGCACCGCTCCTCGACTCTGTTGTACTTCTCACAAAGTCGGGTGCTTGGCTGACATGTGCCTGATCATGCTGGTGGTGGTCAGGCTGCTAGTTTTCGTACCCCTGCTGATGCTGGCATGGCAGGTGTTGCAAATGGCCTTTTTAGAGTCTTCTGGAGCCAACTTAAAAAACTGCCAGACTCGGGAAGACCAAACATTTGCACAGGCACCTTGTGTCGTGTTGTTGTTCCAGGGAACGGTTGCCTGCCTTCTGCCTGCGGACACCACCCTGCTTCTTACTGCCTGTTGGAATGCTACGCCTCCCTCCCCCTGTGCACTGCTGTCCTCGCTCTGCATATCCTCCTGCCAGCTTGGGTCAGCTACTGGATCATCCACCACGTCGTCTTCCTCTTTCGCACCCTGATCCTCCTCCTGGCTTCCTGACAATTGTGTCTCATCATAGTCCACCCCTTGTTGAGACACATTGCCAACGTTCCCTTCGTGAGAACGTGGCTGCTCAAATATTTGGGCATCTGTACATACGATCTCCTCATCACCCACTTCAACAGGAGCTGGCGAGAGGCCAGATTGTGCGAATGGATACGTGAACAGCTCTTCCAAGTGTCCAAGTGTGGGATCAGTAATGTCCGTGGACGTGTACTCGGCCTGGTGGTAGGAAGGAGGATCAGGTTGGGAAATGTGCGGTGAAGTATCACGGCTACTGACACTTGACCGTGTGGAAGACAGGGTGTTTGTGGAGGTGCCAATCAGACTGGAAGCATTATCCGCTATCCAAGTAACAACCTGTTGACACTGGTCTTGGTTCAAGAGCGGTGTACTGCTGCGGGCCCCAAGAATTTGGGACAGGACGTGCGAGCGAGTAGATGTGGCACTTTGTTGTTGCGAAATTAGTGCTTGCACACGACCTCGGCCTCTGCCTGCACCATTTTACCTGTATACAGCTACAACAGTCTCCTGACTGTTCTGGTCACAGGAAAGCTGGATATGGATAGCCTGCCTGTATACAGCTAGTCAGCTACAACAGTCTCCTGACTGTTCTGGTCACAGGAAAGCTGGATATGGATATTACACCCTGCCTGTATAGAGCTAGTCAGCTACAACAGTCTCCTGACTGTTCTGGTCACAGGAAAGCTGGATATGGATATTACACCCTGCCTGTATACAGCTAGTCAGCTACAACAGTCTCCTGACTGTTCTGGTCACAGGAAAGCTGGATATGGATATTACACCCTGCCTGTATACAGCTAGTCAGCTACAACAGTCTCCTGACTGTTCTGGTCACAGGAAAGCTGGATATGGATAGCCTGCCTGTATACAGCTAGTCAGCTACAACAGTCTCCTGACTGTTCTGGTCACAGGAAAGCTGGATATAGATATTACACCTGCCTGTATACAGCTAGTCAGCTACAACAGTCTCCTGTCTGTTCTGGTCACAGGAAAGCTGGATATGGATAGCCTGCCTGTATACAGCTAGTCAGCTACAACAGTCTCCTGACTGTTCTGGTCACAGGAAAGCTGGATATGGATAGTCTGCCTGTATACAGCTAGTCAGCTACAACAGTCTCCTGACTGTTCTGGTCACAGGAAAGCTGGATATGGATATTACACCCTGCCTGTATAGAGCTAGGCAGCTACAACAGTCTCCTGACTGTTCTGGTCACAGGAAAGCTGGATATGGATATTACACCCTGCCTGTATACAGCTAGTCAGCTACAACAGTCTCCTGACTGTTCTGGTCACAGGAAAGCTGGATATGGATATACACCCTGCTTGTATACAGCTAGTCAGCTACAACAGTCTCCTGACTGTTCTGGTCACAGGAAAGCTGGATATGATATTACACCCTGCCTGTATCGAGCTAGTCAGCTAAAACAGTCTCCTGACTGTTCTGGTCACAGGAAAGCTGGATATGGATAGCCTGCCTGTATACAGCTAGTCAGCTACAACAGTCTCCTGACTGTTCTGGTCACAGGAAAGCTGGATATGGATATTACACCCTGCCTGTATACATCTAGTCAGCTACAACAGTCTCCTGACTGTTCTGGTCACAGGAAAGCTGGATATGGATAGCCTGCCTGTATACAGCTAGTCAGCTACAACAGTCTCTTCACTGTTCTGGTCACAGGAAAGCTGGATATGGATATTACACCCTGCCTGTATAGAGCTAGTCAGCTACAACAGTCTCCTGACTGTTCTGGTCACAGGAAAGCTGGATATGGATATACACCCTGCCTGTATCGAGCTAGTCAGCTACAACAGTCTCCTGACTGTTCTGGTCACAGGAAAGCTGGATATGGATAGCCTGCCTGTATACAGCTAGTCAGCTACAACAGTCTCCTGACTGTTCTGGTCACAGGAAAGCTGGATATGGATATACACCCTGCCTGTATACAGCTAGTCAGCTACAACAGTCTCCTGACTGTTCTGGTCACAGGAAAGCTGGATATGGATACCTGCCTGTATACAGCTAGTCAGCTACAAGAGTCTCCTGACTGTTTTGGTCACAGGAAAGCTGGATATGGATATTACACCCTGCCTGTAAAAGCTAGTAGCTACAACAGTCTCCTGACTGTTCTGGTCACAGGAAAGCTGGATATGGATAGCCTGCCTGTATACAGCTAGTCAGCTACAACAGTCTCCTGACTGTTCTGGTCACAGGAAAGCTGGATATGGATATTACACCTGCCTGTATAGAGCTAGTCAGCTACAACAGTCTCCTGACTGTTCTGGTCACAGGAAAGCTGGATATGGATAGACCTGCCTGTATACAGCTAGTCAGCTACAACAGTCTCCTGACCGTTCTGGTCACAGGAAAGCTGGATATGGATACCTGCCTGTATACAGCTAGTCAGCTACAACAGTCTCCTGACTGTTCTGGTCACAGGAAAGCTGGATATGGATATAGACCTGCCTGTATAGAGCTAGTCAGCTACAACAGTCTCCTGACTGTTCTGGTCACAGAAAAGCTGGATATGGATATTACACCCTGCCTGTTTACAGCTAGTCAGCTACAACAGTCTCCTGACTGTTCTGGTCACAGGAAAGCTGGATATGGATATTACACCCTGCCTGTATACAGCTAGTCAGCTACAACAGTCTCCTGACTGTTCTGGTCACAGGAAAGCTGGATATGGATAGCCTGCCTGTATACATCTAGTCAGCTACAACAGTCTCCTGACTGTTCTGGTCACAGGAAAGCTGGATATGGATAGCCTGCCTGTATAGAGCTAGTCAGCTACAACAGTCTCCTGACTGTTCTGGCCACAGGAAAGCTGGATATGGATATTACACCCGTGCCTGTATAGAGCTAGTCAGCTACAACAGTCTCCTGACTGTTCTGGTCACAGGAAAGCTGGATATGGATATTACACCCTGCCTGTATACAGCTAGTCAGCTACAACGGTCTCCTGAGGACTGTTCTGGTTACTGGAAAGCTTGGACTCCGATCTGCATCACCCTGCCTATATCCTCCTAGATTAGTCCTGAGAAGGACTGTTCTGGTCAGCAGCAGTTTGCAACCCTGCTCCGGATCTACCTATGAGGGCCGCAAATCTGTCCCTTACGCAGCAGCAGACATTCTCCCTACACTGACTGTCTGGATGGCTGTGTGAAGAGCACATCGTGGCCGGGTCTTATAAAGGCTCGGTCACGCTGTGCCGGACGGCCAATCACTGCAATGCCACAAATAACAGGGCTGTGGCATTGCAGTGACTGCCAGCCAATCCCTGCATGTGGGCTGGCTCTCTAAACAGCGCCAACATGCAGGGATGAGGACCCCGAGTACAGCACGAGTATCGCGAGATTACTCGGTACTCGCTGAGTAGCCCGAGTACAGTGATACTCGTGCGAGTACCGAGTAGTCACAAGCGTACTCGCTCATCACTAATATTAAACTCTCTGAACTGCAAGTTGTCTGTCGCTGCATTAATACTTCCACTCCTGCAAACTATCAAGAGCAGTTGGAGTCCCTATCATTCAGAGATGGCCAAGGACCCTGAGGAGAAACTAGAAGTTGTGCATCACCACTTGTGTGATCCTTTTTCTACACTACACAGAGCTCAATAAGTGCTATTTACTGAATGGAATCATCAAATATGCTTCTATTAAGACTGCCAATCACATGATCTCCCGGTGCCTCTGCAACACAACAGAGTGTCCATTAATAATAGTCTACCTACTAACAATTAATTTCTAATTATGCAACAGAAAGCTCCTCCAACATTTAGGAGACTCCCCAGCTGCATAATGCACCAAATCTTAGAGTGAATTTACAGTGGCTGATTACCATGAAAGAGCATTCCCAGGAACATTCCTATTTTTTGGATCAGCCAGTATCAGCAGATTACACATCATCCAAACAATAAACAAAATGCTCATTCATCGAGTGAAATGATATTTAAAGGGAATCTGTCACCAGGTTTTTGCCATCCCATCAGAGAGCATCATAATGTAGAGACAGAGACCTTGATTCCAGTGATGTGTCACCTACTGATTTGTTTGCTGTCATTTTGATATAATTACTGTTTTCTCTGCTGCAAGTTTAGCAGTTATTTGAATGTGGAACTCTAAACCCCATCCACACCACTGATTGGCAGCTTTCTGTGTACACTGTAATCAGTGGTGGGGGCAGGGTTATACAAAGTTCATGAATATGCTGGACTACCAGGCAGGAGGCAATTAATCCTCTAATAATAATATCTATCTGATTAAACAGTGATTTTATCAAGACTACACTGAGCAGCCCAGTAAGTGACACATCGCTGGAATCTAGCCATACATTATACTACTCCCAGATTAGGCAGCAAACACCTGGTGACAGATTCCCTTTAAAGCACCACTACAGCATTTTGTTTTTTCACCACTACAGTAGTGCTTTACATGTAAGCCCCCTTCCCCCGGTCATATATTCAACTGTATGGCGATTTTATACCTGAGCTGGCTCTTATCCTATGGCGCCTTCCTATGCTTGTAACTTTCTAATGGCCAGAAATCAGAAGTTACGTAACGTCACAGCTACTAAATGCCACAACGACGTCAGAACAAAGCTCCCATTGAGATGTATTGCAAAGTGACCTCCGGCACACTCCATGAAACACTTTTCACCATAACTAACTGGAGCGCCGCTGGAAATGGATGAAAGCTGCGGAAGGTAAGTATAAATTGAAAGCACCACTACAGTGCTGCAAAAACAACAAGAGACAGTGTAGTGATGTTCTAAGGCTGGCATCACATTTGCGTTTGTGTCTGCATGCTGATGGCATGCAGACACAAACGCAGTGAAAAGCAGGGTCATTTTTTGTATCCGCAGCGGAGAATGTCCGTCTGCGGACACAGCACTAAGGAGCCCGGGCAGCCAATCGGCGGTGTCCGGGGGCGGGCCGGGGGCGGAGATCAGCGGCGGAGATCTCCTCCTCCCGCCCGCGGGTAAGCTCCGGGACGTGTCAGCGGGGTTAAACAGCTGATGTGACAGCTGTTTGAATCTCCCGCGCCGACACCGAGAGGAGATGTCGGCGTGGGAAGATTCAAACAGCTGTCACATCAGCTGTTTCTCCCCGCCGACACCGCTAGGAGACTACCGGCGGCGGGGAGGAGGAGATCATCAGAGGCTCCAGCTGATCTCCCGGTGGCCGTCGGTGATCTCCTGTGGCATCACTGGCGGCTACCAGGAGAGATCTCAATGTGATCCGCAGCGTTCTCCTGCGGTGTCATGCAGAGGACACTATGGATCCATTGAGATCAATGCATTTTTTGTGCGCTTGCGGCCGCTTGCGGATAAAACAAGCGCCACGAACGCACAAAAAAATGCTGCAAGCTGCGTTTGGAGCGCGGTCGGAGGGCGCATAAATTATGCGCATCCGAATGCAAACGCGGACAAACGCAGCCATACGCAGGCACATGCGTTCCCATGTTAAACATAGGAACGCATGTGCGCAATCGTTTGGCTGCGCTTGGTACGCTGCGCTCCATACGCAAATGTGAAGGCAGCCTAAGCTTGATTTTAAATATCACATGTGTTGATGAGAAATGTAACAGTCTATGCACACCGATCTATCTATCACCATAGTTCAGTTCACATGGGAAGTGAGGTCAGCCTGTCTTAACAGGCAATTAAAACACTACAAGTTGGCACAAAAGTATCTAACAACCGGCAAGAGCTAGAGTAAACCCAGCCTAAGGGATGTTCATGTAGACTTTTCTACTCAAAGCCTGTTATGTGTGAACATTGTCTGTATGTTAAAATAATAATCTCACAGAAAAGGATATTCTATCATACTACATCTACACTCTTGACCTAGGGCAACTCATTGAGTCCCGTGGCCATCAGTACCAACTCTACACCGATGACACCCAAATCTACCCTTCTGGACCTGACATCACCTCCCTACTATCCAAAATTTCGCAATGCCTGTCCGCCATCTCATCCTTCTTCTCTGCTCGTTTGCTCAAACTGAACATGGACAAAACTGAGTTCATTGTCTTCCCCCCAAGCAACTCTCCCCCACTACCCGATCTATCTATCCTCGTCAATGACTGCTCACTCTCCCTAGTCCCTCATGTCAAGTGCCTCAGGGTAATTCTTGACTCTTCACTCTCCTTCAAGCCCCACATCGACTCCAGCTCAAAACATTTCATGGATTTGCACTTTCCTTGACCACGACACCGCTAAAACACTTCTTTACTCTCTTATCATCTCCCATCTCGAATACTGCAACCACCTGCTCACCGGCCCCTGCTACCTCCCTTTCACCTCTCCAATCTATCCTAAACTCTGCTGCCCGACTAATCCATCTGTGTTCCCGCTACTCCTCTGTCTCTCCCCCTGCCAAGTCCTCCACTGGCTCCCCACTTCGCAGAGATCCCGGTTTAAAACACTAACCACGACATAAAAGGCCATCCACAACCTGTCCCCTCCATACATCTCTTACTTGGTCTCCCGATACCTACCCTCACGCAACCTGCGATCCTCCTAAGAACTCTTCCACTCCCCTCTTATCTTCTTGTCTCACAACCGCATACAAGATTTCTCCTGTACATCAGCTACTCTCTGGAACTCTCTCCCCCACCACACCAGACACTCTCCTACCCAGGGAACCTTCAAAAGAAACCTGAAGACCCACCTCTTCCTTCAAGCCTACAACCTGCAATGAGACCCGGTCCACCACACTGCCTCACGACTGGCACTTCCCCTTCCTACTGTATCCCCACCCGCCATTCGTAGTCTGTGAGCCCTTGCGGACAGGATTCTCTACTCTCTTTTACCTGTATGACCTGATTGTCCACATTGATTGTCCACATTTATTATACTTGTCCTCGTCTGCCTTTTCCTCATGTAAAGCGCCATGGAACCTAATGACGCTATATAAAAAAAATAATAAGAATAATACTAAAATTCTTACACTTTGCCAACATTTTTAAGTAAATGTATCTAAGATGCCGTACTAAACAGTCTCTGAAGATAGATGAAGACTATTCAGAGACATAAACTAAGCTGACATGTTTGGGAATTTAGCACTATAGTCTTACACTGGGAAAGGTTTTTAGTAATGTGTGTTTACTTTATAGTTTTTTCATATTTTTGTATCCATGACTGATTTTTGCTAAAAAAAAAAACTATGTCAAAAACTGCAACAAAGTATATATAAGAAACAGACATGGCATAAAAATGGGAGCACACAGGTATATAGTCAAAAATATACATATATGATTTTATTCACACAAATCCAGACAAATATATATAAAACCAATTTAAAAACCGAGATCAAGGGTTCCCATGCTTAGTGAAATAAGCAAATGTACTTATAGACATCAACAATAGATGAATAGCCCACAATATGTAAGGTATAAGATTATCCTGAAGCTAAATAGCATGTAATACAGTGCAGTTATCATGGGTAATATAGATATACATACAACACAGGTCAATGGAAAGTGACGCTGGTATGTGTCAGCAATCTGTATATATAATACACTTCACAGTACAGATCATAACCAGCAAAAATTGACCGTCATACAGTAAGTCATAGAATGTATACCCCTCTACAACACCCGTTTAGGCAATTGCACTGGACAGCAACATGTACGTGGGTGATCAATAAGGATACAGTACATTGTCCCAAAACTGGGAATACATAATTGCAAACCTCCCTATACCCATATGTGGTAAGTAAGATGTAATACACAGTAGCACTGTGTTTGTAGATAACACATTAGTCTCAGGGGCACTAGATGGTCTCAAGTGTTAGGTGTTACAAGTATCTTAAGCGAATGCTAATGTTTAACAGGTCTAAGAGTTTTACACATTGAGCTGGATAGTGTGAGTCACCTCAGGCAATTAGGCTGGATAATCCAATTAGACTGTAGAGTAAACAGTGAATCACCAAGATGCCAGTCTGGAGGTAACACTACACATCACCATAACCAATATAGGAGAGATGGGACCTATGATCACAGCCAGTGATCATGCAGAGACCTGAGAAAGTGCCCTCAGCTAAAATGTGGAGGCAATGTCGAGAGACATAGCGCTGCTAGTTACCAGTAAGTATAGGGAGTATGGTGCACAAGTGCGGGAACCCGAGACAGCCCTTCCCAACGCGTGTCGCCGCAAGGGATTGCGGCTTCGTCAGGGGATGTCCGGGCAGCGTGAATGTAGAGCTTAAATACCGGTGTATGTAGTCGCCGCCTCCTGGTCCGGCCAAGGCCTAAGAGCGTACACCTGGTTGCGTTGCTAAGCGGTTAAGCAAGCAGACGCAAACCGGAAATGACGAGGCGCGTCACGTGGCGGTAGTCAGGGAGACCAGTAAACAAATTGACAAAGCGGCTTGTACACCGCGACCGGAAGTGACGAATCGCGTCACATGGTAGTCATAGAGACCAGCCATAATCCACTAGAACAGCATAAGTAGCGTGCGGCTCACTGCAATCAAGCATAAGAAGGCCGTATACATAGATGAAGGAAAGTATACATGCACATATTCGTCGTGGCATATAGGTCAGATTTGATCTATTACAGACATGTTATAGGTGTGGATGCAGTCATAGTATAGCACCCACAATGGTAAATAGCAAACAGTGGTACACATACTTCTGAAATAAGGGTTTAGTGTTATATTGCCCATTTTGATCCACAAGATAATACCAATGAGGCATTAACTAGATGACCAGGTATAGAATTGGTGGACATAACCATATAAATAAATGGTTAGTAAGAGTCCTATGTATAAGTATAGAGAGTTAACCATATATGTCCCTAGGCACCAAGCTCTATAAACAATATAACTCTAGAGCATGTGCCAGTGGTATCTAGATAGCAAAGACTCATAGCGAACAAGAAGGTTTAGACACCAATTAAATTTTATTAAACCAAAGGTCAAGATACATATACCCCAGACATCACTTGTGGACACAGTGAGACCACCTAGTGCAAAAATGTGTACTATTCTCACATTCTCGCACCTGGATCATATTTACCCCTATATTGTGGTGCTCCTCTTAGCCTTTTTTAAAAACTGCAACAAAAACAGTATTTGTGACCAAGTGAAAAGTGAGAACTATTTTACAATAAAGCTCCAAAGAGTATAGAGTTCTATTACTTATGTACTGTGTATTGAAAATACAGGTACTGTAGGGGACTGTTCACATGCATGACACTTGGACCCTTGTATTACAAGCATTGTAATTTAAGTGTTTTGCTCTGGATATGGAGAAGCTGTAATCCCTATGAAATTAAACAGAAGATGATAAAATACAAAATATACTTATATAAGCAATACATATAAAGTATACATCAATATAATGGGTGTGACATGCTAAACTCAACTTACCCTCCATCACCAATAATCTTATCATACTCCTGTATATTGTTTTCTCCGGTCTTTTTTCTCCATGTGACTTCACTGTGATACGTCTTGCCTCCAATAATCCTGCAAGGCATATACATATTACCAACACAAAAAGGACCCATCTCCTACACACAAATAAACAATGTAGATACTGATTACCAGAGATAACATCTAAAACAATGTAACAATGCAAAACATCTGAAAGCCAATTATGAATATGTATTCCTAATTATTCTTATATCACTGTCACCAACACACATATTATACTGATGTATACCATTGTATAAATTCTATCCCAGTAATGAAAAGAAAACTGCTAAAACTACCTAGTACATAGAATATTTTGGAAAATATAGATGTTTAAAAAATTGCAATATTTTTTGGTTTGCAAAGTAATTCACTTGTACCAGGGGTGGGTAACTACAGCCAATAGGTCATATTTTCCAGATTTCCTTAGCATTGCACAAGAGTTGGTATCATCACTTGGGCAGGTGATTGTATTATCAGCTGTGCAATGCTAAGGAAATCCTGAAAATCTACACTGTTTACAGCCCTTGAGGACTGGAGTTGCCCACACCTGACTTGTATTATTACATTTCAATATCTTCACATGGATCAGTCATGAAATATGTTTGTTCACACAGAAAACTTCAATATTTGTATATCTACTATATAATCGTCTAATTCTGTCTGTCTGTAACGGAAATCCCGCGTCGCTGATTGGTCGCGGCCAGCCGGCCGTGACAAATCAGTGACAGGAGCAGTCCGGCTGTGAATTAGTGCGGGATTTGAACCACACACGCTACTGCTACCGTTGGGAGATCAGCTGCAAGTGCCGCAGATCTCCCAATGGTAGCTGCAGGTCATCTCCTGCTACATGGAGGTCAGCGTCGACGCAGCGGAAATACCTCGACTGGCGCTAGCGATCTCGCTCAGTGTGACACGCAGCAGCGACTAGGCCTCCGCTGTGAGATCGCAGATCGTGTCAGAATGGAGGTACCGTCACACTTGGCAACGCTCCAGCGATCACTACAACAATACAACCTGGTAGGGACTCCCGACGGTAGCTGCAGGTCATCTTGTGCCGCACGGAGGTCAGGGGCGACGCAGCCGGGAGATGACTGGCGCTAGCCGGTCATCTCCCAACTGCTCACAGTGGAAGTACCCCGACCACCATATTGGAACACCCAAGTTATGGGTATTCTGATATGGCGGCCGGGATTCAAACACCCGACATGCCGTGCGGGACAACGACCTCAATACTACGCCCTAAAGTGAAAGGATCCCAACGACCGCCATATCGTTGCTGCATCGCTGGTGAGATCTGACAGTTTGACATCTCACCAGCAATCACGTAGTGACGCTCCAGTGATCCCTACCAGGTCGTATCATTGTCGGGATCGCTGGAGCGTCGCCAAGTGTGACGGGACTTAACTGATCGCTCATTACATTATTCTTCAATCTTCAAAAATAAACTACATATATATTCTAGAATACCCGATGTGTTAGAATTGGGCCATCATCTAGTATGATATATTTACAGGGTTTTTTTGCAGAAATCATTGGGTTATGTCTGTTTTTATCCAATCAAAATCATACAAGTCTATGAAGATTAGGAATAGCGCATGAATGCTATATGTGTGAGATTTTTTTGGAGGGGGGCAAATTAGAAAATCACTGATGGTAAAAACAGACTCCCTGACTAAACACTGATGGGAATCTGATCAAGCACATAAAAGAAAATTGGTCCATTTTTTGACATACGAAGGAAAAGAATGTCTGGATGAGTCCTTAGTTGCCTAAATATTTTACCCCTTTATTTCAATTCTTTCTTTCATTTTAATGTAACATATTCTAATTTCTTACATGGTGAAGTTGGAGACAAAGGCTGCGGCTGGGATCTGCATCTGGAATACAACTTCTTTTGCCTCAACAGCCCTATTCACCATGGTGCAGGACACAGCAGTGAAGGCATAGCGGGATATGATTGTGGATTTTACGGTGAAGTCAGTAATCAAGGGTCTGATTTCCTGTAAATAATAATCTTAATGAATACACACATTTATAAAATACAAATTGGGCCACAGATTGTTCATTGACCTTGTAATCTATTGTTGAAATTTATTTTCAGTAATTAATTGACAATTTTTTAATTTCATTGTCATATAGCATTGTGCTCTCTAGAATTTTTCCTTATTCTGTTACATAAAAGTAAGGTACTTTTCCATTAATTTCCCCATCAAAGAGGATCTCATGGAGGATAGTAATTATTTGTATTCATCATAAAATAACAATTCTGCAGCATCTGCTCTGTTTTTACTAATCATCTTGCACCGCTCCTGTCACAGTGGTGCAAGATGATTGGTTAGTGTACCGGCAAACCGGCAGATTCAAGCCCCGCGACTCTTACAGCCGCAAAATTTGAATTCACCGGCAAATGCTGTCCGCGGGCCTGAAGTTTGCTTCAGGACCATGGACAGCATCACACTCACACTCGCAGCACACTCACATGCATACAGCCATGCACACTCACCCTCACACACCACACTCACAACAAACACGCATTACACTTGCATCACTATCATGCATCAAACACACTCTGTGTTTGATGCATGACAGTGTGCCTCCAGCCTTAACATTTGTATCAGAGGAGAGAATAACGCACGTTGTACATTTTCTATGTTATTCCTCTTTGAAATATACGAAAATGTTGACAAATGGCTGTTACCAATTGGGGCAGTGTCTCTACACAATCTGACATATCAGTTTAGGCAGGATCGAAATGTTAGAAGGAGAATAGTAACAACCTGGTATCAGTTTATTCATAAATGTTCAAGAGGAATAATAGAGGAAAAGCACAACAGTTATATTAGAAAGGGACAACTCCAGGTGCTGACGTTTAGCAGCGCTCGCTGCTAAGCTCCATCAGCCGGCGAACAGCTCCCGGATTCGATTTCTTGATGGATCCAGCTCCATAGACCCTCATGTTAGGGGGCGTCGGATCCGGGAGGATCTGGGAGGATCCAGCACCCCTTAACATGGGGGTCTATGGCGTCAGATTGCGCCAGATTTGACAAAAAATCGGATCCGGGAGCTGGACGCCAGCTGCTGGAGTTTAGCAGCGAACGCTGCTAAACTTCAGCATCTGACAACTGTCCCCTGCTGAGATTTCAGCACCGCGCCAGCAGGGATAGCTCCTGACTTTCATTAGTACAGCGGCTGGTACTGTACACAATTTGCGTACAGTACTTGGACAGATCCTCAGTTCAGGACTCTGCCAAGCATGTACTGTATGCAAATTGCGTACAGTAACGCCGCCGGCTTTTAAAGTGAATTTATAACACCCGACAATTGCCGTCTTAGATTTTAACCATATATTAACCCCTGCACAACCAGGGAGTGATGACAGCATGTGTCCAGGGAGTGTGGACACTCCCTGGACACACGCTGGCACCACACAAACTGCAGGTTAACCCTGCAGACATCAGACTTATTAGCCGCATCTGCAGTCTATGTGCTGACATGCAGCACAGAGGTTGCAGATGGGGTTAATAAGCAGCAAAACCCCGCGATATTTAAAATTTTAATATCTAGCTGTGTTTTTACTAATCATCTTGCACCGCTGCTGTCACAGTGGTGGAATATGATTGGTTATTGTACGGCAAACTCGCAAATTCAAACTCTGACGGGTTTGACAGCCGCCGAAGTTTGAAGCGATCTTTACAGCACACTCGTGCGCCTATCGCACCGTGTGCTATATGGGTGCGAGATTTTATCGCACCCATAGACTTTTCATTGTCCCCTCGTGCGGGGAAATCACGTGCAGTCACGGCATGCTGTGATTGCACAGCATTTCCCTCACAATGAACTTGCATTAATGGGACCAGCATCATTTAATGATACTGGTCCGAGTGCAATGCGAGTCTCCATTGCATTACACTAGCGTAGGCACAGATAGTGTGCTCACTAAGAGCATCTTAGTCATAATTATTTTATTAGACATTTTAAGAACACATGACAAATGTATCAACATATCCCAAACATCTGAAGAACTTTCTGTAGCAATACCAGCTTCAGTAGTGCTGCATATTGCATTAATAACATACGTATCAATAAAGGAGGGGTGGGGGTAGGGAATAAGGAGGGATTGTGAGTGAAGGAAGAGAGGTAGAAGCATATTGCATACGTATGCAATTTAGCTAAGAAGAAAAACTTTGTGTTCATTTGAGTTAATGAAGATATAATTAAATTAATTATCATCCACTTTTCATTTTATATTGACCACGATCCATTATATTTATATGTATTGTGTCTATATGTAAATGATTGATCAGGTTGCCCACATTTGAGGATGTTTTTCTACTAAAGTGTATGCATTTGGGTCTAAAAACATTTTTACAATAGGGTTTTATTAAAAAGATTACACTGTTTTCTGTGTTGCACTGTCTTTTGTTCGCTGCAGGATGATTCAAAAGGGTAATCTCAAGTTCTCTAATTGCTTTATTTAGTTAGACATCAAGAAGATAAGCAAGTTTGCAACTGACTTTATTTTTATATCGGTTGGCATTCTCTTGAGAGCTTTTATCTTTTATAGTATGCAGCTCATTTTCAGAGCTTGTTTTCCAGTTCTTTGCTGAAATGTTTGCATTAGTTACATTTTAAGAGAGGGGTTAACTCTTAACATGCCAGTTGGCTCTCTTCAACCCACTGATTTTTATGTAGCAGTTGTTTGTTCTTCTCTCTAACTCTCTCTTCTCTCCTTCTCATCTTTAGAACAGATGCATTTATAAAGCATCAGGCCAGCAGCTTTAAAGCAGGGCTCTAAATCTCAGTATAGGTCTTCTAATCAGGGCTCTGGAGTAGAGTTGACTCGTGGAAGTTCAGGTTCTGGTGGTTCAGCTGAACTTTAGACCCTAACTTGACCTAAACTTCATTTGAATACACACATTGGGCAGTTCGGCTCTTTGCACACATACAGCCAACCAAAAGCAAACCACTTCTGGGGGCAGAGGATGGAGATATGTCATCATTTTTATTTTAAAAACACACATTACAGTATATTCCTACACTGCAAGATGCTTGCACCCGGCCAAACACCAAGCGTACCCAAGCATAGAAATGCTCGTGGAGTACATTGAATACATAAAGCACCCAAACTCCAATCTCAAACGGGTTTGCTCATCTCTACTATGGAGCTGTGTGCTTTTTGAAATGCCCTGTTGTTCCTATATGTCAATATAGGCATAACAAAGTATGGCGAGAGGCAGCTGTAAATGTGCCCCCAGCACTAACTGATAAACGCTCTGTATTAAAGGAAGGTGTCAGTCAGTGCGGGGGCATGGTTACAGCCACCGCTCTAAATACACAAGTGGTGACTCAACCCACACCGGCACCACCTCCATGACTGAAATTGAAATGCTGCCAGGAAGGTTCAAGTTCTCTTACTCCTGTCAGCAGGGTTTACTGTACAGGCCCGGACAGGTTCACAATGCTATAGACCTGCCCATAAATCCCATATTTGCAGATCAATTGAATTTTTCCACAACACAGGTTTTCTTAAATATCAATGACAATTAAAGTTAATTGTAGAGGAAACAAGAAGTTATAAAACCTTAATGACGTAAAATGTTTAATGAAACCAAGATGTAAAATTATTTTTAGAGCAAAATACATGTATTTAAGAAAAAAAAAATGTCATTAAAAGTAGACAACCTATTTATAGCAAGGTTCATGACACTTACCCTCCTTGATGCATATGGAACTTGCCTTGGAAAGCGGGATCCGACCTGTAGTTAATAAACCAAACAATATATTTAAAAAGTACAGATTAATAGAACAGGGCACTTAACATTCATTTTGAGTGTATTCATAGATTATTAGAAGAAAAAGGTTTGGTACCGTGTTAGCCAGTTGAGAAAATGTTGATTGCTCTCAGTGTGACAAACAAGATAAAAATATTGTGGTTGTGATACCTTTTAATGGCTACCAAAAATAAAATAAATGATGTTATAAGGCGAGCTTTCGAGACTACTCAGGTCTCTTCATCAGGCATGGTATGACAAGATATTGAATGAAACTCAAAATATATGCATGCACAACTAAAATGATTGGACATTTGATTAAATAAACATTACAGGGACTGGACATTTGGCAAAATAAACAAGGCAGCCTTGGAGAGGATCTTCAATCAGGCAGGCCTAGTAGTCATAAAGTCTTTAGGACACTAATTTATAAGAAAATGTTGTGTCTAAGATTTCCATGTCTTTGAACAACATTGTTTAGACGTGGTAATGAGCCATAAAACCATCAGTGATGTTCAGTCGTTCTGTAACCAATTGAAACTTCTAATTAGCTTGGATTCACACACTCTTCGATGTTTTTGAGATTTGAAATTACCTCTCAAAATTAAAACCTTCATATTATCAATGTTATGTCCCTGGCCAGGAAAATGCTCCGCTACTGGAAAATTTATTTTTTCGTGTGTAATTGTATGACAATGAGACCTGGGACTTTCACATGCTCCTCTTCAATGTGGTATATTTAATTATGTGCACCATATGCCCAGTGGGGTCTTTCTATGTTGGTGAGACTGGGCAACGTCTAAGAGCAAGGATGAGGTCTCATCGTCACACAATTACACACGAAAAAATAATTTTCCAGTAGCGGAGCATTTTTCTGGCCAGGGACATAACATTGATAATATGAAGGTTTTAATTTTGAGAGGTAATTTCAAATCCCAAAAGCATCGAAGAGTGTGTGAATCCAAGCTAATTAGAAGTTTCAGTTGTATACAGAACGGACTGAACATCGCTGATGGTTTTATGGCTTATTACCACGTCTAAACAATGTTGTTCAAAGACATGGAAATCTTAGACACCAAGTTTTCTTATAAATTAGTGTCCTAAAGACTTTATGACCACTAGGCCTGCCTGATTGAAGATCCTCTCCAAGGCTGCTTTGTTTATTTTGCCAAATGTCCAGTCCCTGTAATGTTTATTTAATCAAATGTCCAATTATTTTAGTTGTGCATGCATATATTTTGAGTTTCATTCAATATCTTGTCATACCATGCCTGATGAAGAGACCTGAGTAGTCTCGAAAGCTCGCCTTATAACATCATTTATGTTATTTTTGTTAGCCATTAAATGGTATCACAACCACAAGATTTTTATCTTGTTTCTCACACTGAGAGCAATCAACATTTTCATAGATTATTGAACTCCTTAACTGAGAAAAGTTATGTTAGTAAAGTTAAATGAGATGGATCGTCATTTCTGAAATGTGCACAGTCAACAAACTACTGCGGAAACATTTTGTTAACATTTTGATGGTACAAACCAACATGGCACAGTGTTTATTTTAGTGAATTAGTTACATATGTTGTAAGAGGGCACTCCTTCACTCCTCAAGTTCACCTCTTATTTAGACCTACAATGTTGGCCAAAAGTATTGACATCCCTGCAATTCTGTCAGATAATACTCAAATTCTTTGGTATTATTATCTTCATTTAGTTTGTCTTCAATGAAAAAAACACAAAAGAGAATGAAGCAAAAAGCAAGACCTTGATCATTTCACACAAAACTCCAAAAATGGGCCAGACAAAAGTATTGACACCCTCAACCTAATACTTGGTTGCACAACCTTTGGCCAAAATAACTGCGATCAACTGCTTCCGGTAACCATCAATGAGTTTCTGACAATGCTCTGCTGGAATTTTAGACCATTCTTCTTTGGCAAACTACTCCAGGTCCCTGATATTTGAAGGGTGCATTCTCCAAACTGCCATTTTTAGATCTCTCCACAGGTATATGTGATTCAGGTCTGGACTAATTGCGGGCCACCTTAGAAGTCTCCAGTGCTTTCTCTCAAACCATTTTCGAGTGCTTTTTGAAGTGTATTTTGGGTCTTTGTCCTGCTGGAAGACCATGACCTCTGAGGGAGACCCAGCTTTCTCACACTGGGCCCTACATTATGCTGCAAAATTTGTTGGTAGTCTTCAGACTTCATAATGCCATGCACACGGTCAAGCAGTCCAGTGCCAGAGGCAGCAAAGCAACCCCAAAACATCAGGGAACCTCCGCCATGTTTGGCTGTAGGGACCGTGTTCTTTTCTTTGAATGCCTCTTTTTTTCTCCAGTAAACTCTGTGTTGATGCCTTTGCCCAAAAAGAGAGAACATTCTTCCAAAACGTTTTAGGCTTTCTCAGGTAAGTTTTGGCAAACTCCAGCCTGGCTTTTTTATGTCTCAGGGTAAGAAGTGGGGTCTTCCTCGGTCTTCTACCATACAGTCCCTTTTCATTCAGACTCGACAGATAATACGGGTTGACACTGTTGTACCCTCGGACTGCAGGGCAGCTTGAACTTGTTTGGATGTTAGTCAAGGTTCTTTATCCACCATCCGCACAATCTTGCGTTGAAATCTCTTGTCAATTTTTCTTTTCGTCCACATCTAGGGAGATTAGCCACAGTGCCATGGCTTTAAACCTCTTGATAACACTACGCATGGCAGACACAGGAACATTCAGGTCTTTGGAGATGGACTTGTAACCTTGAGATTGCTCATGCTTCCTCACAATTTGGTTTCTCAAGTCCTCAGACAGTTCTTTGGTCTTCTTTCTTTTCTCCATGCTCAATGTGTACACACAAGGACACATGACAGAGGTTGAGTCAACTTTAATCCATGTCAACTGGCTGCAAGTGTGATTTAGTTATTGCCAACACCTGTTAAGTGCCACAGGTAAGTTACAGGTGCTGTTAATTACACAAATTAGAGAAGCATCACATGATTTTTCTAACGGTTGCCAATACTTTTGTCCACCCCTTTTTTATGTTTGGTGTGGAACTATATCCAGTTTGGCTTTAGGACAATTCTTTTTGTGTTTTTTTCATTGAAGACAAATTAAATTAAGATAATAATATCAAAGAATTTGTGATTGCAATCATTTTTAGGAAGAAACTGAGTATTATCTGACAGAATTGCAGGGGTGTCTATACTTTTGGCCAACACTGTAGCTGTATGGTTTAGAGAAAGGCAAATCAAATCTCTCTGGACAGATGGGATAGAACATTTCTTATTGAACCCACAAAGGAATCTGAAAATTTTCCATCTTATCCATCTTATGAAATAAAAAGTCTGCCAGCATTTCAAAAGCACTTTTGAGCATGTGACCACTGCAGCCAATCACTGACAGCAGAGGAATTAGCTGTACAGAGGTGCTAACCCCTTAAGTATGAGACCTATGTAAAATGTTACACAATTAAGGTTTGGACAGCACCACCCATATTGGTATCCACACGGCCACTGGCCCATTAGGATGCGCTCCACCTTGTGAGTCTTTGTCAAGTCTTGATAAAAATTAACATGGGGTCAAAATGTTATCATGTAGCAGAATAAAGCTCATATGTGACTTATGTCACCTCACCTGGATGCTGTCAAACCTTCTTTTTTTCTCATATAAAATATTGTCTATGAATCTTCCTTTATAACCTCATTGGGCATGGCATTCTGAAGCATCACTACTTTTAAAGCACTTATATTGGGACAATGATAACCTAAATAATTGTTAGTGTTCTCTCACACTGGCGTATACATGGGATGAGTGCTTTTTTGATGTTTTATCGGATAGTGTTCTCTCCAATAATATACAAAAGGGCTGTGCCCACCAGTGATTTTTTTCTTAGGCATGAGAAAAAAATTGCTGTATGCTCCGATTGGCAGTGTATATTTTACAATCAAGTTAATGGGTGCCTGCAAAACTTTGGACTGCACTCACACAACATTCTAGTAGTCCAATATATTCAGGCAATGGAGAAGATGGAGAAATTAAACTCTCCATCTTCTCCACACCTGTGATCTGATTTACATGCAAGATAATCAGATTACAGCTGCCTGACGTTCGGCTCACGCTCACAGCAGAATTTGAGTCAAGCTTCATTTGCATAATGCATCAAATTCTCTCGCGTGAAAGAATCATCGCCAGTTTGGGAGAGCCCTTAATATGACCATTCACTCCAGATCACTAATCCATATCTAATTATAGTCAGCAATAGAATGACCCATCCTTTGTGCAGACATAAAAATGTTTGGAAGTGCTGCCCACAATAATGTATGAGAGGAGGATAACGTAAAATCGCATAAATCTTCGTTTATAGAAAACTCATGATAATTGCAACATGTAAAGGTTCTTTTCTAGTCTTGATATTTGACCCCATAATGTCCCCTATAAGGTGCTGCCTACTCTCATGCGTATACCTCATCTTCTGCTTTTTAGTAATACTCCACTAGGGCAGAGCTTTGGTAAGTGTCATTATCTTATCTATTATATAATCACGAATGGGTTTTTTGCCCCTTTTGAGTCCGCTCACGCTGCGAGTCAGCGTGGTCATGTGGATACGCCCGAAGCATTGGCCGCGCAGCGGCCATTGCGAGCAGTTCTAAGGCGACTCGCTATGCCCGCGCAGCGGGCATGGCGAGTCGCCTTAGCAGCGCGAAGCATTGGCCGCGAAGCGGCCATTGCGAGTCAGAGACTCGCTCTGCTAGAATCCCGATGCATGTGCATCGGGCACCCAGCTAGTATACAATATTTATTGTAGATTTCAGAATCTGATGATAAAAGTGAGAGGCTCACATGCTATGGTTGAATTTAAATAAGAGGGTTCTCTAATTTCTATTGAGACCATAATAGGTTAACAATTGTGGATGTGCAAAGAAATATACCAAATATGAAGTCACAAATATGCTAATAGGGCATTGGAAAGGGGCTAGTAATTTTGCAAATACAGGATTTGCAATGCAAAAAAACTAGAAATATTTGAAATAACTCCATAAATTCTGGAGGGGTGCCACTGCCATAAGTATTTCTGTGTATATTAAATTTGACAATCCACTTTCATCTTTATTGGTCAAATAAACTAATAAACTATTGGAAACACAGGTCGTCAGAGTGTAACACAATACAACTGTTGTTGGAACATAGCAATTTCATGTATTTGATGTCTTTATAACTAAATGTTCATGAATCCTTCCGGATAGTACCCCATCGCACACTGAATTTCTGCATGAGCCAGTGCATTTTGGCAACAATATGACTCAGACGAGAAGATAATGAATAAGTCAAGCGATCAGTGACCTGGAAATATAATAATAATAATATTTATTAATTTATATAGTGCTATTAATTCCATAGCACTTCACATACATCAATAATGCTGTCTCTCTTGGAGCTCACAATCTAAACATCCTATCAGTATGTCTTTACAATGTGGGAGGAAACCGGAGTGCCCAGAGGAAACCCACGCAAACACGGGGAGAACATACAAACTCCTTGCAGATGTTGTCCTTAGTGTCCTTGGTGGGAATTGAACCCAGGACCTTGGGACCTCAGTGCTGCAAAGGCTGCAGTGCTAACCCCTTGAGGCACCGTGCTGCCCACACATATATATGGGTCATTCCATGTCAAGTGATCCAAAAATGAATATTTTTTTTCCCTGACGTCCTCAGATTTTTTTCATTTTTTTTCTATATGAAG
Source organism: Allobates femoralis (assembly GCA_033576535.1). Lineage (NCBI taxonomy): Eukaryota > Metazoa > Chordata > Amphibia > Anura > Aromobatidae > Allobates > Allobates femoralis. The sequence continues at coordinate 255,896,021 of JARQOC010000004.1, forward strand.
AACAACTTTAGTTAATTACAAAAAAAAAGTTTTGAATTTTTTTCTTTATCAGTTAATTTTTTACAGATTTTTAAAGTTTTAAAAAAGTGCGAATTTTGGCCTGGTATGGCTTTACATTTTCTATCATATCTCGGGCTAGAAATAAGATAGAGAAACAAAATAAACACCAATCTACTCAAAACTGTCCAGGCTTTCACCAGATATGTCACAAGAGGATCTTTGTTAATATTTTACCCATGTGATCGCAAGCGCAAAACTTTAAAACGCATTTCCGAAAAATCGGCGCGCTTTAAATATTTCAAAAACTGCCCATGTGTCTGCTTTGCGCTTAGCCACATCTGTACCAAATTTCAAGTTGGGATCGCGATGGGATCATATTTTAAAATATTTTAATATTAATAGCGTCAATGGGTCATTCTATATCAAGTGATCTAAATATGAATTTTTTTTTTTACCTGATGTCTTTAGATTTTTTTTATTTTTTTTCTTTATGAAGTACAACTTTAGTTAATTACAAATTAAAAGTTTAGAATTTTTTTCTTCATCAGTTAATTTTTTACAGATTTTTAAAGTTTAAAAAAAGGGTGAATTTTGGCCTGGTATGACTTTACATTTTTTTATCTCAGGCTAGAAATAAGATAATGAAGTCGGAGAGGCATCATTTTACTCAGAACGGTAACAGCTTTCATTTGATATGTTACAAGACTATGTTTCTTTATATCAAATTCAAACTATTGACTGGCAATTGTGAAAAAATGACTGATTGTGTTCTTGGTTATATTTGTGCAGAGATTCAACTTGGGACCTGTCAAATTTATATATTTTTTATTTTATGGTTGTATGAGTTATCACAACTTATTGAATAAAACATGTATATGCAACAAAAAAGAAACGCAAAAAACAAATCCCATAAGTGCCAGGATAAGTACATCTTAATCATCAGAACACAACGCTCAGCATTTTCAACTTGAATGTATTGAACAAACCAAAAGAAGAAAGGTGATCATATCCTCAAGTTTGATTAAACAAGATTAAAAGAACCAAAAATGTTAACCCCTATTTATACATATAAATTTGTTTTCTATTATATCACTAAACATGTGATTTATGAAGTGTTTAATAAGAATAGTACAGTAGTTAAATCATTGTTCTATAAATTATGAACTAATCAAACAATTAATAGTATGTTTTTAAAGTGGCATTTTATCAATTTGTCCCTTCTAGTGGGTGAAATGTAATCTTGTCCATAAACGCTTACTAGCAATCGCCATTTCCTTGTGTGTCAAAGAGTATGTCCGGCCTGTCACAGTGTTAGGCTCCGCCTGAGTTAATATCTGATTTTTGTGCACTTTTAAAATGTCTGGCTTTCTTGGATACACAAAGGATGGCGCTGGACCAGAAGGATACAATAAAGTCAATTCTACTTCTTCATTTTCACAATCTTTGGAGAGTACAGTAGCCAGCCACCAGCGCCAATCATATTCATATTTTTGCAAAAGGATTGCAACAGTGTCTATGATAAAATGCTGTTTCTTGAGAAGAAGCAGCCATTGCTGTGTGGGAAAAATACAGTTAATATTAAGTAAGGAAGATATGTAATAAAAATAAAGATTTACAGTACACTTGAGATAGAACTGTATTACTATAAAGTGAGTTTTAGGGCTAGCGCGCACAGTTTTCTCTGTCTGCAGATACACGCTGCAGTTTTGGCAGCTTGTTTTTCTACCAAGTTTTTACCACTTATTATTATTATTATTATTTATTTATATAGCGCCATTGGTTCCATGGTGCTTTACATAAGGAGTGGGGTAACAACGACAGGTACAGTACACATGAGCAGTCAATGCTTGCTGATACACGACGGGAGAGGTTCCTGTCCACGAGGGCTCACAGTCTACATATGCGTTAGTTTTTTTAATCGCTAGTGAAAAAAATGGCAGCTTTTTTTATATTAATGATAAATGCTGCGTTTATTGCAGCGATTAAAAAGTAGTTCAAGCAGTGATTTACTCACTCTTGAGTGTTTCCAAAAACACTGCATGTGGTGAACCCCATAGAAATCAATGGGGCTGTTTTTCTGAATGATGATCCCTAAGAATAGCACTGTGTGTATTGGCCCTTAATAATAAAAGCATTAAACTATTAATATATTTACTCACCCATATTTTAGTACACAGCCTTGATGGCTTTGTACAGACTATTGTTTGTTCAGGAGTGAAGATGTCCAGACATGTCAGGACATGAAAGGTCTGAACGAGCTGTCTTACTTCCTGAATGCAGTGGGTAGACACTTAACATGATTGACAGAGCTGCTGGCCTATCATCTGCTCTGCATTCACTGTCTATCCCTGTGCTTTCTCAGGTTGAGCCCTAACAAAGCTTTTTCCTATATGTCCTCTCCTGCTTCTAAGCTGTAACATATCAAAATAATACAGTAATGTCTAAAAATAATGGATTTGATAAATATAGACCCCACGCTTTTAGACCACAGGTTGAACAGATCTGAATTCAAGATTTTTGAATTGACACTATAATAGTTAAATATCCCATCACGATCCCAACTTGAAATTTGGTACAGATGTGGCTAAGAGCATAAAAGACACATGGGCAGTTTTGGAAAATTTTTATTAAAACGTTTTTTTCGGAAATGCGTTTCAAAATGTTGCGTTTGCGTTCGCATGGGTAAAAAATTAACAAATATACTCTTGTGACATATCTGGTGAAAGCCTGGACAGTTCTGAGTAGAATGGTGTTTATTTTGTTTCTCTATCTTATTTCTAGCCTGAGATAAAAAAATGTAAAGTCATGCCAGGCCAAAATTCACACTTTTTTTAAACTTTAAAAATCTGTAAAAAATTAACTGATGAAGAAAAAAATTCTAAACTTTTAATTTGTAATTAACTAAAGTAGTACTTCATAAAGGAAAAAAAATAAAAAAAATCTAAAGACGTCAGGTAAAAAAAAATATTCATATTTAGATCACTTGATATGGCATGAACCATTGACGCTATTAATAGTAAAATATTTTAAAATATGATCCCATCGCGATCCCAACTTGAAATTTGGTACAGATGTGGCTAAGAGCACAGCAGACACATGGGCAGTTTTTGAAATATTTAAAGCGCGCCAATTTTTCGTAAATGCGTTTTAAAGTTTTGTGCTTGCGATCACATGGGTAAAATATTAACAAAGATCCTCTTGTGACCTATCTGGTGAAAGCCTGTATAGTTCTGAGTATAATGGTGTTTATTTTGTCTCTCTATCTTATTCCTAGCCTTAGTTATGAGGAGAAATGTAAAGGCAGGCAACAGCGAAATTCGCACTTTTTCCGAACTTTGAAAATCATTTTTAAAAAAAAATAAATTTTTTAAAAAAATTTACTCTTCACATTTTGCATTGTCTGACATGCTATTATCAAATAACAAAATCTCAAAAGAATTAAAAATATAGAGGTAATAATCATTGGTTCACTTGACATGGAATGACCCATATACCACACAGACCATAACTATGCCACATGGTAGTCTGGCTCCATGAATGGCATAAGATTACATGGCACACTTAACTGCTGATGATATTTACTATGAAAAAATTGCAAATTAGCTCATGGGATCATCATCTTCTGAGAAAGATGGTTGGCACAAGATGAAGTATGACTCCAACACAGTCAAGCTACGTCCAACTTTGTTATCTTCCCATATGCATCATGGGCCACAAGACTGAAATAAAGAAATCTTTGAATATACAGTGTTCCTACACTAACGGGCTCTGAGTCTAGTGCCCAGCACGTTAGAACACAACATTGTGACCCATATCATCCCCATGCTTGTAAAGACCCATAGGCTTTGGCATGGCTGGATCCTCAGATGGGAGCATTGGCATGAGCCTTACAACACACATTTTTAATGTGCCAACGTAACAGGGCTTCATTTTAGAGCACGTCAATACTGATCTGCTACATCCAAGATGATCTCTGCTTGTTCAGTGGCTGATAAATATTGAGGAGAACAGAACAATGGTTATTATTATCATTGTGACTACCACCAGCATGATCATCTCCTGGTGATGTGCTGCCAATAAAATTTGGAAGCGATCCAATCACTCAACAAATTAGCGCTTTACTCAATTGTTGGGTGATCGGCAGCATGTTTACACAGGCCAATAAATAAGAATGAGTCTTGGACAATTATCAGCCTGTCTAAATGCAGTACAAAAACGAGCTGATTCTTTATCTGTAAGCAAATTCTCTGCTTTCTTATAATATTACACTGTGCTGGCAGAAATGTGCTACTCCAACAGCTGCAGTGACACAATTCTTAAAACAAGCAGGAGTTAAAGGGAACCTGTTACCTCGAAAAACACTATTTATCTGCACATGCAGGTAAATTGTGTTACAATGCTGCATGGCTGCCTTAAAGGGAATCAGTCAGCAGGATTTTACTATGTATTCTGAAGACAGGGTTAATACAGAGAGTTCAGGGATGCCTCTTTTGTCTAGGTCTGTGGTTTTGTTTATTTGCAATGTTTTATTTAGCAGCACGACCTTATCATTGTTAAACTACATTGCATCATGCACTGCAGTTCGACACACTCTCTGATTGACATTTCACTGTCAATGTACAATGTCTATTGAGAGATTGGTGTGGGTCAGAGGAGCTCTCTCAGCATTGCTGCTTTGCGAAATCTAAAAACTTTCATGTCAGAACATCTTCAGCCAGTAATCCAGGTGATACATTGTTGGATTCAGGGTCTCTTTGCCTACATAATACTGCTCTCAGATGAGGCAGCAAAACCTGCTCACCAATTAACTGGAAAGACAGTGCGGCTACTGGGGTGATATGAACTTATTTCCTCCCTGGGGCCACCAGCTTTAGGACCATGGTGGCTTCAGCAATATCAGCATCGGCTGTTAACAGCCACATCATTGTGATTGCAAAATAAAAAGGAAGAGGGACGCAACTGTGTAGGATCCCCTTATTAAAAACGTCTAAGTGGCGTGGGTAGGTGGCCAATCACCTTATCGGGTTGCCATTTATTAAAACATCTTATATGTCTGATCCTTAGAGCGCTCCTAATCAGACTGCCATTACTATTTTTTGCACATCATTGTGATTGACAGCTCGCTACACACATACACACTACAGTCGGCTATCAAAGAGTCGGAGAGTGCTGCTATTTGCATATTACAATTTTGTACACAACTGTGTAAGTTAACAATGTAAATGTCTATCCAACCATGATTGGCATCAATTAACAAAAAATGATCTCTTATGCTTTAAATTTAAGCAATTATCTTTACATTCACGGACAGCAAGCTGTGATTTTTGTGATGGTAAAAAAATGAAGCATTATGTATGAAAGAAGGCAAAATAATATTTCATTTTTAGCAATTAAATTTACTTTAAATGTCTATTTTACACCAGAAGCAGCGATGCCAGTCTCCACGGAGCAGTAAATCAGTAACCGCGGCGCACTCCACCAATCTGCGTCTTGCCAATCCCTTAGCTGCGTGTTCACAACATACTGATCCTCCAGTGGCCGCGGTGACGGTCTCCCCAGAGCATGGAGATCAGTACCCGCTGTGTGGTTCTTCCTTTGAGACATTGCTAGTTCTGAAGTCTCCCATCCTTGAACTCATACATGTGACCATGTCCTTGCTTTGCACCTTGCTACTTATAGGCTAGGGTCACACTTTTTCATAGAATTGCGTTCACAGCATCCAGATCCTGGCTTATTCCTGAAACTGCTGGAGAGCGGAATAGGAGGAAAGACCTACGATGTCATCAAAAGCTCCTACACCGAGAACCGCTGCAGCGTGAGTGTGAACGGCAAAAGAACAGCTTATTTCCAACAGAGCCGCGGAGTCAGACAAGGCTGCAGCCTAAGTCCAACGCTCTTTAATATCTATATCAACGAGCTGGCTACCGCTCTGGAATCCTCCACAGCACCAGGTTTCACCCTCCATTACGCTCAAGTGAAATTCCTGCTGTATGCAGATGACGTGCTGCTGCTGTCACCAACTGAGAAAGGCCTCCAAGACAACCTGAAAATCTTAGAGAAATTCAGCTCCACCTGGGCCCTACCGGTCAATCTAAAGTGAACCAACATCATGGTGTTCCAGAGGAGAAGGAGAAGATCAGACCAGCACCCATCATTTGTCTTCAACAACTGCGACCTCACAGGAACAGACAAATATACCTACCTGGGCCTAGAGATTCACCGGTCAGGGAGCTTCAAACAAGCCATAGAGGCCCTGAAAGACAAGGCTTGCAAAATCTTCTATGCCATCCGAAGGAAACTCTACCATCTGAAGCCACCAGTGAGGGTCTGGCTAAAAATCTTTGACTCCATCATCGCCCCAATCCTCCTGTATGGCAGTGAAGTCTGGGGTCCTCACACCTACCCAGACTGGTCAAGGTGGGATTCCAGTCCAACAGAAATATTCCACCTGGAATTCTGTAAGCACCTTCTCCAGGTCCACCGGAGCACCTCCAACAGTGCTTGTCGGGCCGAGCTGGGCAGATTCCCTCTACACATAACGGTTCTAAAGAGGGCGCTGTCATTCCGGGCTCACCTGCATAGGAGCAATCCAAGCTCCCATCACCATAAAGCCATGATACATGTAGATGAAACAACAAAACCAGAACCCTCGGAACATCCCAGCCAAACCCAACCCGACCAGAACACCAATCACAACCTGACAAAAGCTGGAATCAGGAAGATGGTAGACGAGGGCCAAGAGAGTTATGTCAGTGAATGAAAGAACGATATCTTCAGCTCACAGAAAGTGACCATGTACCGGAGTCTACAGAGAGACTACAGACTGGCCCCATATCTGGAGAAACTCCCGGATCCCAGAGACCGCAAGATCCTGAGCCGATATAGACTCAATGACCACAGTCTGGCCATCAAGTCCGGCTGACACAGGCAGAGATACAAGCCCTGGGAGGAAAGACTGTGCCAACACTGTGACCAGGAGGCCCTGGAGGACGAAACCCACTTCCTGCTACACTGTTCCAAATACTCAGCAGTGAGGGACACTCACTTCAGGAGACTCTGACATCTCTTCCCAGATTTCATCACCATGAAGGAGGAAGAAAAAACATCTATCCTGCTGGGAGAAGAAAAGAGAGAAGTGGAGATAGCAGTGTGGTATGTGAGGGAATGCCATAGACTGCGAGAAAAAGAACTATGATGCCATGGACTATAGCCTCCACATTGGATCTGCCCCCATCCACCTTTCTTAAGCCATGGAGTATAGCCCCCACCCTGGACTTGCCCCATCCACCTTCCCTATGCCATGGACTATAGCCCCCATCCTGGACTTGCCCCATCCACCTTCCCTATGCCATGGACTATAGCCCCCCATCCTGGATCCGCCCCACCCACCTTCCCTACAGCTCCTAACCAACATCCCCACAGTCCCTATCCCTATTCCCTTTATACAATTGCTTTGGCAAAACTGAGGTGTATTTGGTCCTGCCAATAAAGCTTCTTTGAATCTTGAATCTTGACTCCAGGTAACAGCCTTATTATGTGTGGCAGTGTTATCTCTGGATATGTGAGAAGCCGGATATGGTGTGTTTGTTGAATGTACATTCTCTGACCTTTATCTATGGAAAGCTTTTCCAGATCAGTTGACCTGACTTCCTATCAGGGACATGGAGAGATAAGCCCAAAATCTTAGCAGCTCCACATTCCATTTCCAGAGTACCAATTATATCTGTAAAACTTCACCAACTCTATTTCATATGTATAAACGTCATGTGTTTATTTTTATTTTTATTAAGCAAATAGCCAAGAAATTGTATAAGTTAGAAATATTTGTCCTAATATCTACCTTTTCTCATCTAAAATGCTGAACTTGGTAAACCATTTAAAGAGAATAACCCACTTGATAAAAAGGACTTGACTCCTGACACTCCTGGTATAAATTATTTTTCCCCTAATTATAGCATTTTGGAGCATATAGACTTATGGTGGGTTTACACGCCGCGATATCGGCGTCCAACTCCGACCCAACTCCGACAAAAAGTCACGTGGGTCGCAAGTTGGAGCCGATATCGTGTGCGCGTTGTACTGTTTTAGCATACAACGCGATGCTGGAACGATGCCAAAACGATATCGGAGTTGAATAGCAGAGCTATTCAACTCCCCGATATCGCAAGGCCGTTGTACCAGCATCGCAGCGTGTGACAGCCCAACTCCGATGCGTACTCGCACCTCACCCATTAACTCCCATGTTAAATGGTCGTTACTGGGTTGGTGGGCGTACACATCGGAGGGACGTTGTTTCCCGATATCGCAGCGTGTAAACCGCCGATGCGATATCGGGAAAAGTGCTCCCAAAATGCGCGCTCCCGCGGCGTTGTATGCGATATCGGGACGATATCGCTACGTGTAACCCCACCATAAGGGTCTGTGCACACATTTTTTGTTGTTTGTTGTTGCATTTTTTGCACATAGTTTTGTCAAAGCCTGAAGGATTTCCTAGTACCAGAAACATGAATGAGATCCCTGAAGTTTTTTACATACTTATTTTTACTTTTTCTTTGCAGGTTTGCAACAAATCTTAATACAGCATGTCAATTCTTGCATTTGTAAAAAAAAAATGCAACAAAAACACAGCAAAAATTTGTATATTTTGTGTTGCATTTTTCCTACCAACAGATCAGGATTTTAAGTAGAATTTTTTGTGAACACTACCTCCTGGATATATATGAATACATTGACAACTAGATGTTACCAGCTGCGGATATGTCTTTACACACTAATAATAATATTTATTCACTTATATAGCTCTATTAATTCCATAGTGCTTTACATACATTTGCAACACTGTCCCCATTGGGGCTTGCAATCTAAACATCTGCTGTGGGAGGAAACACACACAAACAGAGGGAGAACATACAAACTCCTTTGCATATGTTGTCCTTAGTGGGAATTGAACCCAGGCCCTCAGTGCTGCAAGGTGGCAGTGCTAACCACTGAGCCATCACACCACCCAGACCAAAATTAAACAGTGCCAGAACACCCCATCCCCTATTGGCAATGAGAGTGGTACCACCCAGTTGTCAATGTATTCCCAAACCTTTAGGAGTAATAATAGAGGAACCACAGTACATTAAGTTAATATATAATAATAATAATATTTATTCATTTTTATAGCGCTATTAATTCCATAGCACTTTACATTTATTTGCAACACTGCCGATTCTAATGATTTTATATTATACTTTTTATTATAAATTTATATTTAGATATACAAGTTACTAAAATAGCCACATGAGGAGAGTCATCAAGGCTCTTTTTTAGTGACCTGAATGGAATACATGACTTATTAAGCTAGTCCTATGGTAGTTCTATAGTCTAAAACACAAGCTATAAATCTAACATTGTATATATGCAGTGGATGCAACCATTGAGTGCAACCTCTATCAATTGGGGGAAGTATTCTCTATATCTGAGCTGTACACACAAGAACAGTAAACTGCACCGCATTACTACAGATATAACAATATCACAAAGTCAAGTATATTTAATAAACTGTACATATATATCTAATTATTACAAGTGTATTAAGAAGTCACTAAATTTACCATGCAATTTAAGAAGCTGGAAAATGACTAGTTTCTAGTTAGTACATGATAATCACTCACTCTTTGAAAAATATAAAAATAAGATTTAGAAATATAAAATATTTTAAATGTTGATACAATGATTAACTTTATATAATGATGACCTTCCAGCGGTTCAACGTAAAATTATTAATATCCGCATGTTTGAGCCTTATAATTTATCTTGCATGGAAAAATTAAAGCAAAATGAGCAAACCTGTGATTTTTCTTATAATAACAAGAACAAGTGCTGCAGAAAATATATATCAAGTACTCACTTTCTCCGCATTGCCATTTGTTATTGTAAACTCCAATAAGTTACTCTCAATTGTCTCAGATTCATGATCTCCCAAGATAAGAGAGAAGCAGAGGCAGAGCCCAAGAGGAAAGTTCATGTTAATCCTTTGGGTGCAGTGATTCTCCCAGGGACTGGATTATGTCTGTGGCAGTGCTGGGTCTCTACATGTACAGTGGGAACCTGCCAGTCTGCAGCTGGCTGAGATGCCTCAGAGAGACTGGGGAGAGGCAGACACATCCCAGCCCTCCCACCTCACCCCAGCCCTCATCCATGTTCTCTCCTGCAGGACTGTGCAGATTACAGATGTGGATGATGACTACTGAGATATGGTGCCAGCTGCATGAATGATGTGAACAGAGCAGACGTCCAGCACCTGCTCTTACTCTTCAGATAGTAAAATCATGGGAATAAATGTATCCAGTACAAATGTTGCTGTTTCCTGATTACAATCCTCCTTGCAGACTTTGTCATCAATTAAATAAATTGAGTAGTCACTTAAAAAGGGCACAAACGTATCACCCAGCTGGGCAAAGTGTTCCGTACCATCTAACTTTGAAACATAACAAGGCGGTACTATGGCAGTTTTTATCTTACAATAACCTTGTCCAGTCCTTTATATGTGCCTACACAGAAATATTGTTCCTAGAGAAGCACATAAGTGTTTACCTGTTTTATGCCCCCCATAGCGCCCCCTAACACAGTACATATCCCGAAGGTAACATGAGTCCTCCACAGTTCCCATCATACAGCATGATGGCCCCAAAGCTCTCCAGCAAACAATATAATGCCGTCCGCACAATATAATGCCACCATAGTACATTCCCCACACATAGCTTAATGCCCCATAGTGCCCCAACATACAATATGACACCCCACTGCTTTCACTCACAGTATAATATTCCCATAGTACAATTTCTGCACATAACATGATGTCTCTATAGTTCCCCAACATACAGTATGACGCCCTAATTCATCCACATACAGTATAATGCCCCCATGGTACAGTCTCCACATATAGATCGATGGCTCTATAGTTCCCCAACATACAGTATGATGACCATTATCATCTACATACAGTATAATGCCCCCATGGTACAGTCTTCACACATAGATCGATGGCACTATAGTTCCCCAACATACAGTATGATGACCATTATCATCTACATACAGTATAATGCCCCCATGGTACAGTCTCCACATATAGATCGATGGCTCTATAGTTCCCCAACATACAGTATGATGACCATTATCATCTACATACAGTATAATGCCCCCATGGTACAGTCTCCACATATAGATCGATGGCTCTATAGTTCCCCAACATACAGTATGATGACCATTATCATCTACATACAGTATAATGCCCCCATGGTACAGTCTCCACACATAGTATGATGCTTCCATAGTTCCCCAACATTCAGTATGACGCCCCAATTCATCCACATACAGTATAATGCCCCCATGGTACAGTCTCCACATATAGATCGATGGCTCTATAGTTCCCCAACATACAGTATGATGACCATTATCATCTACATACAGTATAATGCCCCATGGTACAGCCTCCACACACAACATGATGCATCCGCAGCCCCCAGTATACAGTATGATGCCCCACATCATCCACATACAGTATAATACCCTCATGGTACAGTCTACAAATATTGCATGATGCCTCAGCTGCCCCCAGCATACAGTAAGATGCCCCACATCATTCACACACAGTATAATGCCCTATGGTGCAATCTCCACACATAGCATGATGCCTCGACCTCCCTTAACACAATATGATGCTCCCACAGCCCTCTATACATACTAGGATACCTCTACAGTAGATTTCCCCACACAGTAAGATGCCAGTACACATTATGATGTTGTCTCATAGTACATTCCCCCTCCAACCCTCAGAAGCCAACACAGCATGAATTCCCCACACCAGCATACCACTTGCTGGTTCGTCCTGCTTGTGTGTTGAGTTGGTTGCTGTTGCCAGTCATGTGACCTGCAGATCCTTCAGTAACTACCATACTGAGCACTTGAGTAGGGATCTGACTGTTCTCTGCTCCACCATTGTATTCAACTGTGTGTCCTGAGGATGCAGATATAGAGGTGAAGTCAGAACGTACCCCCAATTGTTCAGGATAGTTTCTGCTTGAATCCGGACAGTCAAGAAATATGTTAGTTTAATAGTGACAGATACAAATATATTTGCTTTCATTACTTTCAGCTATTAATTCACATTGATTCTTTATACATTTATAAAATCAAATTTACAAGTTTGAAATATATATTTATAGATTACATCCACATGTTCTTAACAGTAGCCAAAGAGTGATTCCTATGTGCACAGAGTAGCAGGTTGCAAGACTGTTACTCGACATGTTATAACTTATGATTTCACAGTGTTCAATCCTTCACAGAGTAAACTGTGAAAGACATTGAAAAATGTAACTTATTTTCAGAAAGTTTTCATGAAAACATTTGTAGATGAACCTCAAGTTTAAGTTAAAGGTTAAAGAGAATCTGCCAGCAGGATCTAAGCCATCCGTATATGAGCATGTGTGGTGCCCCACTTGCCGGGACACCACATAGGGGTACTGCACCCACAAGAGAGTGTGTGGTATCCCTGTGTCCAGGGGAGATGGGATGTCACATAAAGGACCCTCATTCCACTCATCCACACACCTTAGACCAGGGGACCAATGGGTTAATCTGTTGCTAGGGAACCAGTCCCGGTGGGAGGAGCTGAGGTGGGAAGTGGAAGAGCGGAAAAAGAAGTTAGTCAGAATGAAGCTGATGTGAGCTCCTGTGGGGAGCGAGGAGTCAGATGACAGAGAAACCGTTGAGAAAGAAAAAGGATTCTAGGGTGTTGAGGTGCACCCGAATCTGGGCCGGTACGAGAGCAGTGCAGGCATATATCCCCAAGCCGCCAAACTGGAGGACCACGAGCTTATCAGGGGAGTCGTGGACGACACCTGGCGTATTCCCCAAAATGTCCCCTAGAGGGTCCGGAGGTCCAGGAGAGGAACCTTCCAGAAAGGATTCGTGGGAGCCGGCTGAGGGCTCTGCGTGCAGGTGCGCTAAAGAGAAGACAGGGAGAGCACAGTTAGGGACAAGAGAAGGAACGTCAGGCACACTGCCGTTTGTCCTAAGTGAGATGTGGACCCCGGTCCCTTTGTGACTACCCAGGCCAGCAGTACCCGTGAACTGTAAGAACTGTATGCTGCCTGAAGTTGCCAGTAAAACCCATGCAGAGTTAAGACTGTGTGACGTTTCTCATTTGCCTGTGCCTGAGGAGCTGCACATTTGTTCCCTCAACACAGACTGGTTGCCAGCATCTCCACCTGATGAGCTGCCTCCCTGTGTAAATCCCTATTCATCCACAACTGCCTCGGGGATCCCGCTCCACCTACGGGGAGCGTTACCAACTAGCTACATCATCATCACCTCGGAGGTCTGCAAGTGTGGCGCCCCACTGGTCAGGCGTCACAAGTGGGGTACTACACCCAAAGATGAGCTTGTGGTCATCCTTGTTGTAAGTAGAATGCAGAACACTGTGGAAGGATCTGATCCCAAAACACCCCCACCAATATAACCGGGGGAGGTCCCAGAGTTAGTTGGAGAGTTGGAGGAAAGTGTGAGAGGAGCAAGGTGGAACACACAGGGAGTCTTCAGGAGTGTCTTCCCTGAGGAAAGATGGAGAACGGGAGCTTATCCGAGAGAGAGGGCTTCAAGAGAGGGCTAGAGAAAGACCTTGCCCAGACAGAAAGGTCCTGACTTGTACACCCGGAGTACACGGGTCTGACAACGCGGCCTGGAGTGTTCATCCTCCGACTGTACTCATCCTGGCTCCGAAGACGCTCTTAGGGCGTTTATCCCCTGGGTCGTACTACTGCTCATGAAGCAGGCACCGAAGAGAGAGAAGGGACAGGGCAAGGGTAGATCCAAGAAGGTACCACCAGAGACTTCCACAGATTCTGCATTCTGCTGCGACTACCCGGCCGGCCATCCTGCTGGAGTACTGTGAACTGTACCACCATCTTGTTCAGTTTGGTTCTACAAGTAAAGTACCTGGAAGAGTGAAGTACCTCTGTGTCTCTGTCCTGCTTCATTGACTTTTCTTAATGGTTTGCATCGTGCCGGCATCAAGTAACACTGCCCCGAAGAATTAGCTCTGCCTGTAGTGAACTGCTCCACCCTTGCCACAATACCATCACCCTCTGGAGGACTGTGGTGGCGCTGGTGTCTAGTCACCAGGCACTACAGGTGGCGTCACGTGATAAAAACTTCAATCCTATAACTTTGGCGACTGTCTTCCCCTCGGGGCCACGGGTCTGGGCAGGCCACCAATGAGATCCCCCACCGAATCTGAGGGCCCAGACATCCGAGTTCCCATACCCTGGAGCAGTACACAAGCAGCGCCGGTATCATTACCGGGAACCGTAGGTGGCGTCAAAAACTCTTTTGATTGTGATTTTTTTTCCCATTTTCAGCGACCACCAGGGCCATGGGCCCTGGCACGAGCCACCTGTGACATCCCCCGTGAAACCAAACACTCAGGACCGGGTACCCCAAGGCCCTGGGGTGGGTCACATGCAAGTCATGGGAAGCTGAATAAAGTGCTACACTGATAACTGATGTCTTATTGCAGGGAAATACATGTTTTACTTCACAAGTAAATAAGTCGTGATTGAGATTTGTGAGTTAGACCAAGATCTCCCCAACAAGCTACCTGCACATTATCTTTAATAGAAAGAGGGTGCATCACCCGTGTGAAAAATGTATTGACTTACAGTTTTCACTCATGATCTCACTGCAGAGTTGAGTGCGATTGTAACTAACAGCAGAGCTGAACCTTGCCTCTTTCCAAACACATTTTCAGTTGTAGTCATAGCTGTAATCAGGCACAGGTATTCAGCAACACTGACAGCAATAACACTTCCTTAGCTTCCATCTCACTAGCAGCCAATGAGAGGGAGAAGGGAGTACTGCTGAGCTGACATGCTGTTATAGACACTTCTACAGGTACCAGTCAGGGTTTGACAATTGTTCAGGAATTCAAGGATAGTCTTTAAAATAGGGTACTTTTTTGCATTGTCCATTAAAAAAATGAGGTTCCCATAATTTTTTTGGAAGCTGAAGAAACTTATTCAGATTATTTTGTCCCTAAGTATCATCATTTTACAGTTTATAGTGAATACAAACATTGTCTTCATATCAGAATTATGGGCTGTGGACATATATCACATATTGGTTTATTATTCTTTTCCAATATGAATATAAACATATTGTCTATCTATGATTTTTAATAAACTGTCCATAAAAAATAAAAAGTCAAGTTAGCAACTCCAATGTCGGTGTTAGTGACACCTCTCCCACAGAGTTTTCACTGAACTCACCTTTCCTGCCGAGGTGTCAGTCCGACACGAGCACAGCAGGGTAAAGGGGAAAGGAAGGGGTGGGCCACTGTAAACATGGATTAGATGAGCATTTCATAGTTTTGGTGGGGCAGGAGGGGGAGAGGCTTTACAATGTTCCTTAATTATGTTAGGGCAGTCGCCTACCAAGGGGATCACTGGCTTACCCGTGGCACATGCCAAGCCCTGCCAATAGCCATGTGTGGTAATCTCAAGTTAAACATTTTTAAAGATGTTTTCACATTAATGAGATTGAAAGGGGTTGAAAACAATCTTAGGAAATCTCAAGAGAGTCCATATGTCTTTTCAGTGCAAGGTGGGGCTTTGGATATACTTTTGATTTGCTACAAATTGAGTCACCATGAACGGATAGTGTTGGGACAATTTGGAGAAGGTGGAGAATTGTAGTGTCCTTATCCTTAAAGGATAACATGAAATTCCTTGGGGTCTACAGTAATGAAAAACAAATTTTGTTCCTGATGGTAATGTTTAGTAAAGTGGGGTTCATGCTAAAATATCTGGTGTATTAGGGCTGCCCTACTACACCACTGTGTTTAAGAAGTTTAGGATTGTTTAAGACACAGTATTTTTAGAAAAATGTGAATCAAACTTTCATAAAGGAGTTTTCTCTGAATTCAATTATGTAGTGATTAAGCCAAATTTCCCTAAAACACCCCCAAAAACCTTTAATATTAACATTACTAATGATCTTGAGTAGATAGTTATGCTGGTATCCACCCCTGGTATAAGCCATTTTAGTACTGACTTCCTGTCTTTGCTTGTGTGGTTTCTTTTAATCTCTAATTATTCATGTAACACTGAAGACGCAATACATGAAACTGTTTTCACCAGAATTCTGGGGTTGGTGCCCGTTTTGGAAGATTTTTAATAAACCATATGGATTTTAAGCCTTCCATCGGCTTTACATGAACATAAACATAACCTGATATTATAGGCCATTTTACTCCTGCACAGGTTCGGATACAACTCCTCCACAGAAGTATCCCAATGGATGTAACTCAGACTCCAGTCACCTCGGTCATTACAGTCTGTCCATTTCCTCTCAGGAGATATGGCAGTGTCCACACACACACACCGACTCCTGTCACTGCACACACATAATATCTCACAGACGTTCCTTCTCACAGACTGACTGCCTCACTGCACATGTGCCATGTGTGTGGAGGTATGTGGATAGCCAGACTCACACATTTTCACAGCTATCATCAGTAAACCTGGCCCTTAATAGATTACAAAACTTGTAAAACTACAAGTCCCAGAATAGAAATTCCAGGTTTACTTCCGAGAGGACAACCACCACTGTGATATATAACGGACATTCAAATATAGCTGGTCACTATCTTACATACCCCTTGCTTCTGCCAAAGGCCATGTGGCTTGGAACCATTCCTTTCCAGACAAGAGAGTCTTCTCTGTCGACCTTGCAATTCAATCCTTGAGATACAGACTTTCACTGTCATCAGACCCTTTTTAGTCATCTCATTTTCTAGGTAAGCCTCTTTGCCAAACTTCTCCCTACATGACCGCCTCTAATGGTTAGTGTGGTAATGAGACTCACTACCATTCGAGCATACTATATGGTCTGACTCTGAACTATGTAGTATCTCTAGATCCTCGTTTTGCAGATATATCATGGCATGGCTTCTTGCAGGATGTCTTCATCTGTCTGGCAAACTTCTCTATCACTCTGACCAGCTATAGACCAGCCACTCAATTCATCCTTTCCTTCGGATTTAGTTTCAGAGGGCTAGGACAGCTCAGAATCTGTACCATAGCTCAACTTATAATTGGCACCTCTATGACCTTGTCCCCTTCCACTGTAAGGTCTGATACCCCGAACAGACAAGGCAATACCTTCATCAGGTGCATATGTGGCACCCTGCTAACCACAGGTACCCACAGACTCACCCGCAGCATGGATGGGTTTCCACAGTGGGTACACACCTACATGCAACGCCTTCCACCCCAGCACAGTAGGGGGAGCTCAACCTGCTGCTTTTAGGCAGGATCCCCTATAAATACTGGTGCTGGGGGCGGAGTTAGACAGAGTGTGGCAGACGCTACAAGAGCTGCAATGAATTGCTGGTGTTTGGTTCTGCGTTAGGCCCGTGCCAGTCACCCTGACCAGTCTCCAGTAGTCCTGCAAGGCCCAAGAGTGGGGTCGAGAGGCAAGGAGAAGAGGTAGAACAGTGGGGGACCGTGGAGCCAGCGTTAGGTTCTCCCCCGAGCAACCACCGGACACCGGAGTCCGCGTCCGCTGGAGTGCACCAGGCCCAGTGGAGAACACCGGAAAACCGTGGAGACTTCAGTCTCCCAGATCCCTGCGCAGTCACATACCAGGGAGCCAGGCACCACGGGGAGAGAATCAGAGGTAGTCAGCAGAGGGTATCCCGACGACAGCACAGGAGGAGAACGAGAGAGCAGAGGAAGCCAGCCAAGTTCTACACGGGTGGAGGCTTCACACACACATGGGGAAAGTAAAGAGGAGGCCTTATACCCACTCGCTGTGGAGACCAAGAAGTGCATCCTTTGGTACTCTGGACGATTTACCTGCTTCAACACCAGTAAAAAGGTAAAGAGCGACCAGTGGTGTGTGTGTTAGTTCCTCCCCGCACCCCTGTCATCCGGCCAGGCCCCAACTCATCCATCCCTCCATTAACAGCACCCCTACCATCACAGGTGCATCCCTGCTCCGGGGGGGATTAGCTCCACCTGTAGGGAGCTGTACCATCAAGGCTGCTATACCATTACCCTCCGGAGGACTGAAGTGGCGCTGGTGCTCAATCACCAGAAGCTGCGGGTGGCATCACGAGAACTACATTATAAACTTTATTTCCCTGTATATATGCCCCCTTTTGTAAAAGTTCGGTCTCTGGGGCCATGGGTCCTGGCAGGCCACCAATGACATCCCCCCGACCACAGCGGAAAAGGGCCCAGATACCCAAGTCCCCACTGCCCCGGGCGACACATAACTTTTTCTGGCATTCATGAACAGGATCCCGTGCTCGGTGCTACCGGGTACTGTGTGCCGTGTTTAACCATGATTTGTGACTGTTAAAATTAAGATGCCATTACTGCGCGCTGAGTGGGAAAGAAAGCGGGAGTGACGGCTTGCAGAGCGCGAAAACGAAACACGCCCACCGCTCTGCCAAAAATCCCTGAAGCACAGCGGCCTAATCCTGAAACTCACAAACTATTTAACTGTTTAACGACTGGCTATTATTCACTAGGGGGAACCCCGAAAATGTCCGCCTCATCCAGCGACGATGAAAATACCTTCGCAGACCCTGTGAATCACCCTCAAACGACCATGGCTGCAACCAGTAGCGCCGCTGACCCACCAGGCGCAGTAGCTCTGATCATGCCGACCTTGCTACCGTATGTCCCGGGTGCTAAGTGGTTACCCCGGTACGATGGTCGCCCTGATACCCTGCCTGCCTTCAAAAGAAAAATCTGCAGCGTACTGGACATGTATGCCATGACTGGCAGGCAGCACGCTGCTGTGGTACTGGGACAGTTAACTGGTGCAGCAGATAGAGAAGCTGAATCTTGGTCCGCCACTGACCGGGGGTCAGTAGCTGTAATTTTGGACAAATTAAAAGTTGCTTTTGAGGACTGTTATGAGGCTGATATAAGGATGCACTTTTATCATTGCTATCAAAAGCCTGAGGATGACATCAGGACTTATGCCTGGCGCCTGCAGGAGGCGCTGCGGGCCCTAAAGCAAGACAACCCTGCTAGTGTACCTGATGAAAATAAACTTTTGATTGAGAAATTTATCCGGGGGCTCCTATCACCAGAGGGCAACAGAACCCTGCACTGGTGGTCCCTGAACAACCCGGACTCTGACTTTAACACTTTAAAGGACATGGCCATAAAGGGTTACAGCCAGTGGAGACTCCTGAAGCTGCCATCCGGCGGTGGTGCGGTGGCAAGGCTCCGGCTACAATAACACCAGTACCAGTACCTGCAGTAGAGAGCCGTGTTCAGTCCGCAACCTCTAACAGGATTGGCTCTTTATATGCTACGGTGCGCCAGCTGAGTAGGCATCTAGCTACTGTCATGGAAGCCCTACAGCTGCAGCAGGGGCCAAAACCAAAGCCACTGCCAAAACCTCAGCTTCTAATCCAGCTTGCTGACAGCCCGGAGTACATCCCGTGGATGAGAGGGAGGTAGACCACGTCGCCCAGAGGGAGGACCACCGACCGCTACAGCTCCACCGGGGAATACATCTGCCGATGCGGCAACAAGACAGGCCATATTGCGAGGTACTGTCCTTTAAACGTGCAGACCCTGGGGTCCAGTGCCAAACCCCAGGAGTAACTCAACAGGGCCCAACTGGCTTTTATGATACCTACATCGACAGTGACAATTCCTGTCGATCATACTAGATGGCATTTTGACACCTGCTTTGTTGGACACCGGGTCATAAGTGACCACAATACCTGATATCCTTTACAAACAATTTTGGTCATGTATTGGGGGTTAGAGAAGTACCCATAAAAGTGGGGAGAGTGGAATTACAAGACCAATGGGTTATTGTAGTGGAAGAGAATCCCAATAGCAGGGATATATACATTATCCTCAGTACAAATGTTGTTAGCAATTGCATGGAGGCAGTGTTGTTTTTGCTTCAACAGATTGCAGACGCTGCCAAACCTGGGCGGAAGAAGGTTCTCCAGAGAGATATAAGAGCCCTCCTGCATCAACAACAGGTAAAACTTACAGGTGGTGAAATTGGTACAGTACGGGTAACAGACCCGCTTCCTATTGTAATACCTCCAATGAGTGAAATGATGATTTGGTGTCGAGCAGCTATAGGTCTGAGAGGGCAGGACTATCAGGCATTAGTGGAGCCCATCAGCTCCGAGCACAGGCCTACACTCTTGACAGCCAGGGTGGTTGTTTATGTACACAAGCAAGAGTACTAGTTTGCATCTTAAACTGTGGCAGTGAGGAGGTCAAACTACCCAGGTATACCACCGTTGCTAAGCTATACACTTTAGGTAACAACGAAATACAAGCAGTGGGACCCTTACCTCTCCCCAAGGAGGCAGAGGATAACAACGCTAAGGGGCAGCTAGAGGATTGGTATCGACAGCTCCATGTAGGGACTGACTCCACTCCCGTGCATCAAAACCAAGGTGTTTACCGGGTAGTCCAAGAATTTGAACAAGTATTCAGTAAGCATCCACTTGACTGTGGTAGGATCAAAGGGGTACAACATCACATCCTTACAGGAACACATCCACCAATCAAAGAGCGATACAGGCCTATTCCACCTGCACACTATCAGAAAGCCAAAGAGATGTTACAGGACATGAAGGGCGCAGGGGTTATCAGAGATAGTTGTAGTCCCTGGGCAGCTCCACTAGTCCTAGTCAGAAAGAAAGATGGCAGTATGAGAATGTGTGTAGATTACAGGCAAATAAATCACATAACACACAAAGATGCTTACCTGTTACCATGCATTGAAGAATCACTAGCTGCATTGAAGTCTGCCAATTACTTTTCAACCCTAGATTTCACTAGTAGGTACTGGCAGGTCTCTGTTGCAGAAGAAGACCGTGAGAAGACGGCATTTACCATGCCCATGGGCCTATGTGAATTCAACAGCATGCCCTTCGGACTATGTAATGCACCTGAAACATTCCAGAGGCTGATGGAGTGTTGCCTGGGGCACAAGAACTTCGAGACGGTACTGCTTTACCTGAATGACGTCATCGTGTATTCTAAGTCTTATGAAGAACACCTGACCAATCTAGCGGAGGTATTTGAACCCTTGTCCAAGTACGGGATGAAGCTGAAAACATCCAAATGCCACCTGTTAAAACCAAAGGTACAGTACCTGGGACACATAGTGAGTTCCGAAGGAGTGCCCCAGATCCAGACAACGTCACTGTCATCAAGGAATGGCCAAAACCAAAAACCCTCCAGGAGGGTCGGCAGTTTCTGGGATCGGTGGGATACTACCGGAGATTCATAAAGGACACGAAGAAGGCTGCTCCACTGCAGAACCTCCTGGTAGGCCAACCCCAGAAAGGCAAGTCCAGAGATCCACCCTTGGAGTGGGGCAAGGAACAAGAAGAATCGTTCCAACAGATGAAAGAGGCCCTAACAGGTGAAGAGATCCTGGCTTACCCCGACTACAACCTACCATTCCTACTGTACACCGATGCCAGTAATGTGGGGTTAGGAGCGGTACTTTCCCAGAAGAAGGAAGGCAAAGAGAGAGTGATTGCCTATGCTAGCCAGAAGCTCTGTCCTACCGAAAGGAACCCTGACAACTACAGCTCATTCAAGTTGGAGTTCCTGGCCTTGGTCTGGGCCGTCACAGAAAGATTTAAACATTACCTGGCATCAAACAAGTTTACTGCCTTTACAGATAACAACCCCTTGACCCACCTGGAAACTGCGAAATTGGGAGCCATGGAACAGAGGTGGATGGCAAGACTATCCAATTACCAGTTTACCATCAAGTACCGGGCTGGGCATAACAACGGCAACGCAGATGCCTTATCAAGGATGCCTCATCTAGTGTCTATGGGAGTGGACGAGGACTAGCTGGAAAAGAAAGAGCTACACGCCTTCCATCAGTTGAGAGTATCCCAATGTAAGCAAGTCCACACAGAACTGAGAAAGCAGTGAACCCGTTACACTTCAGTTGGAAGGAAGCTCAAGACAGTTACCCGGCTATCAGCTTAATCAAAGAACTGATAACTCAGGAGTCTGCAAAGTTACCTTCAAATCCTTCGCCAGAAGCCAAACACCTGTGGAGCAAAAGAAGCAAACTGTTCATGTACCAGGAAAGCTCTGAAGAAGGTACATCCATCCCAGAACCCACAAGATGGTCTGGCAAATCATTGTACCCCAGACAGAAGTTCAAATGATATTGAATGCGTACCATAACCAAACTGGACACTTTGGGTGGCAAAATTGGAAATGTTGTTCAAAGACGGCGTCACGTCCTACTGACGGACCCCACACGTGGACCCGCTGGACCGCGTAAAGCGGATGCTGATACCGGGTGATAGAGAGGCGGACAAGTACCGTAGAGTCAACAGGTTTATTAACAACAACACAAGACCCCACGCCCCTGGGGAGAGCCACAAGGTCGCAGCACTGGAAACCCACCGAAGGAGGCCCTGGAGCGCTTAACCCCTATACAGGGATCCCGCCGGTACCAACCTCGGAGGGGCCAATGCAGCGGACACGAGTGTTCAACCGACCCCAGGCGACGTGGTAACAAAACAGCAAACGGGTATACAATAAGAAACAGGAAACTGGGAACACGGAGACCAAGAATACAGGGAACCAGGAACACGGGGAACCAGGAACACGGGGAACCAGGAACACAGGGGATCCGGAGCCAGGCTTGAGACAGAGATCAGCGTAGAAGAGATCCGGGAAACCAGCCAGGAACACGGCGGTCAGCAAGGAGCCGGCAGGGCACACGAGGAATCCGGAACCAGGCTTGAAACAGCGATCAGCTTGGAGAGATCCGGGAAACCAGCCAGGAACACGGAGGCCAGCAAGGAGCCGGCAGGGCAGGAATCTGTAGGAAGTAACACAGAGAAATCGGGTAACAGACCAAATAAGGAGCGACCTGACCAGACCAGTAATGGCAGCTCCACTAGGGAGAAGTTGCCCTGGCCCCGACTGATTGGAAACAGGAGGTTTATATCAGAGCAGGGCAGTCCTGATTGGCAGGACACAGAGGCATGGTGATTGGCTGAGGGGAGGAGCCAGATCCCAGCAGTCTCTCCAGCAGATACTGATTAGGAGACAGTTTCATGTGCTCAAGCAGTGGTACCGGAAGTGAGAGGAGCAGTGTTGCTCAAGCAGAGGGTGCTGGACCCCTGCGGCTGGAGACAGGTGCGCGCACCCGGGGAGCATACGGTAAGGAAGACGCTACCCGACCGACCCGCGGGCGGCGGCTGCCAGCGCCCCGGAGCCGTCGGCGGATGGTCGACACCCGGGGCCCTTGAGGCCGGACAGGGGCAGTAGGAGCCGAGGGAGTAACGGGAGCATGCTGCGGGGCACGGGCGGCAGACCCCCGAGGGGTAACAGTACCCCCCCTCTACGCCCCCCCCCAGACGGAAACCGGCCAGGAACCTGCGCAGAAGGCGCGGGGCATGGACCTCCGCCTCCTAGGTCCTGGGGCACCGGCAAGGGCAGTTGCATGGGCGTCATGTGACGAGCACAGGAGGAACAGGACGTTGGTAGGGACTCCTACAGGCAGGACGTCATCAGGAACACCGACAGGCAGGACGTCATCAGGGACACCGACAGGCAGGATGTCATCAGGGACACCGACAGGCAGGACGTCATCAGGGACACCGACCGGATCAAGGCTGGAGACTCCCCAGGAGCATGGAGGAGGAGCCCGTCCAGGAACAAGACACGATGGGACGGTACCTGGGCTTCCTGTTGTACTCGGTAGGCTGGCAAGCCGATCATCCGTAGAGGACATATGGGAAGACATCCGAGTCTGTAACTCACGCAGAAGGTCCAACTCCTGGTGGAGACTCAGCACCTGGAAAGAGGGAGAGGGAACAGTGGCAGAGGGCGCCCCCAAGCGGGCCACTAGAGACCGGAGGAACGCTACGACCTGGTCGTGAGTCTGGCGGAGTACGGCCAGCTCTCTCAGGAATCAAACCTGGTATCAGCGGGGTTCATTGCCAGGGCAAAATCTGTCACGTCCTACTGACGGACCCCACACGTGGACCCACTGGACCGCGTAAATCGGATGCTGATACCGGGTGATAGAGAAGCGGACAAGTACCGTAGAGTCAACAGGTTTATTAACAACAACACAAGACCCCACGCCCCTGGGGAGAGCCACAAGGTCGCAGCACTGGAAACCCACCGAAGGAGGCCCCGGAGCGCTTAACCCCTATACAGGGATCCCGCCGGTACCAACCTCGGAGGGGCCAATGCAGCGGACACGAGTGTTCAACCGACCCCAGGCGACGTGGTAACAAAACAGCAACTGGGTATACAATAAGAAACGGGAAACTGGGAACACAGAGACCAAGAATACAGGAACCAGGAACACGGGGAACCAGGAACACGGGAACCAGGAACACAGGGGATCCGGAGCCAGGCTTGAGACAGAGATCAGCCTAGAAGAGATCCGGGAAACCAGCCAGGAACACGGCGGTCAGCAAGGAGCCGGCAGGGCACACGAGGAATCCGGAACCAGGCTTGAAACAGCGATCAGCTTGGAGAGATCCGGGAAACCAGCCAGGAACACGGAGGCCAGCAAGGAGCCGGCAGGGCAGGAATCTGTAGGAAGTAACACAGAGAAATCAGGTAACAGACCAAATAAGGAGTGACCTGACCAGACCAGTAATGGCAGCTCCACTAGGGAGAAGTTGCCCTGGCCCCGACTGATTGGAAACAGGAGGTTTATATCAGAGCAGGGCAGTCCTGATTGGCAGGACACAGAGGCATGGTGATTGGCTGAGGGGAGGAGCCAGATCCCAGCAGTCTCTCCAGGAGATACTGATTAGGAGACAGTTTCATGTGCTCAAGCAGTGGTACCGGAAGTGAGAGGAGCAGTGTTGCTCAAGCAGAGGGTGCTGGACCCCTGCGGCTGGAGACAGGTGCGCGCACCCGGGGAGCATACGGTAAGGAAGACGCTACCCGACCGACCCGCAGGCGGCGGCTGCCAGCACCCTGGAGCCGTCGGCGGATGGTCGACACCCGGGGCCCTTGAGGCCGGACAGGGGCAGTAGGAGCCGAGGGAGTAACGGGAGCATGCTGCGGGGCACGGGCGGCAGACCCCCGAGGGGTAACAGACGGATTCTACTGGGTTGGCATGCAAGGGTCCATAGAAAGATGATGTAAGAACTGTGGACCGTGTAGCCTACGCAGAAAAGACCAGCAGAGTCAAAGAGCACCACTTCAACCTATTGTAACAACACAACCACTCCAAATTGTAGCCTTGGACCATGTGAAGTTAGCTCCAAGTAGAACCGCAACAGCTGCAAAGACCTTCCAGAATGTCTTCTGTAGACCACTTGGCTATCCAGAACAAGTTTTAACGGATAGAGGCTCAGCATTCGAAGCAGAGATCCCTCAAGAGTTTTGTCATCTTTATGGTTGTAAGAAGATAAGAACTACACCATATCCGCCCCAATCCAATGGGTTATGTGAAACAATGAATAACATCGTGATTGACATGCTCAAGATACTACAGTACTTCTTGAAGAAAGAAACCAATGGCCAGAAAAACTGCTTGATCTGGTAGACATGTTTAATCACATTCCAGTGAGTTCTACAAACTGTACACCTACTTATCTAATGAGAGCCCGTACAGGAAGACTACCTGTAGATCTAGAACTTGGAATTGTCGAACCCAGAGCAGATACTTCTAATGCTGACTGGAACACCAACAGTCTAGACCAATATAGACAAGTGCAAGCCTGTGTTGAAGAGAATCTAGAAAAGTCCAGAGAAAGACAAGAAAAGAACTTCAACAAAAGTGCACCAGCAGAACCCATACTACCTGGAAGTACTGTCTTAAAGAGAAAAAGAAGGAAACACAAACTTGATGATCAGTGGGAAAGAGAACCTTACACCGTTTTGAGTTCCAACTTTGACAATACTAAAGTCTGCCTCATAAGTGAAGATGGAGGAAAGATCACACAAATGGTATCCCTGGATCATTTAAAGAAATGTCCACAAGAATGGAAAAATCAAGACTACCCAGATTTTCCAGAAGAGAAACCAGGGTCCTATAGACCATTTGAACCTCCATGTGTAAAGCCCAAAGTCATATCCACTATACTTAGAGACTTTCCAGAAGATTGGCCCCAACATGAAGGAGCAATCATCGTCCCTGTCATTAACTTCTTTCAGCCACCAAAAGATCGGGAAGAAATACCCGTTGCCAGAGAACCAGAGGATCCTGCAATCGGTACATCTGCTAGTCCTGCAGTAAGACTAAGGCCACGCAGACACTTACCTGATACACCCACATTGCATTCTCCAGACACCTCACCTGAGATAACCACACCCGTAGTACATAAATCCAGTCGTAGGACACGTGGGCAAGCCCCATCCAGGTATGAACATTGGGTACAATAAATGTGATATAGAAAGAATGAAAAGTAACCTGTAAATAGCAACTTTTGTAAAAATGTAAATAGTAGTGCACAAAAAGGGTGAAGAGTAGGCCAAAAACAGATCGCACAAGGTACACAACACCTAGAGGGGTGTGTAGAGGAGGCGTAAGGCGCTGTCTAGGGAGAGCAAAACCTTGGCCAATAGGTGACCCGAGGGCCAGGAGTCCTACAGCTCTTATGACCAGTGGAGGCCCCTGTAGTACCTAGGACTCCTACGCCGAAGCACTCGTATTAAGTGTTGTTGTGTATTTAAACTTTTAAAGACTACAGAGACTTTACCTGTAAGGACTTGTTGAACTTTGAAAACTTTACCCCTTTCCACTGGAGCTCACAGAGATTACTGTAAAGACTCTTTAAAAACCCTTCTCCAACTTAAACAAAGGACCATAGTCACAGGACTGGTGTGACAAATCTCTTTCCAGCGTGCAGTGAATGGACTAGCACCATATGGATTGTACCTGTTTTAACCATTTTTCAGTGGTTTTTGTATATTTTTGAATTTTCAGACATTGTAAATATGTTACCTGTTGAAAATGTTATTTATGTTGTTAATGTTAACCAAAAATTGTTCCTCAGTCCAGGAGTACTGACCTTACCTAGGGGGAAATGTGGCGCCCTGCTAACCACAGGTACCCACAGACTCACCCGCAGCATGGATGGATTTCCACAGCGGGTACACAGCTACACGCAACACCTTCCACCCCAGCACAGTAGGGGGAGCTCAACCTGCTGCTTTTAGGCAGGATCCCCTATAAATACTGGTGCTGGGGACGGAGTTAGACAGAGTGTGGCAGATGCTACAAGAGCTGCAAAGAAGTGCTGGTGTTTGGTGCTGCGTTAGGCCCGAGCCAGTCACCCTGACCAGTCTCCGGTAGCCCTGCAAGGCCCAAGAGTGGGGTTAAGAGGCAAGGAGAAGAGGTAGAACGAGAAGAGGTAGAACAGTGGGGGACCGTGGAGCCAGCATTAGGTTCACCCCCGAGCAACCACCAGACACCGGAGTCCACCAGGCCCAGTGGAGAACACCGGAAAACCGTGGAGACTTCAGTCTCCTGGATCCCTGCGCAGTCACATACCAGGGAGCCAGGCACCGCGGGGAGAGAATCAGCGGTAGTCAGCAGAGGGTATCCCGATGACAGCACAGGAGGAGAACGAGAGAGCAGAGGAGGCCAGCCAAGTTCTACACGGCGGGGGCTTCACATACACACGGGGAAATTAAGGAGAAGGCCTTATACCCTGAACACCCGGTGGTACTCTGGACGATTTACCTGCTTCAACACCAGTAAAAAGGTAAAGAGCGACCAGCGGTGTGTGTGTCAGTTCCGTGCCCGCCCCCCTGTCATCCGGCCAGGCCCCGACTCATCCATCCATCCATTACCGGCACCCCTACCATCACCGATGCATCCCTGCCCCGGGAGGGGGTAATAGCTCCACCTGCAGGGAGCTGTACCATCAAGGCCGCTATACCATCACCCTCCGGAGGACTGAAGCAGCGCTGGTGCTCAATCACCAGAAGCTGCGGGTGGCGTCACGAGAACTACATTATAAACTTTATTCCCCTGTATATATATACCCCCCTTTAAGTTCGGTCTCCGGGGCCACGGGTTCGGGACATCCCCCCGACCACTGCGGAAAAGGGCCCGGATACCCGAGTCCCCACTGCCCTAGGCGACACACATACCACTTCTTGATTCCTAGATCGACTGAGACATGCACAATTTTTTTGAAGCTGTTCCTTGATTTGAAGACATTCCAGCCTTAACTGCTTTAGTTCTTCAAGGTATGCCAGGCAATATTCCAGATGAACCTGTACGTTGTCCACACAATCCTTTATTCCCACAAGGACAAATGGAACCATATGAACTTCATAGAGTATCTTGGCTTCATTACAACCATCAACTCTGACTGTCATAACACTTCCAACAACTTTTTTCAACATAGTTATGGACACCGGTAAGAAATCTTACATGAACTCCAACAACCTTTGAGCTCTTTTAACTGTTTCCGCACTCTCTCTACAAATCCAAATCATTCCCATACCTTCTTCAAAATAGTTAGCAGAAATACCCAAAATCTTCCTGGCTTGATGAACATGATTTCTCAGTGTTTGTTGTGCAAAGCCAATTAACTATTTCTTTACCACAACCACTTCCTGAAACCTGGTCAGCTGCTTTGTACATTCTAAACGTCTGGTGGCTCCTTACTTCTTCAATGTGATGATCCCCTTTGTACAAACACAACAAAGATGAATGTCACTCAGGATAGCCACCCAGTAGATTCACTTGCAGATAAGACCACCAGTCAATTAGCCCCAGGGGCTAAGTACACTTTACATGCTCCTACTGCCTTTCCTAAATTTTTCATGCACCATTTCACTGGCACAGACTTCTCTCAAATCTTCGGGCATATCCACCATGCACTTAGGCTGCCTTCACACTTGCAGATGGATCTGCAGCGTTTTGCAGATGCATCTGCAAGTGTGAGCATGCTGACCGCGGCCCCTATGTTTATAATAGGGCGCACGCGGTGTGAAAGCTCTCATTCACTCCTATATGTGTACTGTCAGCAGGCGTATGCCTGCTGACAGATCACACACTCCCGTCCGCACTGTGGACGCGAGATGTAGCGTCCATGCTGCGGGCGGGAGAGTGTGATCTGTAAGCAGGCATACGCCTGCTGACAGTACACATATAGGAGTGAATGAGAGCTTTCACACCGCGTGCGCCCTATTATAAACATAGGGGCCGCGGTCAGCATGCTCACACTTGCAGATGCATCTGCAAAACGCTGCAGATCCATCTGCAAGTGTGAAGGCAGCCTTAAGGCTTCTCTTTTTTCTGCTGCTTCATCAGTAAGCTCAGTCAAGCTCTCACCTCCTGATGACAGTGTTGATTTAGACTTTACTGTGAATTCTGCATTTTTCAGCTTTCTCTTGGGTCTCCACAGCATTACCTTCCATGGTGTCACACACCTCAACACAGTTCTCTTTCCCTTCAATAGGTTTTATGTAATTTATACTTTTAGTCACCCCAGATGGGGTCTTTTAGCTGTCTGTATGTGACCATCTGGATTCTCCCTCAACCTAGTATTCCCTCTTTTACAGCACTCATGACCAATAGATCATCAGCATTACATTCAAACATCGTGGAAGACATTAACACCTCTTCCTTAATCTTAACCTGTTTCCTTTGCAGCACATCGTAGTCTACCTGTAGACTGGTGGTTGTAACTCGTAACAAGACTTCATCCTTCTTCTTTGCCCACTCAGAGCCTGGAAGATGATCCACCATTTGAATGGAAGCACTATATTTTCCTTAATGAGATTCTCAGAGGGTACAACTTGTCCAGCCTGTTTGCGCCCCCTGTGTTTCTGATGATGGGAGGAGGATTTGCCCTCTTTGCTCAGCTCTTTTTTTATTGTACTCTCTCACAATCTATATTGGAATCATTGTCACTCCCCTGGTCCCAAGTACAATAAGTCCCACCCGAAACAAGATGTCAGCCCCTTTTTCTGGGACTACCCCATTTCCAACGTTTTCTCTTTTCAAGTTCCATAACAGACATTCCAGGCTTACATCCCAGAGAACAACCACCTCCGCGATACATACCGGCCATACACAATAGAGCCAGGCACCATTTCACAAGGGTAGAAAGCTAGGTTTAAATTGTTTGCTGTCTGTGATTTCTACCTATTCATTCTGACTTTCATATTAATATTGTTGTTAAAGCTGTCAAGTATTTCTGGTGAAAGCGTTTTTTTTTTCCTTTATTACATGTAAACTCAAACGGATGTATCCATGTCTTAAGGATCTGCACTCATCCAATTGTATTACTTATCAATGAACAGAAATTGAGATTACGCTTTCACTTCCATAATCTGCTTCTTAGGCTCCATTCACACATCCAATTTTCACTTACATGTGATATCCATTTGTTAATATGTTGAATACACACATGTCATAGTCTATGGTTCTTTTCATGTATCCATATTTTCAAAGAGCAATGGTCTACAAAAAAAGTGGGCAGTCCCAGTTTAATCTGATTTGTTTATCAAACTTTTCCATTCAAGTGAATGGATCAGATTTAAAAAAGTGGATAGCTATTGCTATCAAGGTAGAGCTGTGTACATTTTACTTAATTGATAGAAATACCTTGGGAAACCACCATCATTGAGAAAAAGATACGTAGTGACCAAAAGTTAATAAATATCGGATTCAGCACATTGATGAAAATCCATCAGTTTTTTGCTTGTGTAGCGCCCCGCTAGTCAGCGCGCTACAAAAAGATACTGCACCCCTAACAGAAGATGCAGTATGCTTTATCGTGGTAGGGGGGTAGTAGAAGCCTGAAGCTCCATCACCACACACACACACCTAGTGATAGGGGACCAATCAGATGCCTGTTACCAGGGTAACATGTCCCGGTGGGAGGAGAACCTAGGTTATAAAGTGAGTGGGGAAAGCAGGGAAAGTGAGAAGTAGAAAAGGAATGGTGAGGAGAGGAGTGGAAGTGAAAGAGAGTGTAAAAGAGGAGAAGTAATGGGGAGGGCACCTCAACCTGGTGACCCAGAAAGAGAGGGGCAAAGAAGAGGGCGACCAAATGCTCTGGCCAAGTCCGAGGCGGGGATACTGGCTCTGACGTGGATCAGAGGTACATCCCTGAACTGCAAATTACCGGCGTGGTCGATCTCTTCATAGGAGTACGATCCAACCCAACACGCACGGTCCCCACCAGAAGGGGCCTGGTTCAAGAAGCGGGATTTGTGCAGGGCAGCGCAAGGAGGAAGGAGTGCGCAGAGGGAGGACAGAGCAAGTATAGAGAAGGAACATCACCGGAACTTCAGAGGGACACTGCCTACTGCCAGGACCACCCGGTCCACTACCCAAGCTGTAACAACTGCATACCCTGTAAGCTGCAGATTACCAGAGTAGAGTACTCACACAGCGTGAACAAGTGTTTGTGTTTCTTGGTGAACGGAGGTAATTCTGCACTGCGAAGCAGAGACTGCGCTGCCCCATTCCAGTCCCACACCGCAATGTCTGCACTGACCTACTCCACCATTACACCCTTACAGCCCCGATGACCCCACTCTACCTATAGAGAGCCACAACACCTTGCTGCCGCCCATCACCCCGGAGATCCCAGCAACGCCCGATGCCATCACCGGATCTACAGGTGGCGTCTTTTGAACTTCATAAACTTTATTATTTTTTCTTTTCTTTTTTATTGTCACCACAAGGGCACAGGCTCAGGCACCGACCACCCGTGACATCCCTGCACCCAACCGCCCAAGACCGGAGTACCCCAGACCCTTGTGGGCCCGACACTTGTAAGAAAAAAAATAATATTTAAATTTGGCCTAAGATGGCATAACCAGTGAGACAAAAGAGGAGGAATGATAGGAAGAATAATATTTCTCCCCAAGGCCAAATGGTGAACTTCTTGGCTAAAATAATAGAAAGTACTGTATATTAGTTTTATGAATAAACTGTGCTGTTTCAATCCTGTTTTATAGTTTAATCTGATTATATCCCTGATGCTTGTCTCTGCTGCCACCTGCTGGCCAGACCTTTCAATTCTTTCTGCCTTTCCTTGTCCAGCCTATGGGGGTGTGGCTCCTGCACGTGCTGTTGTCTCTTCCTGTTTTGCCAGTCATTAGGAGACATTTTCTACTGGAGAGAGTTCCATTCTCATAGAGCTGGAGAAGCAAAGTTTTTGACCCACAAGTAGCGACTGCAGAGACAAGCTTCATACAAGACTTCAATGCCATGTTTTGGATCATTCATCTATGGAATAAACCAGCATTGTTTTCATCCTAACGTGTGTACGCTTATCTGAGACGCTGCTCCGGGTCCTGTCTGCCCCTCTTATTGGAAGTACAAAGGTAAGAAGGAACTCTCACCCCATTATACAACCAGCATGCCTTTATCGCCTTTAAGTGGGAACAGAACAGTCAAAAACTCTGGTTGAAAGCTCCTACCAGCTAGAAAACTGCCTTACAGCCCAACATCCAGCTATAGATCTCCATGTGCCCTGTCCCTCTGTGCATTAATCTGCCCAGCAACAAGCCTTGTGTATCTGTCTGCCTGCAGCAGTGCACGTCTGGACAAGCCTAGAGGAAGCCCTCCCACCTGGCACGTCTTGTATCAGCTCTGCCTGTACTGTTATAAAGAACTGTTTTTATGCACCTGCGGTTTCCTTCTGCCACATCGCTTCCATAAGCCTGCAGTACACTATACCTCATTACTGCACATCGGCGAGCTGCGAACCCCAAGTTTCGTCAAAGCCACCTTGGGAATCCCATCCGGGAGTTCCCGCAGAGCCGCACAGCGATTTTCGGACCCCTATTCAAAAGTTGAGTTTTTTAAAGAGACAGTACACCTTTATTCAAAATGGCCGAAAAGGACCTCGGACAGGCTCATACTGCTGAAACAGAGCAAATACAACCTGATACCGTCTACGATGAAGCCCAGGAGGCAGACCCCACGTCTCAAGCAGACCAAGTTACCCGACCAAAACGTTCTTATAAACCAACGGTAAAGGCAATTGAAAACTATCACGCTATGAAAGATGAGCTAAGTGAACGCCTGGAAGAACAGTGGGAACGCGTCGCCTCTTACATGTTGAGACTTGAACCCTCGTCAGGCGACGCCGCAAGCTTACAATCTGTTATGGAACGGCTGAACGCCGCCCATGAAGGATACAAGAGACTGTCAACAAGGTACATTGCCCTTCTAAAAGACTTTAATTCTGATGAATGCCTTTCAGACCTCAGTAAGGCGCTAGAGACGGACAAAGGGAGAGATGCCAAGGTCCGACACGCCATAAACAAGGCCGAACACCGTATCTCTCACCTGCAAGAAACCAGATCACACCGATCGACCTCATCTAAACGCTCCTCTCGGTCATCCAGGTCATCATCCTCAAGAAGTTCAACCATGAGCGACAGGATACTAGAAGCCCGCATAATAGCAGTGGAATCCAGGGTGAGACGTTCTTTCACTGAGAGAGAAGCAGAAGAAAAAAGGACAGAAGCAAGGGCAGAGGCAAAAAGGGCAGAAGCAGAGGTGGAAGCAAAAAGGGCAGAAGCAGAGGCAAAAAGGGCAGAAGCGGAGATGGAAGCAAAAAGGGCAGAAGCAGAGGCTAAAAGGGCGGAAGCGGAGATGGAAGCAAAAAGGACCGAAGCAGAAGCGGAGGCTCGAATACAGATCCTTCGGTCACAGATGGAAGAGGAGGTTGCGCTAGCTAAAGTAAGACTACTCGAGCAGGCATTGATCCAAGGTCTTGATCCAGCTAACTCGCCACCACTGGAAACGGATGATCCAGTCGATCGCACCAGAGACTATGTGCTAAACCGGGTACATGTAGCGACCCCGGTTTACAGTACCGTCCAAGTCAACGACACCAAAACCCCCAACATACTTCTAAAGGTGCCAGTACCCTCGAAGGCGCCCGAGCTAATTAACGACAGTCGCCGAGAGATACCCTCTCAAACACAGTCACCACCACAAGATGACAACCCAGCGTTTCCTGGCCCACCTTCACAGCTCAAGCGGTATTCGTCAGATTCTTCAAGGGCTAAACCACAGCTCAACCCTGCAGCAGCATCATTCTACCCGGAAACAGCTCATCCATTCACGCCAGGCGGTCCATACGCCCCAGGGGCATCACGAGTCGTCGTGGCAACAAGTGGTGAGAAGTCGGACATGTCCGAGTTTGCCAGGTTCATGGTGAGCAGAGAGCTAATCAGTACTAGTCTTGTGAATTTTGATGATCGTGCAGAGAACTACAGGGCCTGGAAAGCAACCTTCAAGGCAGCCATCGCCAATCTCAACCTAACCGAAGAACAGGAACTCGACCTCCTGATCAAGTGGTTGGGCCCAAGCTCTTCAAGCCGTATCAAGAGCCTCAGAACCGTCTATGTAGGACAAGCAGAAGCAGGTCTCGCCGCCGCATGGCAAAGGCTGGAACGCACCTTTGGCAGCGCGGAAGCAATAGAGAAAGCCCTATTCAAGAGACTGCAGGATTTCCCAAAGATCAACCTTAAAGAAGTGCACAAGCTCCAAGACCTAAGTGATCTGCTCATGGAGCTGGAGCTCGCCAAAAGAGACCCTCGTCTGTCCGGGCTGTGCTATCTGGATTCAGCCCATGGAGTAAACCCAATCGTGGTGAAGCTGCCATACAGTCTGCAGGAGAAATGGGCAACGTCAGTCTCAAGGTACAAAAGAGTGAACGACGTCACCTTTCCCCCATTTATCCACTTCTGCAGATTCATTGACGAGCAGGCCCAGATGAGGAATGACCCCAGCCTCGACTTCCTAGAATCCAACACTTCGGCAGCTGCAGCAACTCCAGCATCAAGGTATGAAAGTGCTACACAAAAACCCAGAGACACTAAGAGAGCTGTGAGTGTTAGAAAGACCGAACTACCATCACCCGCAATGCCCACAGACGAACAGAACACTGTCTCACCACGAGATAAGTCTTTCAATCATGAATGTCCCATCCACAAAAAACCACACTCACTGACCAAGTGCAAGGGGTTTAGATCCAAAACCTTACAGGAGCGCAAGAAGATCCTCACTGAGCTTGGGATTTGCTTCAAATGCTGCGCATCACTTGAGCACATGGCCAAGGACTGTAAATCCACAGTCAAGTGTGGGGAGTGCCACAGCGAAAAGCACATTTCAGCCATGCATCCTACTCGGCTAGCTAGAGACACACCGGCTACAGTCACCACCGCTCCCGCTCCAAGTCATGGCGGGGAGCCACAGAATCAGACTGACACCGCCACAACTGTTTCCTGCTCATGCTCAGAGGTATGTGGAGAGGGCCGAATGGAGAAATGTTGTGCCCGAATATGCCTCATCAAGGTTTATCCCGAGGGACGCCCAGAAAAGGCGATGAAGGTGTATGCCATCATAGACGACCAAAGCAACCGGTCCCTGGCAGGAACCAAATTCTTTGAAGCCTTCGGAATTAGTGGACCATCAGAACCCTACACCTTGAACACCTGCTCAGGCCGCATAGAAACTAACGGCAGAAGAGCCCGGGGATTCATTGCTTCTCCTATCAATGGGAAGACTGAAATACCTCTACCAACGCTCGTTGAATGTGACCAAATACCCAGCCACAGGAGTGAAATTCCTACCCCAGAAGCTGCACTTCATCAACCACACCTGAAACACCTCGCGAGCGTTATCCCACCTATAGACAACAACGCGGAGATTCTACTCCTGCTCGGCAGAGACAACCTGAGGGTACACAAGGTGCGACAACAGTGCAACGGACCTGACTATGCACCATACGCCCAGAGACTGGACTTGGGATGGGTAGTCATAGGAAATGTGTGTGTTGATCGATCAGAAATCGACTCCTTCAGGACCTACGTGCACGGAGATGGGTGCACAACCTGCCTAAGACCATGTCCTCATCACGATGAAGTGAAGAAGCCCCCAGACTCAATACAGCTACCCGACGTCGCTTCTTCCCTGCGTACCGACAACTTAGGAAGATCAGTCTTTCACGCAACCTATGGTCTCCGAATAACCGCGTCAGAGGCAGAGTCCGAGTATGGCACAGACGCGAGAGACTTTGTTGAAAAAGACTTTTACGTAGATGACGGGCTCAAATCACTACCCACCGAGGAAGCAGCCATTGATTTGCTCAAAAGGACCCAAGGTCCAGAGTTCCTGCTGAGACAGTCGGAGGAAGCTGTCCAGGAAAACTTCAGCATCCTAGATCCAGATAACGATCCAGATGTCCGAACTGAAGTCAACACCCTGGCCACCAGTGCAGAGGAAGCTTCCAACCTCGGCTGCCAACCTTTTGAACGTTTCTCCAGCTGGACAAGACTCGTCCGGACTGTCGCCAGGTTAGTGCACATCGCCAGATGCTATCGTACAGACCTAAAAAACAGAGACTGTCATCGCTGGCATGTGTGCCACAAACCCCTTTCTGCTGAGGACATCTCCCATGGTGAGTCCCTCATAATACGCCACCTCCAACAGAGCGAATTCGCCACCGAATGGAACTGTTTACACAACAAACAGCAGATTCCACTAAGAAGCCCTCTCGCCAATCTAAAC
This sequence comes from Allobates femoralis, assembly GCA_033576535.1. Taxonomy (NCBI): domain Eukaryota; kingdom Metazoa; phylum Chordata; class Amphibia; order Anura; family Aromobatidae; genus Allobates; species Allobates femoralis. Next base: position 255,932,591 of record JARQOC010000004.1, read on the forward strand.
CCGATTATGGACAGTTTTGGCTTACTTAGAGTCGGCGGTCGTTTAAATCAGGCTCGTTTCGGAGTCGCAGAACAAAATCCTCTCATCATTCCCAACAAACACCACGTTACAGTCTTGCTGATCCGACATCACCATGAAAGGACTGAACACCAAGGCAGGCAGATCACAGAGGGCGCCGTACGGTCGGCAGGCCTTTGGATCATTGGAATGAAGAGACGTGTAGCACAAATACTCCATGATTGTGTGCATTGTCGCAAAACGAGAGGAAGGCAACTGTGCCAACAAATGGCTGATCTGCCTGCAGACAGACTTTCTACGGAACCACCTTTCACCTACGTGGGCCTAGACGTGTTCGGACCATGGATGGTATCCTCACGCAGAACGCGTAGCAGCCGAGCAGACAATAAGCGGTGGGCTGTGCTATTCACCTGCATGAGTGTTCGAGCCGTTCACATTGAGGTGTTAGAATCCATGGATACTTCCTGCCTGATCAATGCCTTAAGGAGGTTCTTTGCCATTAGAGGACCAGTAAAGCAGCTGAGGTCCGACCGTGGCAGCAACTTCGTCGGTGCATGTAGAGAGCTGAACATCGACACCAAGCCAATCCAAGACCAGCTAGCAGACAAGGGTTGCACCTGGATTTTCAATTCTCCTCACAGTTCTCACATGGGAGGCTCCTGGGAGAGGATGATCGGGATCTCACGCAACATCCTGAACTCCATGCTAAAGGACGTTAACTCCTCAAGACTCACGCACGAGACTCCAGTCACTCTTTTAGCCAAAGTCTCAGCCATCATCAATTCGAGACCCCTCGTGCCCGTGACAATGGATCCAGAGGTACCAACCATGCTGACTCCCACTATCCTTCTTACTCAAAAAATTGACAACGCGGTAATTCCCAGCGGAGACTTCACTCACGCCAACACCTACCAAAGACACTGGAAACGAGTCCAATATTTGGCCGACTACTTCTGGAATCGATGGAGAAAGGAATACCTCACCGTTCTTCAAGGAAGAAGGAAGTGGCGACATCCCAAGCCAAATATCAAGGAAGGAGACCTGGTCCTTATGAAAGATGAGACCACTCAAAGAACTGACTGGCCTCTGGGACTTGTTACTAAGACACTACCTAGCCAGGACGGCAATGTGCGGAAGGTGGAGCTAAGGGTCTTCAGGAAAGGTGAGACGAAGACCTTTGCAAGGCCGATCCACGAACTCATTCTGCTGTTGCCCGCAGAGAGCGCCACTACGGGATGAACGCTTCCGGACCTGAACTTTAACCGTTTTTCTTCTCATTTTTGGTTTTTTGAATTTGAATTGTTGTATTAACATGCCCTTCGTTTTAGGTATTGTTATGGACTAATAGTGGAATCCCCAAAGTGAATTCCAGACGGGGAGTGTGCTGTTTCAATCCTGTTTTATAGTTTAATCTGATTATATCCCTGATGCTTGTCTCTGCTGCCACCTGCTGGCCAGACCTTTCAATTCTTTCTGCCTTTCCTTGTCCAGCCTATGGGGGTGTGGCTCCTGCACGTGCTGTTGTCTCTTCCTGTTTTGCCCAGTCATTAGGAGACATTTTCTACTGGAGAGAGTTCCATTCTCATAGAGCTGGAGAAGCAAAGTTTTTGACCCACAAGTAGCGACTGCAGAGACAAGCTTCATACAAGACTTCAATGCCATGTTTTGGATCATTCATCTATGGAATAAACCAGCATTGTTTTCATCCTAACGTGTGTACGCTTATCTGAGACGCTGCTCCGGGTCCTGTCTGCCCCTCTTATTGGAAGTACAAAGGTAAGAAGGAACTCTCACCCCATTATACAACCAGCATGCCTTTATCGCCTTTAAGTGGGAACAGAACATAAACAAACAGATATGCATCAGTTCTACTTCTGAAAAATGAGAGTGCAGAAGGGTGAGAAGTGTCTTCATACACCCTAAATACCATGCAAAGAAATTAGCAAGAAATAATGTATACCTCCTGCGCAATTTTCTAATATGTCACAACTAAACCCAGGGCACATAAGATATTGCAACTATAAAATCCTGACTGTGATGTGGAACATATTGGATAACTAACCTTAGCAGGTGTATGGATATTAGGAAATTATGGCCGTACTGATACATAAGTCCAATGTAAATGGTAATGTCCTAAATTTGTTCCTTGTGAAATAATTCTCCAATCTAGGTAGGAATCTGATCTGTGTGAGGCTCTGGCTCATAGCGTCTCCTTGAAGTTTGCCAGTTTTGGAGACAGTGCTTGTTTGGTGATGTCACCTGGAGCTACAGTAGCCAGATAGATCAAAGTTCCATCCAATATGTTTCTAAAGTAATGCTTTTCCTCATAAGTCATTGTGAACCTACCCTAGATAGTAAAGAAAGAAAAATGACACATAAAATGTTATCAGTAACCAATGGATTGTAATAGTTTTAACTGACCGAGTACTGTCTCGGAAACTCACAGACTTCAGAGGGTTGCTGCCTGCCAGAGTGCTCTCACACGTATCGGATTCCTACCAAGATCAAAGCATTAGTCAACCACAAACTAACCCAAGACACTACTATTTCCATTGGAGTTAGGCTAGGGTCACACATAGCAATCCGTTTTTGGAAGTGTTTTCCATGACCAATCCGTTTTTTTTGGGTGCTTTTTGAGCCTCCTGTGCCCCTGAACGTTTTTTGGACTTAGTCATTGTTCGCCAAAAAATGCTAGAAAAAATGGATCTGTTTTTCCATAGGGCCCCATGTTAACAAAAAGGGTACGTTTTTAAAAAACGTTCCTAGAAATGTTTTTAGGTGCAGAAAAAAACGGACTAAGGGCTTATGTGTGACCCTAGCCTTACACTGTTTATCAGGACAGCCTTCATTTCCTACAGCTACTAAGGTGAGTAGACTATGTTGTCCATTATGTTCTACAAACAATTAGGCAGGTACAGGTTATGTCTGCTGTGTTTACTTGTGACTTGTTGGACAATAGTGGAGGAGGTATAGATTTATTTTATGCATACTTTTCTTATTTTAGTACTTAATATTTTTCAGAACTTTGCTCAACTAACCACTGGCTGTTTTCTACGCTAAATAAGACTGGGTGTGCCTAAGAGAATTTGTCAGCATGGTAATGTAACTTAAAGACATGACTGTAATGGACCTGTAATACTGTTTAAAGTGATAATTTTGGTGAAGAAATCCACTTAGTTGTTCCTCTTTAATCAGCATTTGACGTTTTTTGCTAATTAGATGCACAGAAGCCGGACTGTACAGTGCCTGTACCTTCTTCCTCTGTTTGAAATCTCAGACCGAGAACAGGAGGAGTGGCTGGGGAATCACAGAAAGGGAGGAGAAAACTAGGTGTACAGTCTTTCCCCTGAGCACTGAAATCTAATTAGCAAAAAACTTCAAATCAGCGATGATTGGTGGGGGCTACTGTGTTACCATTGGCTGTCCAGCACAGGGTGCCTTCTTTGATGAGCTGTCACTTCAGCACCACACGCATCTGCACCTACACAACAGCACACTACCTAACTCCAATGACGCGACCATTCAGTAGTGCAAGATAATGTCGTGGTTCTGAAGATGTGCTATGTACGAACTCATCGCAAATGGGTGTCATAGGGCACGCACTGCCATGCAGTCCGATTTTGGTGATGCTGTTGTGTTTACTATGCGACTCCCACTCCGCGGCTGGCTGCCTTGTTATTGTACACAATGTTGTTTGGCGGCGCTAGTGTGCGTCATGATGTCATGATGTTAGTTTCGCTTTCGCTCTTCATGCCAGGTGCCTGCAACTCCCCTGCACATACCAGCACAGTCATGGCCGCAGCACAGTGCGCAGCACCTTGGGGTCTTGCGGAGCTACTTCTCCTGATAGATATTGCTGACTGCCATGACTACTGGTGTGAGCACCACCACCGCCACCCACGGCTGCACAAACGCAGCATCCAGTGAAGGATACAGTGTGCTCTACTGTGCAAACTGGGTGTGGAGAGGACCTGCAAGCAGATCCAGAAAAAGATTGTGGACCTGAGGCACAAGTACCCAGGCCGCATTGTTGATCTGCGGGCCAGGATTGCAAGGCTGCGTGGTGAGTATGTGACAAGGCTCAACACACACATTGCAACCTACATATACTAAACACTACAAAACCATCATGTATGCTTGTACTAGGCCACATAATGTGGCACCAAACACTATGTAGATTTCTCACCAATGTGCCTCTGCACTTTGCCAACACTGCAACATGTTAGTGTGCGACTAAGTCATTATCCATAGCAATGGGCTTGTCTTGAGTGTATCTCAACGTGTTTTTTGGCAAATTAAGTTGGGTGCAGCAGGTCAATGTTCCCCCTACATATCAATGCCATGGTGACCACACATATAAAACGTTGGCACACATATGTTGAGCCTCTGAGACATACAGTGTAACCACACACAAATATAAGTAAACCCACACTGAATACAATATGTATGTTATGTGTTGGCAGCCATGCTGCAAACACCTGTGTTCAAATGGCTCAGCTACCTAGTTTCCAAAAACCAGCTAACATGCCAAACCAAGTTAAGTAGTGAAATCATCTTATTTCACCACTGTTGTTGCCCTGCAGTTCGAATAACTTGATGGGCCAAAACACAGTATATGCCCCAACAATTACAATTCCGCCCAACATTCACGCTGTCCGGACACTGTCAAATACACTAGTTGGACGAGCCATGTTGTATCCCTTTTGTGTAAATGCTGGGTCCTTCTGCTTTATGTTCCAGATGATGAGGATTGGATTCTGGGGAGCAGCAACACTCCCCCCCGCCACCCGGGATGTCACCACCACCTGGTCCTGAGGCCCCAATCAGCCCAGTACCATCAGGGACACCACCATCCCCTGCTCCTGAGGCCCCACTCAGACCAGCACCACCAGGGACACCACCATCACCTTGGCCCGAGAGCGGGAATAGTGAGGTGGCCTCACCTCCCCCTCAGATGGTGGCTGAAGGTTCCCCATATGTTGGTAAGTGTCTGCTAACGCAAACACCATGACCAATGTCCTAACTGCTGTGTCTTACAAACATGATTTTTTAAAAATGTATGGTTAACATTCTAACTGTTTTGCAGAAGGCGCTGGAGCACGTGCGGCCGGCTGGGCGATCAGCACATCGCCATCTCCACCTGATGGAACATGGGATGGTGATGCAGAGCGTAAGTATCTTCACTTTCATTACACACAATGTAACACATCCACATAGCCTGCAACATCATTAACCTCATTTTTTTCCCTACAGCTGTACCAACTATTTCGGATCTGCTGCTGGCACACCAGGAGGCCCAGCAGCACCTACAGAGGGCACACCAGGAAGGGCAGCAAAAACTTGCCCGCCTGGGTGCCATGATTGGTGCCCTCCAGCGACACCAGACCCGCATGGCCCGTGACCCCTCCGCCCACCAACAATAATGGGCCCATAAACTCAAACTGATAATTGTCCATGTTGGACCCTGTTTTTGCCCCAATTTGCCCTGTTGGCACCTTATTTTTTTTGTTCAGGCCATGTTGGCCTTTTTTCTTGTAGTGTGCCACATTGGGACGGTGTGTCGTGTGTCATGGCTACGCCGAAACCAACACAGCCTTGTTGTGTGTGCTGGCAATGTTTGCCACACATGTTGTTGATGATTAAAATTGTTAAACCAGAAGCCAGTTTTGTCGTTGTTCCCCACAACCACATGTTTTTGTTTTACATATTCAATGAGGCAAACACAGTGGCCCATGTTTGACTCCCAGCTCTATGTAGTCACATAGTTAGCATGTCACCATACTGTCCCATAACTACCACTATGGCCCACAATGTGGCCGGAATGTACCCTAGATGTGTCCCACATCCAACCCACTCCTCCACACACTTGTGTAGGTAACACAGATATGGACATAGTGCAAGTTAACAAAAATTTTATTAGGTTTTATTTTTTAACCAAGAAATTAACAAAAAAGGCCTAAATGAGCCATACTTCTGCCAAAACACAACCCCCGCCCCTAAAGTTGTTAAATAAAAGGCTGTGGCCAGTCCATAAGGGCAACGTAGTGCATTGGCTAGTAGTGTCCTGCTCTCTTCATCATCCTCTGCTGCATCCGACAATCGCGCCTCCACCCCTCCTCATGGTACACCCATCTACCATGGGAGGATAATATTTTGCAGGTGGTTCTTCTTGGGGGAGGTGTAGTATCTGGAGGTTGGGATTTCCTCACCCTGCATCTGGCAGGCGCAGTGGGCCATGGGGAGGTCTTCTGTGGTACGGCCATCATGGCCCCCCATCGCAGCGACCCATCTACGCCCGCCTCCAGGACATGAAACATGGCCCGCTCTGCGATGGTCCGCTGCTCTGGCTCCATCTGGGCCAGCAGTTCGCTGGCGACATACCCAAAACCAGAGCCGGGTGTCCTCTCACGGTCGAGAAGGACCTGTTTTGCCTAGGAACCCAGCTCTGTATTTGGTGGGGCAGGTGGTCTTCTATGAATCTCAGAGCTGGGCCCTGGACCCGGCCCCCCACCACTGGTCTCGGGCACTGGCTCTCCCGCAGATGTTGATGGGAGAGCCTCGCCAGCTGCTGACTCTTCACTGGAGCCAGGCGCCAGAAGGGTCTGAAAAAGAAAACAAACACATCAAAAACGTGAAGCAGTATCATTGATCACAATCGTCGGCACCCTCAAACCAAGCACACAACATACCATGTAGAAAGCCACAGAAACAAAGAGAACAGTACAGAGCTTCAAAAGGACAACAACTGCACTAGTGACGTATACTCACCTGCGGAACCAACATATCTAGGGAAAAAAAAATCAAACAACATAAACAGCCACACACACAATAAAAAGAAGGGTATGTGCCTTTTAGCAGCGTTTTTACAGCTGTTTAGGCATGCTGCAAACCATTTCCTTTTTGAAAAGTAGGCTAACTTGTTACTGCGTTTTACCTACAGTCAATGGGACAAACGCAGAAAATCCCCATCTAGAACATACGGTTTAAAAACAAACCTTTACCAAAACACCAAATCCCATAATAAACACAATCTACCACCCCCACATTTTAAAAACACGTAGGTATTCTACTTTGAAGGACTGTATGATCCTCAGGTTTAGGTGGGTTCAGGAGTGCTTCAAAACCCACCTGTGGGCACAAACCCAAAAAGATGCCTTTTACAGAACAGTGAAAGACAAAGGTAAAACAGATGGACAAGGGTGATTAGGAAATACATGCAGCAAATCACACTTGTGTAGCAAACATGGTGGACCCCTCACACACACAAACACAATTACCCACCTCCTGCGGCGGGGATGGGTCTTGGGGTGGGCCTAGTGAAGGCTGCCGACGGCGCATGCTGCACCGTGTTCCACACGGCCCCTCTTGGCCCAGGGTGAAGGTGAGGAGGTCATGGTACCACAAAGTGGGCTTTGGGACCGCCTCAGCTCCAGCCCCGGACCGTGCCTCAGTGTACTTTTTGTGGGCACGCTCGAACGCGGTGCGCAGGCCTTTGCTCTTCTCGGCAACCTTCATTGCGTCCCACCTCTTGTGGGGCTGGAGGCGTTTTGCCAGCACCACAAGAGGTTTGTAGGCCGCACCCCGCGCTGCCAGGTCGTGATATTCAGGCAGTGCCGTCCGCCACAGGCATTCGTGCTCCTGATACAAGGTGAGGAGTTGGGTCACAAACTCCGGATACACCTCCATCTGTGAACAATTTTAACATATAAACATTCATGGTGTCAAACACATGGCCAACATACATCACACACTACTCTGTGTCTACATCCCCTCTGGTGTCACGGAAATAACATGTGTGGATCATGTATGTTGGCATGTGGGGCACCCTTGCTGAAGGAGGCAACAATATGCTGTGATATTAATTTAGTTATGGCTTTGTGAAGTTAAAAATTTCCAAAATATAGTAATGATGGCCCATGACATTTGGAAAACACACAGCTCCCACACTGAAGTAGCCCAGCCCAACAATGTTCTGCCTTGCACATAGACATGGCTAGATAACTACTTTACAATGTGTAGTACAGAATTACGTTTGACAGAAATACTAACTGAGAACACTAGATACACTTCTACATGACACTCCCTGAACTGACTTAGAATGCGTCTAAGCAGCATGTAGCAACAACAACAGCGTCTCCCAAAAAACATTACCACGCAAATAAGATACCCATGTGAGTACACTTACCTCGGTCCAACAGAGAAATGTTGATTAGACACTACTAGCTCAATGCACATTCCAGTCTGGACAGGGGCTAGCCGAAAACAGGGGTTATTTATCCTGACATTGACCAATCATCAAACACCAATTAGGCACATTACTTTGCAACACCTGCGAACACCCATGCGCCTGCTGATTACGTGACGACAAAGCGTTGTGACTGGTTGATTCACAGATGAAATGTGCTCAGGCTTGCTGCCCAGAGACATTAAGTAAGTAGTTGTGTGCAACTTGTGTGCAAGCAACGTTTTTGTGTCCGGGAGAAAAATCCGAATTCTCCCGGATTCTTACAGAGAGATGGCTCTGCCATCCGGCTCCATCCGGCCCCATAGGACACTATGGGGCCAAAATCCAGTCCGGGGCTGTCTGGTTTACACCAGACAGCCACGGATCGGACGCTGCCATAGTGTGAAGCCAGCCTGAGCAGCACAACAAAAGACATGGCTTTACAGACAGACAGAGGTAGTCTCTCGTGCAGTGCTTTCATTACTTCAGGGGAGGATGCGGTTTCAATCACAGCTGAAGGTGTCTGCTCGGTAAAATCATCACAATGCTTATCTTCCCTTCTCCCCAGAAGGTGTGTAACAAGACCCTGACCATATCTGGTAAGATAACATCAGACAATTACACTAATATCACATGACCGCAAGCGGCCAATCAGCACTGGGAATGCCCCCTCTGACATCATGGCAGGTCTTTTTCCATTAGTACATGGCCTTCGCACAGCACCGGATGCGGATGGCGCGAACAAGCCGGCGGAGAGGTAAGTATGAAAACTTTATTATTTTTAATACTTCTGGCTTTGTTTAATTTTGATTTTGTAATGTATATTAATACACTGCGAAATCAAATGGGGGCGGTCACACATGGCACAGAGGGGAGGAGGAAGCAGGATTCTTTCTCCCCTCTGTGAGATCGCTCCTCCCCCGGCCCGTAAAAAAGCGTGCTGTCTGAACAGCACTGCTTCTTTTTTTGCGTTTTTTTGCTCAGGTAAAAAACGCTGGTAAAAGCGCCCTCGCAAAAAAGCGCAAAAAAGCGCTATGTGTGAACGTAGCCTAATAGTGTGCTGCTAAAGGTACCTTCACACACTGCAACATCGCTAGCGATATTGCTGCAACGTCACAGGTTTTGTGACGTCACCGCGACCTCTTCAGCGATGTCGCAGTTTGTGACACACACCAGCAACCTGTGAGGTCGCTGGTGGCTGCACATCGCTCAGGACCATTTTTTGATCCTTGGTCTCCCGCTGGTCAGCACGCATCGCTGTGTGTGACCGCAGGAGACCAGCGATCCAGCAACCTCACAGGCTGGTATCCATGAAAAACACCGGGTAACTAAGCAGCGCGCGCTGCTTAGTTACCCGGTGTTTATCATAGTTACCGGTGTTCTCCCTGCTTAGCGCAGCCTGTAAGCAAGTGGACGCTGGTAACTATGATAAACACCGGATATCTAGGCAGCGCTGGCTAGATACCCAGTGTTTATCGTAGTTACCAGCGTCCTCCCTGCTTACAGGCTGCGCTAAGCAGGAAGGACATCGGTAACTATGATAAACACTAGGTAACTAAACAGGGCGCTATGCTTAGTTACCTGGTGTTTATCATGGATACCAGCGATCTCACAGCTGCTGAGTCGTTGGTGAGTCTGTCTGTTTGACAGCTCACCAGCGACTCCAGACAGACTTTCCAGCGATCCCGGCCAGGTCGGATCACTGGGGGGATAGCTGGAAAGTTTCTGTGTGTAACTGGGCCTTAATACAGGGGGCATCACAGCTACAAAATCACTGTCACTTTGTCTTAAGGTACCTTTACACGCCGCGACGGCAGGCTGGATACATCCCACTACAGGCTACAAATGTAGCTTGTAGCGCCAATGTAGCCCGTCGTAGCGGCGTCTGAAGACGTGACGCTACAGCCGGCAACAGATACATCTGTTTCCTAGGTCTGCTCGAAAACTGATGGCTACAACGCCGATGGTAGCGAGCTGTATCGGCGTGTAAAGAGGCAACGGAAGGGAACTCGGCACAGCCTGCGATGTAGCTGCAATGTAGCTAAGGCGTGACCCTGGCTCCGTGTTACCGCGCCCCATGTGCGATCATTGGTGGAAGCTGCTGCATGACGATTGGTAGTCGCTGCATAGGGAGGCATATTTAAAGGAGCTGACGAGTCACACTACACAATTGCTCGAGCGTGCTGTATTACTCAGCCTCCTGCGTTGCCTGCCCAATCAGGATGTTATTGCTTTGTCCTATCAGCGTACGGACGGCTCGTAATCCACAATTGTAGCACGCCTATGTGCTGGCCCTGCTGCACCAGGTCCGCCCATAGTAGCTGGTTATAGCGGTGTGTAAATGAGCTACAGCTGGCTACTTGAGACACCCGGCGATGTAGCTAGCTATAGATGTAGCGTGGCGTAGCGCATCTTGTGGCGGCGTGTAAAGGTGATGCGTTGACCGTTTGTAACCTTTGAGCGTGCTCGTGCACGTGAAGTAGCGGGATGTATCCAGCCTGCCGTCGCGGCGTGTAAAGGTACCTTAATAAATGAATACTGACAGTGTGCACTCATCACTAACACTGCACAGAGAGACAGGCAGGGGAATATGCATGAGACATTTACATACAATTGGCTAGTCAGCAAGAGACTATAGAATTTCAAATGTATTAAATGATAATTAGGGCTTTGACTAGTTGAGAGGGTGTTAGTTCCTCTGACTAGTCGGCCCACTTAGCATGTTATCATGCAACCTTTGGGTGTGATACCATGATTTACTACCCAGCGTAATTTGCATCTCAATACAAAACTGCATATGTGTGCAGTTTCGTACCTCTCAGCACTGAGCATTTCGCTCATCGGGTATATGCCGCCTTCAGAGAGGCTCACTGCGCATGATCAGAAGTTGATGCATTTCCGGTCATGCACACTACGCCTCTCTCAGCTGGGACACGTACATCAAGTTTCAGAGTAGAGCACATGAGCGGACGTGCGGAAGACTTTTGATCATGCGCAGTTAACCTCTCTGAAGCTGAGAAACATACATCCAAAATCAGAGAAGCTCAATGCTGGGACTGCAAAGCCGCGCACAATCTTTGTATAGAAACGCAGGTTATGTAAAACATGTTATCCTATCCACACAGGTGTGATAGCACGCTAAGTGGGCCAACTAGTCAAAGCTCTAATTTAAGGACTTGAACCTGTAATAGTCTGATCATTGTTCTATATACAGCAATGTCACAACATTGCTGTATATAGAGGAAAACATAGTCTCCCTTTTACACCAGCCACGGATGGGAGTACCGAGATGACAAACACAGACCCCTGTCTGTCATGACAACTCAAGGGATCAGAATAGCGAGCCCACCTGCCAGCACACATTAAATCCCGCTGTCAGAGATTGACAGGTTAACAGCCACAGGGAGAGCGCTGCTCCACCCACAACTGTTAGAGGTACTGTATATATCAGCTGATTAAATCAGCAGACATGTGCAGGTAAAGATGCAGGCTTGGTGTACGAGCCTGCATCAAAGGTAGGGAGATGACCTATGACTGACATAGCATGTCATGAGTCATTAAGAGGTTAAAGGGGTTGTCAGGCTTTTAGGGTAAAAGTCTGCTGTCACTCTATGTGACTGCAGACTTGTAAATCCTCCCGGCACACGCACTCCATATAAAGAGATGGCGATAATGCCCTGTTTCCCCTTGAAGACACAAATGTCTTTGTTATAGTGTAAAGTGTAATGTGTATTATGTCATGCACTATAGTTTTAGTTATGTGTCACGTGAAAGGTGATATGTGTTATAGTGTTAAATATATTGTGCCAGACAAAAGGGCAATATAGGTTTATGTTTGAGACTAGCTCATAGTAGGAGGGGCTAGTGTAGAGAGAGAGAGAGGACAGTTTCCTGTAAAGTTCAGATAAGGCCCAGAATGTGACAGAAACAGACCAAAGGTCTAATTAGTTGACAAGATGGCATGACTGGGTGTCCCTAGAGAGAGACAGAACCAACACAGAGGTAGGGAAATCCCGAGCAAGAGAAAACCAAGAGATAGAGTTATTGGGTGGAGACAGGTCAGAGGAATGACTGAAGTACTAATTGGCCGAGTGAAAACCGGGTCCAAAGTGAGGAGCAGTGTGGCCCAGAGAAGTTTACAACTCTTGACAGGTCGGGATAGAGCAGAACATATGTGCCGCAGACAAGAGTTTCCTAAGTGTCAGCAAGCTGTAAGCTGGGTCCAGCCATATTGGCAAGTTTCCTTTAAAAGGGAGATAGTGTGGAACCACAGGAGGAAAATATGACTTTCATGGACTGTACTGTGGTGCTAGGCTGGGTTGTGGTGGAGCAGATAAGACTAGTGGAGGTTCAAACAGGTGAAGCAGAGGAAGTGAAGAAATCATGTCAGAAATGCTCTGTGTTAATGAAACATACAAAAAGACATGTGCCTGCTATCTTATGTACAAAGTTGTTACCAAATTGCTGTTGAATAAAATCATATTTTTTAAAGAACTAGTGCTCTCACAATGAACTAGTTATCATCTGGTCATGGCAAGCCAAATCCATTGCCATCATGGAATTAGGCTAGGGTCACATTAGGGTCAGCCCTTCGGCTGACGGATCCATTAAAAACTTAGCATTTGGCAGTCTGAGCGCATAGCGTTAATGTGCTGTAATGCTGCACTTAGGCTCCCTATACAATCCTTATGGGTACCTCTCTCACAGCGCAGCCAGCCGCTTGACATGCAAGTGCCAGATATGCGCTTTTGATGAGTGCACAGGAAAACGCTGCAGACCGCATTTCCTGTGTGCTCATCAAAAGCGCATATCCTGGAGATCTCTGTGGAGCCGGAGGCTGCGGTAAGCATCCGGTTGCCATAGAGATCAATAGCCAGGCAGCGCATAGTGTTACTTGCTGGTATTTCTATGTGCTGAGACAGAAATTTTCTACGTTTCTGCCGGATGCGCCAGGCTAGGTCTGACCCCAGCCTTAGTAAAAGTCCACACACCCAGCCAGGGCTCCCTCTGTCATGTAGTGTGCCGAGACGCAGACTACCACCTGTGCCATGCTAGAGCTGCTGCAAGCAAATAATACTGAAAGGGTTATCCACTGACAGAAAATCATATCTTTAAAATTGTTGGAAATTGAAGCGCGAAGTAAATTAGAAAACTGCCGAAATTTTATTTATACTGTGATTAATTTCTATTCATATCACATCTGAAAAACAAATTGTATGTGGCTTCTAAGAGAAAGTTTGTTTTCTTGTCTTGTGCTTAGGCTCCATAGTGTCTAAAATCTCAATTTACTTTTCATTTATTAATCATCAGAATTTTATTAATTAGGCTGTTTCATCCTTTTTAATATAGTATATGTCAGAAATTGTATGACTTTCTAAATCTTTGTTATTACAAATTTAGTTGTAGTCACCCCCGGGGCCTGCAGATTTTACCTTCGATGACTTTGCTTCACATTACAAAGTACAACTGTCCCCGAAGTTTGGATAAAGCAAGCATGGTTTTAGGATGCCGCCTAGTGGTAGTAAGTGTTTCAAGGAGCAGGCGGTTCAAGTATACTATTCTACACTTGTTTGCCTTAATATTGGTCATAATTCACACCAATTTGAGAAACACAATCTGAATAGCAACAGATAACTATAATTCATGATTTATACTGTATTGTTGTGATTGCCTCAAAAGATAGTGATTTAGCTCATTCCCTGTAACTGAGTAGTGAAAATCATCTATTCAAATACATAGAATGAGGCTCTGTTCACATTACTTCAAGAGTCTTCCTTCAGTGGCTGAAAAGAAGGACTACCAACATTTTTAACATTTTTTCCTCAAATGCATAGCAACAATATATTGTACTAAATTCATACATCTGTTGGGGAAATTATAACGTTCGCGCCGGACTCTTGTGCCTAGCACCTACAGCTGGACTTGACTCTAAGGACCCACACTACATACAGCTACAAATAAATATCTCTTATGGCCACTTTACACGCGGCTATATTTCTAGCTTATCCACAGGTAACTTACTGGCTGCAGTGAAATCATGGAGACATTATTCCATTTGTACACAGCAACAAGATAGAACCATGTCTCCATGATTTCACTGCAGCCAGTAAGTTACCTGTGGATAAGCTAGAAATGTAGCCGCGTGTAAAGTGGCCATCATGGAGACAAGGTTCTATCTTGTTGCTGTGTACAAATGAATAATCTCTCCATGATTTCACTGCAACCAGTAAGTTACCTGTAGCCACCCTAGAAATGTAGCCGCGTGTAAAGGTACCCTTAGAGTACCTTTACACGCCGCAACCAGGGGAGAGATTTTTGGCGGCGATATTTCTCGCTGGAATTATCGCTGCCAAATTCCCGATTTACACACCGCAATAAGGAGGCAATTTGGCGGCGATAATTCCAGCGAGAAATATCGCCGCCAAAAATGTCTCCCTAAGGGTACCTTTACACACGGCTACATTTGTAGCTTGTCACCAGGTAACTTACTGGTTGCAGTGAAATCATGGATACATGGTTCTATCTTGTTGCTGTGTACAAATGGAATCATGTATCCATGATTTCACTGCAACCAGTAAGTTACCTGGTGACAAGCTACAAATGTAGCCGTGTGTAAAGGTACCCTTAGGGTACCTTCTCACGCCACAACCAGAGGAGACATTTTTGGCGGCGAGATTTCTCGCTGGAATAATCGCCGCCAAATTGCCTCCTTATTGCGGCGTGTAAATCGGGAATTTGGCGACAATAAAACCAATGTCGACAGGTTTCGATTTTAAAGCAGTGCTCTAAAACCAGGCGACCGAAGCGAGGCGACATATCGCTGCCAAATTCCCGTTTTACATGCCGCAATAAGGAGGCAATTGGGTGGAAATGTGGCAGCGATATTTCCATGTCGTAATATCGCTGCCACATTTCTCGCCACGGTTGCAGCATGTAAAGGTACCCTTATGGTACCTTTACACGCCGCCACAACAGGATGGATACCAACTGCTACTTCAGTGCACGAGCACAGCCAAACGGTTACAAACGGGAAACGCACCCTCTTTACACGCCGCCACAAGGTGCGCTACGCGACGCTACATCTACAGCTAGCTACATCGCCGGGTGTCTCAAGTAGCCATCTGTAGCTCATTTACACACCGCTACAAACAGCTACTATGGGCGTACCTGGTGCAGCAGGGACAGCACATAGGCGTGCTACAATTGTGGATTACGAGACGTCCGTATGCTGATAGGACAAAGCAATAATACCATGATTGGGCAGGCATCGCAGGAGGCTGATTAATACATGACGCCCGAGCAATTGTGTAGTGTGACTGGTCAGCTCCTTAAATATGCCGCCCTGTGCGGCGACAACCAATCGCAACGCAGGAGCTTCCTCCAATGATCGCATATGGGGCGCGGTAACACGGAGCCTGGGTGACGCCTTAGCTACATTGCAGCTACATCGCCGGGTGTCCAGAGTTCCCTTCTGTGGGTTCTTTACACGCCGATACAGCTCGCTACAATCGACGATGTAGCCATCTGTTTATGGGCAGTGCACGGATACAGATGTATCTGTAGCCGGCTGTGTCGTCCCGTCTTCAGACGCCGCTACTACGGGCGATATTGGCGCGACAAGCTACATTTGTAGCCTGTAGCGGGTTGTATGCATCCTGTTGTGGCGGCGTGTAAAGGTACCTTTAGGCATTACATCTACTGTGTCCACACCATAACTGTAATGTAACTACATTTGCAGTGGTTTGTATTAAAGAGTTCCATCAGTGAAACAAATGATCACCTTTCCATTGGATAGGTGGCAATTTATTGATTGGTGGGGGTCGGACCACCGATCTTAAGAATGGGGAACTGTTTCCCGACAAAGCATTTTTATTCCCTTTGAAATAGAGCAGCAGTTTGGTTGCTGACTGCTGCTCCATTCATTCTTTAATGGGCTGTTGGAAAAAGCTGAGCGCAGCATTAACAGCCCCACAAAGAATGAACGTGGCAGCAGTCGAACATGCAGTTGCATTCTAAGACGCATAAAATCTCCCCATTCTGTCGTTCCGACAGTCAGATCCCAATCTATCAAGCAGTTATTAACTATTGTGTGGATTAAAGGGGTTCTCCAGTGAAAACAAGTTAAATGCATCTCTGCAACTGTGTAATAGAATATCACTGGGCAGGTAAGGGTTAAACTTTGAAGTATTTAATCTGTAATGTAAATACAGAATCTTCACATTATTGATAGCAACAAGAACAGCTTATCCCTATACACAACATAACCCTCTATACTCAGCCACTGAATATAATTCACTATACCAAGGTTAGTAAACCAATAATACCAAATACAGTGCAGAAATGCAGCCATACTACAACCAGACCATATATTACGACCAAAATAGTGACTGACGAAAGTGTCAAAGTGCTGCCCTGGTGCCCTGCACAGAAACAGTACCTCTCCTTTGTTCCCAAATAGAAACATTATCCCAAAAACACAATTAGTGATGACCCCTATTGTGACCACTTCACAGTAGAAATGCCCCTTCCTGAGTTCCCCATACAATATTCCTCTGTTGCCTCTGAACAATAGTAACATTTTTCTTTGCACCCAATGCAGTATTAATTTATGTTTTTGTACTAAAAAATAGTATAAAAAAAGTCCCCCCTTGTAGACTTAAACAGTATAATGGCACAGTGGGCGGCACGGTGGCTCAAGTGGTTAGCACTGCAGCCTTTGCAGCACTGGGGTCCTGGGGTCCTGAGGTCCTGGGTTCAATTGACACCAAGGACAACATCTGCAAGGAGTTTGTATGTTCTTCCCATGTTTGTGTGGGTTTCCTCCAAGCACTCCAGTTTCCTCCCACATTGGAAAGACATACTGATAGGATGTTTAGATTGTGAGCTCCAAGAGAGACAGCATTACTGATGTATGTGAAGTGCTATGGAATTAATAGCCTATATAAATGAATAAATATTATATTATTATTATTATAACGTCCCCCATCCTGACCCTCACATAGTAAAATTTTCCCCCATCCTCCACCATGTACAGTAATAATGTCCCCCGTTCTGGCCCACTTACCGTACTAATGTTACCTATTGTGGCCTCATACAGTATAATTTCCCTCATTGTGGTCCCATACAGTATAATGATTTCCTCTATATTCCGCACACAGGGTAATGTCCCCATTGCTGGCCACATACAGTATAATGTCCCCTCTGTAGTGCCCATACAATTCAATGTCCCCTCAAGGGCCCCTATATAGTATTCCCCCAATCACTATACAGTATCCTATCCTCCTCTGTGGCCCTCATACAGTGTTAATGCATATGTCTGCTTTTGTAGCATCAGTACAGTAATAAAATTCTTCTGTATGCCCACATGCTTGAACAAATGTGTTTTGTTTATTGGACAGTTCTGGCACAAGTTAGGGTACATAAACTTAGTCCTAACGTTTCAGCCTTTTCATTAAAGGGAACCTGTCACCTGATTTTAAGTCCCTACACTCTCTCTAGCTGTCCCTACACCTTCCTAGCAGCTCCCTATCTATCCCTCTCTCATCTAAAGTGGCCCTATTAAACATGTGTAAATGAAGTATAAACTTACTGCAGTCTCCGTGGTTGGGGGACTGGGTAGGCGTGCCCACGCTGCCTTTCTCACACCTCCGTGTTAAAATGCACGCCTCGCTGGGCGGCATTATTCAGGGTCCTCTCTGCCCCCAGTATTTGGAATCTCCCGCCCTCTGTGTAGTTCTATGCACCGGCCAGACGTCACATCCGGCACGGTGTATTATGGGGCCGGTCACGTGATCGGCCCCAGTTCATTATGGGCTTGATCACGTGATCAGCCCGGCTTCAATAAGCGCATTGCGCATGCCGCGGAGACGGGCCGATCACGTGATCAAGCCCATAATGCACTGGGGCTGATCACGTGAGGACAGAGAGGACCCTGAATAATGCCGCCCAGCGGGGCGTGCATTACCACACGGAGGAGTGATGAAGGCAGGTGGCCACGCCTACCAATCCCCCAACCACGGGACTGCAGTAAGTTTATACTTCATTTACACATGTTTAATAGGGACACTTTAGATAAGAAAGGGATAGATAGGGAGCTGCTAGGAAGGTGTAGGGACTGCTAGAGATAGTGTAGGGACTTAAAATCAGGTGACAGGTTCCTTTAAGGCTTTTTTCAAGGTTTTTCTACATTTAAATATACAAAAGAATACAATAAATTTCATTGTACCAATAACATAAAGGAATAAGGAAAAAGAACATAAATGACCATATATAGGTTACATGCATGAATAATGTATAAGCTGTGATGCCATACAATGCATCAATGTAAGTCAATGGGGTCTAACGTAGCGCCCCCCTACGCAAACATTTTTATGGCCAAATTTGAAGAGGACTATGTCGTAAATCATCCGCTAATAAAAGATCATGGTGTCATATGACGATGTTAAATTGACGACATTTTCCTGATTTGGCAAGGCTCAGAGATTGAGCTGTCAACATTCCATGACAGCATCAATTCGTATGATCCAGATCTCTCCTTTACCATCCACTATGATTATACCAAGATTAACTTTTTGACACATTGGTCGAAAAAGGACAGAGGGGCTGGTTGTCTACAGATCTCTACACCAAGCCTACAGACATGAACAGTCTACTCTATTACACCAGCTGTCATCCCAGACATATAAAGAGATCACTACTTCATTCACAACAGACAAGGATCCCTAGGATAGTTTCCGACCCATCCACACGGACTATCAGACATAATGAAATGAGTCTCAAATTCCAGAAACGTTGGTATCCTAAACATGTGACTCAACCATGTGAATTTTCACAGACCAAACCAGCACGCCCCTCACAGGTTGCCTGCATTACCACATACCATCCTTTCCACATGATGGTACATAACATCATTACGAAACACTGGCATGTGTTAAACCATTCATACCCAGGGGTTCCTGAGTTTCAGAACCACTGTTTTGCCTAAAGAGGCCTGGTAATTTGAGGGACCAAATAATTAGAGCTAACATTGGTTCTAATCCAAAATACAGAGACCAACTTTTGGTCAACTCAATGCGAAGGCACTTACCCCTGTTTAGGTTGCATGTAGTGCTCCCACGTCACAAAGGGAACAAAATTTACCCACCTGCATTCTGGAAAAATCTTTAAGATTAAGGGATTCTATATGTGTGAGTCCTCTTTTGTAATCTATCTACTCAAGTGTCCATGTGGTCTCGGATATGTTGGTGAGACCACCCAACATATCCGAGACTGTATTGTAAGCATAAGTCGACCATTAGGTGTGGTCAGACCCTATTGCCCATCCCCCATCACTTCTCTATTCATAGACATTCGACATCCCAACTTCGGTTCCAGGTAATCGAACAATTAGGTAATAGGATCAAACAACTTAGCTGAGAGAATCTTACTGGATTCATCAACTTCAAACACTGGAAGCTTTGGGTTTGAATAGAGAATATGAATATGGACTCTGTCTGCCCCTGTTAATGGAGACTACAGTCTGCATGGTATTGGTTGAATAATGTATACGGATCACCAATTTCTATTGTGTAGGTGATCACTGTCTGTTATAAGTGTAACTTTCACAATTTTCAATTGTTGATGATCTGCCATATTGTTTGCCCGGGTTCTTTATTTTGTCTATTTATGTTTGATATTTTTAATAGATATATGCATTTATCTGGGAACAGGAAGACTGGGTATTAGATTCATCATGTACTTTAACATATGTAGCATAACTTTAAGGAGACTATCCCTTCTAATGCCTGTGATCAGACACTCTTACCCTTACGCACTTAAGGTTAAGACTTACTGTCCGGCATTCTATCTTGTTGCTGTGTACAATGATTGATCAGATTTACTGCAACAAATTCCTTACTGCACCTGTAGCTGTGTGTAAGGGCATATGCACTAGACCTACCCCATCTGCACTTTGTTAGAGGTAGTATTCTCAGCTGTTATCACAGCGACGGCGCATTGCTGAAAGCCGGCACCACCACCCGCACATGCGCACTAGTATGCGTTCCACCACTTATATACTCTTTCTGGGACAGAAAATGAAGAACCAATAAAATTCCTATAATATTGCAATACAACTCACAAACAAAAATGAGATCGATAGTAAAAAAACACTGGGAAATATTAAAAGAGGACAAAATATTGGGGGAAAGATTGAGGGAAAAATATCGGTAATATGGTAGCCCCGACTGTACAAAGTGAAAAAAAATAACATAGATAAAAAGAAAGGAAAACTGTTCACTTTTTAAAAATAAAAGGTGCGATATGCAAGAAAATCCTAAGCAAAAGAACAACTGAATTCATGAAAAAGATTTAAAATATAAGAATGCATTACATGCACAACAAAAAGGGGCGATTTATTGCATTACATGTCCCTGTCACAAGAAATATATCGGCAGAACAATAAGACCAATAAATGTGAGAATTGCTGAACATTTGAGAAATATCAAAAAGGGGGACATGAAACATCCCTTATCTAAACACTATGGGGCCTAAACATGTGGCAAATTTCTAGGGTGGATGCAGGGGACAAAATTAATGGTTGAGTTGAAATCATGGAGAATGATTTTCATTTGTACACAGCAACAATGATGTGAACTTTTGTCATTCATGATTATACTGCAACCAGTAAGGTTACTTACTTCCCTTGAAATGTAGCGTCTTGTAAAGGTGGATACCTAAAACTGAAGGAATGGCTGCACTAGGTTCCAAGGTTTGGGGAGTGCAGGTGGTACAAAAAGATAAAAGAGGTGGGAGTTTTATACAGAAAATGTTCCGCTGTGAAAGGAGATGGATTTTTGATTTGAATACCCTAAAACCTAGTGGAATAAATGCAGGTGTGGAACTTTTTGCATTCATGTGATGGGCCATATAAGTAATCAGGGAGAGGCTGATTCTACTTCCCTTGACAAAGGAGACTGTGTTCTCTGAAACGGCGTTGGGATATACGCTGAACCAGCTGAAGGAAGCGCTGACAGACAAGCCGATATAGAGGCATTCCATAATCTAAAGGAGACCACAAGTGAACTGGTCTAGGAGACCGAAATGTCTCATGCTGGTATCCTGAAGCGGAGCCCATCTGAGAGGAGCCTAATAACCGGAGCCGTGGTGAACGCTGAGCATACGGTTCATTGGTTGGCATACTCATATGAACAGACGAGCGGACAGGACGGCCAGATGCCTGACAGTGGACTGTGTGGAAGGATCTGACAGCATTTTCTAAAACTGCAGGTACCTGCTAATATTGCTCCTTCTGAGTACAATCTCAAAGCCCTTCTGCCTGACTACATCTATATCGATATAGATCCAACTGGAGGACAGTGCTGTGACATCTGCTTATAAAGAGCAGCATCTTATGTGCTTTGGACAAACTGAGCCCACCTGTATTCCTTAGTGGTTTATGGGGAATATTTATAACTGTATTTTTTAAAGAGCCGCATATGATAAGACTGAACTGAGTCAATATAGCAACTTGAAATTAACTGAAAGCAAAGAGCGACTGCTTGAGAAGTAGGAGCTTTTTTTTTTTTCTCCAAGCTCCTTTTTCCCAGGGGAGCACTTTAACTATTAACTATGTGGTGAAAAAAAAACTTTTAGTGCTTTTATGGTTTTTTATGTGTGTTTTGTATGTGGTTTTATGCCTAGTGTAAATTGGTAGACAATCCTGTAGCTCTACGGCCAGGACCTGCGGGCTTGAACACTATATGTACGTTTAATTGATTTATGAATAAATTGGGATTTATAAAAGTTTCTAGTTTAGAAGAATATACTTAGAGGATATAGGGCGGTTGAAAGTAGCGCACCTCAATATACTATTTTTAGTAGTAAAATATCAATTAAGAATCCTTTTTTTTCTGGCTAGAGAGGGTGAAAGCCAGGGTGAGGTGCGGCAACTTGTAAGATTAAAGTGCTAATTAAGTAAAAAGTTAATAGATTCATTATGTACTTTAACATATGTAACATAACTTTAAGGAGACTATTCCTTCTAATACCTGTCTAATTTGTCTCCTAAAAGAGACTGTGATCAGACACTCTCACTGCACTTATTGTAAGACTCCACTCCCGCCTACACTTTGGTTAGAGGTAGTATTCCCCGCTGTTATCACAGCACCGGTGCATTTTTGAAAGCCGGCACCACCACCAGCGCATGCGCACTACAGTAGTATGCGTTCCACCACTTATATACACTTCCTTCGTGTTCCAACAAGCGGAAGCAGAAGTGCATTACCGAGGAAGCATGTCATTCTCCAGTCCAACCGCACAGTTTAAGACACCGACACCGGTCACCCGCTGTACACGCACCTGGGAGCCCGCTACTCTTCACCACCAGAAGTTAACAATAGGGAATACCTACCCCCACGTAGTCCTGCTTCTTTTACATCAGATAGCAAACAGTTCTGACTAGGGATGGGCGAATTACTCGCTACTATTCGGGACTCGCCCGAATAGTAGCAGACTCGGGGGACTCGCTACTCGCCGAGTTTCCTTAGGAAATACTCGGGGGTAGCGAGTCCCTGTACTTTTGCAGTGTATCTATACAGATACACTACAAAAGTACCCTAAAAGTTAATCTAAGGGGTTAAAAAAATAAACATTCATACTCACCTCCTGTACTCCTGTACATTATGTACCTGGACCGGTACCGAAGACCTCTGGCTGTTACAGGACCTCCGAGACCACTGGGAGAAGATGGGGAAAAGGACCTTGCAGTTCAGCCAATCAGCATGCGGCTAGCGGTCACATGGGTTTGTCATGTGGCCGCAGTGCAGACGCGTCACAACCCATGTGACCGCTAGCCGCATGCTGATTGGCTGAACTACAAGGTCCTTTTCCCCATCTTCTCCCGGTGGTCTCAGAGGTCCTGTAACAGCCAGAGGTTTTCGGTACCGTTCCCGGTACATAAGGTACAGGCCCCACAGAAAGTGAGTATGAATGTTTATTGTTTTTAACCCCTTAGATTAAATTTTAGGGTACTTTTGTAGTGTATCTGTATAGATACACTGCAAAAGTACAGGTTACTATTCGGACTCGCTGGACTCGCAACGAGTACTGAGTCTTGGACCCGGACTCGTTAGAGTCCAGCGATTCCGAGTATTTCAGGATTCGCCCATCCCTAGTTCTGACCTGTCTTTTATATTTTAGGACTTTGTCCTCTTCACATTTACACCTTCTTGCCTATACCAGTGCAGGTAATATGGAATTGTAAAGTTCTGTGTCCCCTTACTTAGAGTTGAACTTGAGATGGGCATTGGACTATGTTTTTTTTTTTACAAGTTACCATCATGTTCTTATACTGTAATTACAGTGACTCCTGATCTGAATCATAATATTACCATATCGGATACATCTAATAACCACGGTGATTCTAAACTGTCCTAGTCTGGATACTTTCAGTATATGGGGAGCATCACCCTCAAGCTAGAAATAGGTACCTTCTTGATACACTAGCTTGCATTATTATGAAATAAGTCTATTCTATTATATTCCATTTACACCACACAGTTATGAGAGGTTTTCTTCCTTGGTAAACTACTATGTTTTCACTACAACTACCTAACACCATCACGGTATTTGATATTGAGGTATGCTATACCTTTTTTCTTTGTTTTGGTGTATGTTCCATACCAGATGTTCTGCCAGATATTCTAGTCTTTCATGAGCTCAAGGACTTATTTTCCCTGCACTACTACTACCGTCTTTCCCCGAATATAAGACACCCCCGAATGTAAGACGTACCAGGGGGTGTTTGGGGGATGCCTAATGTAAGACATCCCCGTTTATAAGACGTAGTGAAACTCCGGGCAAAGAATGTAAGACGTAGTGCGGGATACCGGTAATGCATTACCGGGTAGGTTTTACATACCGGTGCCTGTGTCCCCCTGTGTCACTGCGGCCTCTATCATTGGCTGATCGGCCCCTGTGTGCCCACCCGCCGGTCACTGCCCTGACGTCCCTGCTCATTGGCCAGTGTCCCCCTGTGTCCCCCCGCCCGGCCAGAAGTCAGGGCCTCTGTGATTGGCCCAGTGTCCCCCCTTCTCCTGCACGAGGAAGAAGAAGCCTGCCCTGCCCTGTCCAGCACCGCAGAGGAATCGCAATCCGCCATTACCGGTAAGCAATGGCTGTGGGATACTGTAATGACAGGCTGTGGGATGCTGTAATTGCAGGCTGTGGGATGCTGTAATTGCAGGCTGTGGGATGCTGTAATTGCAGGCTGTGGAATGCTGTAATTGCAGGCTGTGGGATGCTGTAATTGCAGGCTGTGGAATGCTGTAATTGCAGGCTGTGGGATGCTGTAATTGCAGGCTGTGGGATGCTGTAATTGCAGGCTGTGGAATGCTGTAATTGCAGGCTGTGGGATGCTGTAATTGCAGGCTGTGGAATGCTGTAATTGCAGGCTGTGGGATGCTGTAATTGCAGGCTGTGGGATGCTGTAATTGCAGGCTGTGGGATGCTGTAATTGCAGGCTGTGGAATGCTGTAATTGCAGGCTGTGGGATGCTGTAATTGCAGGCTGTGGGATGCTGTAATTGCAGGCTGTGGAATGCTGTAATTGCAGGCTGTGGGATGCTGTAATTGCAGGCTGTGGGATGCTGTAATTGCAGGCTGTGGAATGCTGTAATTGCAGGCTGTGGGATGCTGTAATGACAGCCTGTGGGATGCTGTAATGACAGGCTGTGGGATGCTGTACAATAATGGCAGCAAGCTGTGGGATACCGTACTGTAATGGCAACCCTTCTGTATGGCAGGCTGTGGGATACTGTATGGGACTGTATGGGTGACTGTGATACGGAACCATAAGCAATGCTTATACCGTACGCTATATTTCTGCCCCCAGACATGAGTGGTTCCGGCCCGAGTAAAAGGAAGAGCTACTCTGTGGAGTATAAAAAAGCCATGGTCGAAGAATCTTGGGGCAAAAATGTAGTGGAGTTCTGCAAGGAGAAAATGTTATTTTTTGGTTAAAACTAGTGATGGGCGAATCCTAAATTACTCGGAATCGCTTGACTCTAGCGAGTCCGAGCACAGGACTCGCTACTCGTTGCGAGTCTAGCGAGTCCAATGTTAATGAATGGGGAAGCGAGTAATAGCGAGTAGTGTGCGATTTACAAATCGCAGATGTGTCTCGGAAGCTTCAGCCTGAACCAATCCTAGTTTTGTCATTTATTTGCATTGGACTAGTTTACTTTGCAACTGTAATCGCTGGCTGGGAAACTCGCACAGATAAGAGTCCTGTCTTCTTTGTGTGCTGGCTCCAGGGTCCTAGAGCCTGCCTGCTGCCTGATGTAGCAGTGCTGAGATTGTTCTCAGTCTGCTCATTCCCTGTGTACAGACATGAATGTCTGTGCACAGAGATGATGTAGCAGAGCTGAGATTGTTCTCAGTCTGCTTATTCCCTGTGCATAGACATCTATATTTATGCACAGGGGATGTAGCAGAGAGGACATCGCGTTTTGGACTGCGTCGGACGGAAGAGGATTTTTTTAATTAAAGATGGAGTCCCTAATGGCTTTTTTTTTATTTCTAATAAAAAATTTTCCTTGTGTTGTGTTTTTTTTAAAACAATTTAATAGAAATTCATGGCGGTCATGTCTAATATTGGCGTGACCGCCATAAATTTCGGGCTTAGGGCCAGCTGATAATACAAAGCTGGCCCTAACCTCTTTATTACCCAGCGTGCCATCGCTACCAGGGCCGCTGGAAGAGCGGGGTTCAGCGCCAGAGGATGGTGCTTCAATGAACGCGCCATCTTCTGGGGCGGCTGCGGGCTGCAATTTGCAGCGGGGGGTGCCCAGAAAGCTTGGGCATCCCTGCGCTGCGGATTCCAGCCCCCAGCTGCTTAGCTGTACCTGGCTAGACATAGAAATTGCGCGGAGCCCCACGCATTTTTTTTTAATTATTTCATGAAATTCTGAGATTCTGACTCTGAGACTCTGACTCTGAGACTCTGACTCTGAAATTCATGAAATAATAAAAAAAAAATGCGTGGGGCTCCGCGCAATTTCTATGTCTAGCCAGGTACAGCTAAGCAGCTGGGGGCTGGAATCCGCAGCGCAGGGATGCGCAAGCTTTCTGGGCACCCCCCGCTGCAAATTGCAGCCCGCAGCCGCCCCAGAAGATGGCGCGTTCATTGAAGCGCCATCCTCTGGCGCTGAACCCCGCTCTTCCAGCGGCCCTGGTAGCGGTGGCACGCTGGGTAATAAAGAGGTTAGGGCCAGCTTTGTATTATCAGCTGGCCCTAAGCCCGAAATTTATGGCGGTCACGCCAATATTAGACATGACCGCCATGAATTTCTATTAAATTGTTTTAAAAAAAACACAACACAAGGAAAAATTTTTATTAGAAATAAAAAAAAAAGCCATTAGGGACTCCATCTTTAATTAAAAAAATCCTCTTCCGTCCGACGCAGTCCAAAACGCGATGTCCTCTCTGCTACATCCCCTGTGCATAAATATAGATGTCTATGCACAGGGAATAAGCAGACTGAGAACAATCTCAGCTCTGCTACATCATCTCTGTGCACAGACATTCATGTCTGTACACAGGGAATGAGCAGACTGAGAACAATCTCAGCACTGCTACATTATCTCTGTGCACAGACATTCATGTCTGTACACAGGGAATGAGCAGACTGAGAACAATCTCAGCACTGCTACATCATCTCTGTGCACAGACATTCATGTCTGTACACAGGGAATGAGCAGACTGAGAACAATCTCAGCACTGCTACATAATGTCTGTGAGCAGGCGGGCTCTAGGACCCTGGAGCTGCACAGAGAAGACAGCTGGACTGGCTCGCAAAGAAACAGCAGTTATCTGCGAGTTTCCCTGCTATCACTGGCACAGTAGCCAGTGATTACTCGCACGAGTCTAATGCAAACAATGGCAATCCTAGTTTTGTCAGCGTTTCTGACAAAACTAGGATTGATATTGATTTGCATTGGACTCGTGCGAGTAATCACTGGGAAACTCACAGAGTACCGAGTCCTGCGAGTCCCTTACTACTCGCCGAGTAACGAGTCCTAGCGAGTAGATTCGCCCATCCCTAGTTAAAACAAAAATCGTCTTTTTTTTTTTTCTAATATAAGACATACCCCGAAAGTAAGACATAGTGGGACTTTTGGGGGTCAAAAGAATGTAAGACAGTGTCTTATATTCGGGGAAACACGGTATTCAGTATACACTTTTTGTCCTTCAATTCCTTCCTTAAGGCTGTGTT
This sequence comes from Allobates femoralis, assembly GCA_033576535.1. Taxonomy (NCBI): domain Eukaryota; kingdom Metazoa; phylum Chordata; class Amphibia; order Anura; family Aromobatidae; genus Allobates; species Allobates femoralis. The sequence continues at coordinate 255,960,085 of JARQOC010000004.1, forward strand.
CACACTGGGCGTTTTTGGGCTGTTTTTGCTCATCAGTTTTTGTAGCCAAAACCAGGAGTAGAGAAATCAGAGGAAAAGTCTAATAGAAACACGTCACCACTTCTGGATTTAATCACCCACTGCTGGTTTTGGCTACAAAAACTGTTGAGCAAAAACAGCCCAAAAACGCCCAGTGTGAACACAGCCTTAGTCTCTGCCTTCTTTTTCATGAGAGTAAATTCTATAGTCTCATAGCATGTAACAATACAGTCTATGCCACTACAACGTTCTTATTACGTTTTTTTATTCTCAATCAAGCACAGCGTCACTGCGATTTCTTGCAGTTTACCGAATCCCGATCACTAACGTGGCACGGACATTGCATACATAGGTAATAATCCATGATTTTGATTACGATTATATATTTTTACCTATTATTACTCACATTGATGGATCGTATGGTATCATAGCTTATACATTATTCATGCATGTAACCTTATTTATGGTAATTTATGTTCTTTTTCTTATTCCTTTATGTTATTGGTACAATGGCAATTATTGTATTCTTTAGTATATTTCGATGTAGATAACCCTTGGTAAAAGCATGAATGAAAAGGCTAAAATGTTGGGATTAAGTTTATGTACCTTAACACGTGCCAGAACTGTCCAATAAACAAAACACGTTTTTTCAAGCAACAACTGTTTACAGGGGCTGGCTGGAGCCTCTTTCCCTGGGTGGCAGTTAGGTATCCCCGGCCCTGGTTGAGAAGCGGGGGGGGGGGGGCGGTGGGTGCTGTCGGGTCCGGTCCGGCAGCCTTGAGAAGCGGGGGGGGGGGGGGTGCTGTCAGTTCCTCACCTCCTCCAGCCGCAAAGCGAGCCCGCCTGCCGCAAACCGTCGCGCCGGCCGCAAAGCCCCCCTGCCACCTGGGCCAGCCCGCCCCTGACTGTTTACGATTACTTTGGTGTACAAACTAATAGGGACTGATACTTTTTTACTTCAGAGCACCCTATCACGGTCGAGCCCAACATCCCTCACTAACTGCACATACAATAGTAACATACAGTGGGGGAAATAAGTATTTGATCCCTTTCGTAAGTTTTCCAATTGACAAAGACATGAGCAGTCTAAAATTTTAAGGGTAGGTTAATTTTAACAGTGAGAGATAGAATATCAAAAATAAAATCCAGAAGGGGCATGGGCTAACCATGGCGGTGTGAAGACATGCTTTGCACCAGCTCTGCAGACCCGGGGCTACAAATACACACTTACCTGCTGATACGGCCCTGAAATGTCCCGGAGAAGACGACCTGACTTGACCCTGGGCCGCATGCCATCATTGGGTGTAGTGGGAAGCAGATCCGACATCACCAGGCTGTTCGGAGGCGCGAGCGGGAAGGCTCCGTGCTCCCCTGTGATGGCGTCCAGCTCCTCACAAAAGCCACTGCCTCAGGCTTCCCCGCTGCTGCAGAGAAGTCCACGTACACAGAGCTGGCAACTTCAGCAGCCAGGAAGCACTGCCACAGAGAGAGGGAGAGGGCGGATGATGTTTCAACCCCTAGAGACCCGCACCCACTGGATCGGTTATCACAGGAGGAGGCGGTGAGTCAGTGGCAGGGCTTACTCCAGGCACAGTAACCATGCATGCTCCTTCTCCTCCCCAGACCTGCAGCTCTCAGACGATGCTGCAGGCTATCAGAGACCTTATTCAGGCCTTACCATCCAATCAAGACCTGGATGCTATAGTGGCAAGGCTGGAGGCCTCACAGCAGCGGGCACTGAGCTTTATTAGGAAGGACCTGGATTCCCTTAAGGAGAAGGCGACTGCCACTGAGGAGGCCATATCCTCTATAGAGGACATAGTCTCAGTGCTGGAAAGGGAGGTTAACTGCTCTCACTCCCATATTGTGTCATTAATATTGCAGTTTGATGACCAGGAGAACAGGGAAAGGTGGAACAGCGTCAGTCTCAAGGGCATTCTTGAATCTGTGACCGCGGAGACCCTCCTGCAAAAAAATTTGGACATTCTCAACACGGTTACAAAGAGATCCCCAGGCTCTACTTATAAGATAGACAGAATCCATAGAGTTTCTCGTGCCGGCCCTATAGATAGTGCAAATCCGCATGATGTCCTCTGCAGGCTCCCCAATTTTACAGATAAAGACACCATCCTCCAAGCAGCATGGTCATACGGCACGATATCATATGAAGATGTGCGTATACGCCTGTTCCCTGACGTCTGTAGCCGCACACTTTTCATGCAGAGAAAGATTCGCCCTCCTCTTGCGAAGATTAAGGAAAAAGGAGCTACATACCGTTGGGGTCACCCCTTTCATTTGATTGTGAGACAGGATAGCAAGATGTACTATCCCTGGATAAAAGAAGACTTGGATGGCCTATTTGCATTTGTGGACATTCCACCGTTCCGGATGGCTGTCGGTAGAAGGCTTTACTAGATCCACAACATCGAGCCGCGCAGGAGCGAGCTACTGGGCTTGCAAACCTCCGACTGCCAGTCCAAGATGGAAGAGGAGGGGATCCCGAGACAGTCTCCAGACCTGAGTGACCTTTGGTTTGCTTGCTTTTTCTTTTGGTCAATAATCCATTCCATGTCAGTGAGCCGGGATGGTGTAGGAAGACTGCACTACTATACCCCTTTCCTTTTTTTTTCTACTACCGATATTTTGGCCGCACGGTGATGACCCCCCTTTTGGTAGTGGAACAAAGTGCTAAGACTGCACATATGTCCTGACTATTTTACTGCATCCGGGTGCGTCTACCCTCCCCCTTTATTCCCTCTTCTTGCTCCCCCCCTTTTTTTTTCTTCTCTCCCACTTTTCCTTACTATGATTTTGAACTAAGTTTGATAGGTTGGTAATGACTCAACATTGGATGGTTTTGTTAGGGAAGTTGGGTCATGGGTTGGGGGGTGGGGGACAGGGGTGGGCTGGAGTGGGACGTTATGTTGCTCTTGGTCAGGTTCATTTGCTATACTTTTCATGCTTATATGTCCCGGGTCTGCAATGGGCTACTCCATAATTGTCTACGACCCATAGGATCCTCCTACTTTTTCTGTGAGAATTCGGTTCTCCGGCTTGACCGGAGTAGACAAATTACATCTCTTTACTATTCCTTTACATCAGACTAAATCTTATCTTTTTCTACATACTAGTATCTCTTCTGCTTTCCTCTCTTTCTGTAACGCTTTTCTTCTCAACTCCAGATTTATTATTTCTTTTGCTTTTTTCCCCTTTCCCAACTGCCATTGAACAATGTTACACAGCTGCCTAACTGAGTTAAAGATAGGTTTATTAAATGTAAAAGGTTTACATGACCCAGGTAAAAGGTCAATCTTGTTTAACTATTTAAGATCTAATGGGATCCATGTCGCCTTCCTACAGGAGACCTGTGGAGTCCACTGGGACGGGGTACTCGGTGCCAGACCGGAGTATCACGGGATATCACGGCGGTCTTGGTCTAGACCGTGTCCCGAGCCCACAAGTAAAGGTTGGGGGTTATTTACAGGGAATAGAGTCGTCACACCACACGGAGTATTGTGGACAGAGGGGCCATCGCTGCCTGGTTGCAGCTGGGGACGGTAACTTAGGGGCAGCTGAGGTGGTAAGCCCTCTCCGGGTAGGGCTATAGGTCCCCAGGCAGGAGTGGTAGAGTCTATGGTGGTTATGATGGGAGTTGTAGTCAACATAGGCACTTACTTTGCAGTTGCAGCACTGGTTGTCTTGGTGCTGAATGAGGTGTTGTAATAGGTGCAGTTCACTTACTTTCCTGCTGCTGCAGCCTTTCCAGTCAGTGTGTGAGGAGATGACTCTCCAGGTCTGCAGGTGGAATATTGAGCAAATGGTGTAATTAACAGGCAGACTCACAGTTTGAAGTTTCTTTTGGTCTTTTACTTAAGATGTAATCCAGTAAAGTATTGTCCAGAGAGTCTGTTTGGGGTTCAGGGTCTCTCCCACCCAGCCGGATCGTCTTGGCTCCCTTTCTGCGCTGTGTGACCCCTGCTGCTGCATAAGCTCTGCTGCTGGCCCTGTCCCTTCTCCCAGGTACCAATCTGATAGGCAATTTGAGTCCTTTATATCTATCCGGAAACTCTGTGGCGTTGCTGTATCCTGGTACAGGTGAAGAATGTGGAATCTTCACTTCCCCGGTGTTTACTGTGTATGTGTCATGCACAGCCTCGGATCCAGTATCCACTCTGTGCGCTCCTCTGGGGTGAGTTTTAGGGTAACTCGGTCTCCCAGGTGTGTTCCTGTCTGTTCCTGTCTCCTTTCCCAGACCCTGCTTGGACTGGAACTGTCAGTGGACCTGGGCTGAGCTTAGCACACTGATAGAAATAGTACTGCATCTATAAATGTATGAGTATGGGTTCACCCCCTATGTATGTACCATTTCCCACCTAGTTGTCCGGTGTCCAAACATGCTATTGTTTTCTGATGTCAGCCTTCCAGTCTATTCTTGAAGAGGTTAATTTTGATTCCAACCAGGCAAAGATTGCTAATAAGTAACACGTTTCCTTGCTCCTATAGGCCTACATTCTCCATTACTCGCAGGTATCAGACAACCTATAAAATGAATCCAAATTGTGCCAGAAAATAGGTAGGAAGGGATCTAGGGACCCAGTTGACAAGACACACCTCAACGTGGTGACTGGGTGGTTTATTAATGAGCATTTATAAAGATAAGTATCTTCTTTTACCTTTTTAGCTTAGCTACAATTTTCTTTTTTCATATTTAATCTCTAAATAGTGCTACTTATATTTATATAATTAAACTGTGTTTAAGTGCACTAACACTGATAGAAATTAGTACTGCATCTATAAATGTATGAATATGGGTTCACCCCCTAGGTATGTACCATTTCCCACCTAGTTCTCCGGTGTCCAAACATGCTATTGCTTTCTGATGTCAGCCTTCCAGTCTATTCTTGAGGAGGTTAATTTTGATTCCAACCAGGCAAAGATTGCTAATAAGTAACACCTTTTCCGCTCCTATAGGCCTACATTCTCCATTACACGCAGGTATCAGATAGCCTATAAAATGTATCCAAATTGTGCCAGAAATAGGTAGGAAAGGATCTAGGGACCCAGTTGACAAGACACACCTCAACGTGGTGACTGGGTGGTTTATTAAGAGCATTTATAAAGATAAGTATCTTCTTTTACCTTTTTAGCTTAGCTACAATTTTCTTTTTTCATATTTAATCTCTAAATAGTGCTACTTATATTTATATAGATTAAACTGTGTTTAAGTCACTACACTGATAGAAATTAGTAATGCATCTAAAATGTATGAATATGGGTTCACCTCCTAGGTATGTACCATTTCCCACCTAGTTCTCCGGTGTCCAAACATGCTATTGCTTTCTGATCTCAGCCTTCCAGTCTATTCTTGAGGAGGTTAATTTTGATTCCAACCAGGCAAAGATTGCTAATAAGTAACACCTTTCCTCGCTCTCTATAGGCCTACATTTCTCCATTACCGCAAGGTATCAGATAGCCTATAAAATGTATCCAAATTGTGCCAGAAAATAGGTAGGAAGGATCTAGGGACCCAGTTGACAAGACACACTCCAACGTGGTGACTGGGTGGTTTATTAATGAGCATTTATAAAGATAAGTTCTTCTTTTACCTTTTTAGCTTAGCTACAATTTTCTTTTTTCATATTTAATCTCTAAATAGTGCTACTTATATTTATATAATTAAACTGTGTTTAAGTGCACTAACACTGGTAGAAATTAGTACTACATCTATAAATGTATGAATATGGGTTCACCCCCTAGGTATGTACCATTTCCCACCTAGTTCTCCGGTGTCCAAACATGCTATTGCTTTCTGATGTCAGCCTTCCAGTCTATTCTTGAGGAGGTTAATTTTGATTCCAACCAGGCAAAGATTGCTAATGAGTAACACCTTTTCTCGCTCCTATAGGCCTACATTCTCCATTACACGCAGGTATCAGATAGCCTATAAAATGTATCCAAATTGTGCCAGAAAATAGGTAGGAAAGGATCTAGGGACCCAGTTGACAAGACGCACCTCAACGTGGTGACTGGGTGGTTTATTAATGCGCATTTATCAAGATAAGTGTCTTCTTATACCTTTTTAGCTTAGCTACAATTTTCTTTTTTCATATTTAATCTCTAAATAGTGCTACTTATATTTATATAATTAGATAGTAGATGATTACTTTGACTTTAACGCTTCTACTAGTCCCTCTCCAGTGACTATATGGGAAACGCATAAGTGTGTGGTTAGAGGTGCCATAATAAAACATGGAGCCAGATTGAAAAAAGAGAGGGGAGCGGAGATTGTGGACTTACTATTGCATCTGAGAATATTAGAAACTCAACACAAACAACTCTCCTCGGCAGATTTAAGGAAAGACCTGCTTGACACTAGGGAAGCGCTACTCGCATTTTTAACTCCTTGCCGACACTGAACGTTGTACAACGTCCTGGGCCGGTAAGGGGCTTTGATGTGATCTCCAGCGCGGAACTCACATCAAAGCACCGACATCTCAGCTGATCTCATCAGCTGAGATGTCAGGCTAACAGCTCCGATCGGATCTGGGATCCGATCGGCACTGTTAACCCCTTGAATCCCGCCGTCAATCTCTGACCAAGGTGGCCAGCGGGGAATGCGCTGTTCCCACCTGCTCCGGAGATCCTGCGGTACTATTGCGGGATCTCCAGCACTCATGTGACAGCCCGGGGTCCTGGCTAGACCCCGGATGCTGTCAGAGCGCAGTTTCCTGCTGTGGTTCGCAGGCGGTGTCAACCACAGCAGGTCCGCGATTCTGGGAGATACAGATGAGCTGCAGCTCATCTATATCTCCCAGAAGCGATTGGACTGTGCAGCAAGGTGCCTCTTAAAGGGACAGTGTAAAAATAAAAATTAATTTAAAAAAATCAAGTTTTTAAAAACCTGTAAAAAAAAAAATATATAAAAGTTCAAATCACCCCCCTTTCCCCCAATCACAATAAAAGTATTTAAAAAATAAAAAAATATACATGTTTGGTATCGCCGCGTTCACAATCGCTTGATCTATCATCATATTAAATCCGTTAATAAGAACCGTAAACTCGTAACGGAAAAAATGATCCAAACGCCAAAATTCTGTTTTTTTTGGTCGCCGCAACATTGCTATATTTTCACCACCTAGATACCAATAAAGGTATACATGTTAGGTGTCTACGAACTCGTACCACCCCGTACCAACCTGTCATGGACGACCAATAAACACATAATTACTTACCGGTAATGTGTTTTTTTGGAGTCCATGACAGCCCCCACATATTCCCTCCCATTGTTGAATGTTCATCACTTCTTCTTCTCTCCTCTTGGTGTTTTTTGTGTTACACGTGGTGTTCGGGGTCGTGGTGGACTAACGATATTCTGGAGGTCCGTTTTTTCAGACTCTGTAACAAACTGACATGGGGAGAAGAACCGTCCCCTTTTAAAGCCTGATGTTCCCTATCCTTGGAGGGCGGATCCCTCTCTCGTCCTGCGTGCTGTCATGGACAGTTTCTTGCCTTTCCCTTGCTTGTGACAGACTCTTCTCTACGCACTCTTGCACTTGGTGATACTTATTTTGACGTTCTGTATCCCAGTTGGTATATGGCGCTTCTGTGTCTCGTTTCACAATTCCCATATCCAAACCAATAGGCAGCTTACCAGTTCTTGCTCTCCTCAGGTAGGCTGGAGTACAGTTGGTAGAAATCATGATTATATACAGTTGGCCAAAAGTATTGACACCCCTGCAATTCTGTCAGATAATACTCAGTTTCTTCCTGAAAATGACTGCAATCACAAATTCTTTGGTATTATTATCTTTATTTAATTTGTCTTCAATGAAAAAACACAAAAAGAATGGTCCTAAAGCCAAATTGGATATAATTCCACACCAAAAATAAAAAAGGGGGTGGACAAAAGTATTGGCATTGTTAGAAAAATCATATGATGCTTCTCTAATTTGTGTAATTAACAGCACCAGTAACTTACCTGTGGCACCTAACAGGTGTTGGCAATAACTAAATCACACTTGCAGTAAGTTGACATGGATTAAAGTTGACTCAACCTCTGTCCTGTGTCCTTGTGTGTACCACATTGAGCATGGAGAAAAGAAAGAAGACCAAAGAACTGTCTGAGGACTTGAGAAACCAAATTGTAAGGTAGCATGAGCAATCTCAAGGCTACAAGTCCATCTCCAAAGACCTGAATGTTCCTGTGTCTACCGTGCGCAGTGTCATCAAGAAGTTTAAAGCCCATGGCACTGTGGCTAACCTCCCTAGATGTGGACGGAAAAGAAAAATTGATGAGAGATTTCGACGCAAGATTGTGCGGATGGTGGATAAAGAACCTCGACTAACATCCAAACAAGTTCAAGCTGCCCTGCAGTCTGAGGGTACAACAGTGTCATCCCATACTATCCTTCGGCGTCTGAATGAAAAAGGGACTATATGGTAGGAGAGACCCCACTTCTGACCCCGAGACATAAAAAAAGCAAGGCTGTAGTTTGCCAAAACTTACCTGAGAAAGCCTAAAACTTTTGGAAGAATGTTCTCTGTCAGATGAGACAAAAGTAGAGCTTTTTGGGCAAAGGCATCAACATAGAAGTTTACAGGAGAAAAAAAGAGACATTCAAAGAAAAGAACACAGTCCCTACAGTCAAACATGGCGGAGGTTCCCTGATGTTTTGGGGTTGCTTTGCTGCCTCTGCACTGGACTGCTTGACCGTGTGCATGGCTTTATGTAGTCTGAAGACTACCAACAAATTTTGCAGCATAATGTAGGGCCCAGTGTGAGAAAGCAGGGTCTCCCTCAGTTGTCATGGGTCTTCCAGCAGGACAATGACCCAAAATACACTTCAAAAAGCACTAGAAAATGGTTTGAGAGAAAGCACTGGAGACTTCTAAGGTGGCCAGCAATGAGTCCAGACCTGAATCCCATAGAACACCTGTGGAGAGATCTAAAAATGGCGGTTTGGAGAAAGCATCCTTCAAATATCAGGGACCTGGAGCAGTTTGCCAAAGAAGAATGGTCTAAAACTCCAGCAGAGCATTGTAAGAAACTCATTGATGGTTACCAGAAGTGGTTGATCGCAGTTATTTTGGCTAAAGGTTGTGCAACCAAGTATTAGGCTGAGGGTGCCAATACTTTTGTCTGGCCCATTTTTGGAGTTTTGTGTGAAATGATCATTGTTTTGCTTTTTGCTTCATTCTCTTTTGTGTTTTTTCATTGAAGACAAATTAAATGAAGATAATAATACCAAAGAATTTGTGATTGCAATCATTTTCAGGAAGAAACTGAGTATTATCTGACAGAATTGCAGGGGTGTCAATACTTTTGGCCACAACTGTAAATGTGGTTTTGTGCATTTAATTGAGTATTTGTAAACTTATGCATAGCTGAGCATTTATTATTCCATATATCATGAATGAAACTAGGTGAAATATCTGATTTATACAAACCTGGAGCCAGTTTATATTGAAATATTTCCTGCCTAATTCTATAGAACGTTCAGGTGCATCTCAATGAATTAGTGTATCATCAAAAAGTTAATTTATTTCTGTAATTCAATATATAAAGTGAAACGCATATATTATATAGAGTCATTACACACAGAGTGATCAATTTCAAATGTTTATTTCTGTTAATGTTGATGATTATGGCTTACAGCCAATGAAAACCCAAAGGTCAGAAAATTAAAGTAGGGCGGATGAAGGGTCTGAGAGATAAAATATTACCTAAATAGGTATCAGAGGCTTCACCTTGTGTGGTTGTGAGAGTCACAACCACTATAAAAGCAAATCACTGCTGCTGCAGTCCCAAGCCTAGTGCACATAGAGTAGGGAGGATGAAGGCTTAAAAACTGTACTGCTGTATTGCACCAGACATCAAAGGGTGAATATAATATTGATTTATTAGTCAACACGTTTCAGGGCTCCCTGGCCCCTTCCACAGGACAAATCAATATCATATTGCTGTGTTTCAGGGAGGCCAGAAATACGTTGACTAATAAATCAATATTCAATTCACCCTTTGATGTCTTGTGGAATACGGCAGCACAGTTTTTAACCCTTCATCCTCTCTGCTTTAATTTTCTGAGATACATTATCTTTTGGGTTTTCATTTGCTGTAAGCCATAATCATCAACATTAACATAAATAAAGACATGAAAAAGATCAGTCAGTGTGTAATGACTATATAATGTATGCATTGAATTACTGAAACAAATTTACTCTTTGATGATATTCTAATTCATTGAGATGTACCGGTATAGTGCTTGTATTACAATATGGTTAGGTTCAGTCTCAGCCCTGTTCAGATATTTAACCTTTGTCAGACAGCAGCACGCATTCCTGACTGAGGTGATGTCATCATATCGCCATGGCCGCAATCACCAGTGATGTCATAGAATGTAGTTGGGGGAAGTCTCCTACCACTGGGATATCAGTGCCATTTTGCCAGTTGATGTTTCCAGTAAACATCATCTCTTTGGTCTCGGAAGAGCGAGCTAGGTGTTTCATCTGGTGTTTACTTCCGCCACTAATTTTTGATTTTTACATAGCGCACAATAATATCAGTGCCACCACAGAATTTCTTTTTCGGATATTCCACCATACTTGTATAGTGAATCTGAGAAATGAGTTCCCGAGAGCTGAGACAATTGATTGTCGACAACAACGAATGGATGAGAAGACCAGAAAATCATGGTAGGTGATATATTTGGAGGAGAAAGACAATATTTCCATAATATTGTAATACTAGGAAGGAGAAATAGCGCAATGGGTTTGAAAAGACAAAGAAATGATCATATGTGCTCACCTCGGTGGATGAAATAAGGCAGAGGTCCCCAACTCCAGTCCTCAAGGCCCACCAACACGTTTTTAGGATTTCATTAGCATTTGACAATTGGAGTCATCACCTGTGCAGGAGATTGAATTACCAACTGTCAAATGCTAAGGAAATACTGTAAACATGCACTGTTGGTGGGCCTTGAGGACTGGAGTTGGGGACCTCTGAAATAAGGCATATACAGGGTGGTCCAAAAGTAGGTGGACACTGTAACTGTCCAGTTAGTAACTGTAACAGTAAGGGTACCTTTACACGCCGCTACTGGTTGGTGGCTACAACCAGCTACTTCACGTGCACGAGCACGCACAAACGGTTGCAAACGGTACCCGCACCACCTTTACACGCCGCAACAAGGTGCGCTACAGTAGGTTACATCTATCTCTAGATACATCGCCGGGTGTCTCAAGTTACCTTCTGCCGAGCACCTTACCTCATTTACACACCGCTACAACAAGCTAATATGGGCGGACCTGGTGCAGCAGGGACAACACATAGGCGTGCCACAATTGTGGATTACGAGACGTCCGTACACTGATAGGACAAAGCCAGAACATCATGATTGGGCAGGCATCGCAGGAGGCTGTTTAATACATGACGCTCGAGCAATTGTGTAGTGTGACTGGTCAGCTCCTTAAATATGCCTCCCTATGCAGCGACTACCAATCGCATTCAGGAGCTTCCTCCAATGATCGCTGATGGGGCGCGGTAACCCGGAGCCTGTGTCACACCCCAGCTACATACCAGGTACATAGCCTGGTGTCCAGACATCCCTTCTGTTGCTTTTTTACACGCCGATACAGGTCGCTACAATCGGCTGTGTAGCCACCTGTTTCAGGGCAGTGCTCGGAAACAGGTGCCGCTACTGCCGGGTGGCTACAACCGTCTTCACACGCCGCTACCACGGGGTGAATTGCCGATGCAAGATACATTTCTCGCATGTATCCGGTTGTAGCCACCCGCCAGTAGCGGCGTGTAAAGGTACCCTTACTGTCCATTGTTGCTAAGGGCAACTGAGCCAGTTTCACTTTACACCATGTTTGATAAATCTCCACCTTCATAACCTTATTACACATACTGTCCACCTACTTTTGGACCACCCTGTATATGACCGCTGCTGCAGATCCACAGGCTCAGGAGCCGAAAATTAGGAGAGAAGAACGAGGCAATACGTTATTCAAAAAATGTGCATAATTTTTATTAGCCTAAAGAGAAATGCCTTCTTCAAAAGTAAGATAAAAAACAACTTTTATTGTACATAGTTAAAAGGTCCAACAGCCGACATTCAAAACAAACAAGATCAAAAGAAGGTACACAAATATTACTAGACTAATATTGCAGATGTAAAACCCTAGATATCATTATGGGAGAAATAATATGGATATGGATAAAGTTACACCCCACACCTGCGGTGCTCCCATTCCATGGCAGCTAACCCTATGAGTTGCCCCTTGCTAGGTAAAGGGTATATATTTATCAACAGGTTCAATCGGAGTCCTATGGAGTCAACTTATCTCAATGAGCAGGACCCCCAAGACTGTTTTTTCCTAGTAGATCTGTGGGCTTCAATTGATGAATAAAAATTCTCCAGGTGCTTTTATATGTTGGTCCCCACCACATAGAAGGGTTCATTAGAAAGGAGGAGAATGGCTTTGCCTAAGGCTGCATACTCACCATCAGTAAACGCAATGTTTTGGACGCAGCGTCTTGCAGCTGGGTCCAAAATGCTGCATTGCACAGTAACTGCACAGTAGATGGACAACACATCTGAAGAGGAGAATGAGTCCTGTACTATAAGTATAACAACATTTAACAATGGGGAGCAGGTCACTGTGCTGCCCTGCAGCCATATATTCCATCACAGTTGCATGTTGCCATGACTCCAGTTCGACCCCAGCTGCCCCTTGTGCCGAAACAACTGCTGTATATAGAAGAGGTGATGTGTAAAAAGGAGGCTGTGCGGACAAGGGGGGCTGCTGGACTACTAATGTGCGCTAGACACAGAGGCTAATGTGCGCTAGACACAGACTAAAACTGTGCGCTAGACACAAACATTAATGTGATCTAGCAAGAGAGACTACTAATGTGCTCTAGAAACAGAGACTAATAGTGTACTCTAGCCACAGAGACTACTAATGTGTTCTAGACATAGAGATTACTAATATGTGCAAGACACAGACAACAAACTGCGCTAGTCACAGAGACTAATAATGTTCTCTAGCCAAAGAGTCCTGTACTATATGTATAACAACATTTAACAATGGGGAGCAGGTCACCGTGCTGCCCTGCAACCATATATTCCATCACAGTTGCATCTCGCCATGGCTTCAGTCCAACCCCAGCTGCCCCTTGTGCCGAAACAACTGCTGTATATAGAAGAGGTGATGTGTAAAGGGGGGCTGTGTCTACATTACTGTGACAGGGGGCATACTGGAGGCATTTAGAGACTTTTATCTACAGCCATATACTTCAGAATCAAGGGTATCGGAGGCAGAGATGAAAAAGTATATGGCAGGTACGGATCTCCTTAAGCTAGAGGAGAAAGACCGGGAGGAGCTTGATAAACCACTGACAGATGAGGAAATAAGCAAGGCACTGTTGTCTATGGCCAATGACAAGACCCCAGGCTCGGATGGGCTCCCAGGGGAGATAAGTGTTTCGCGGAGGTTCTGGTTCCAAGGCTGCGGGGCGGTTTTTGATGAGGCGTTCGGGAGGGGAGTGTTGCCGAAATCTATGTGTGAAGCCATTATTGTGGTAATACCGAAGGCAGATAAAGATGCTAAGCTAGTAGAATCGTATAGACCTATTTCTCTGATTACCACAATGTTAAGATATTGGTTAGAATACTCTCGAATTGCCTAATGGGTGTGATACAGAAGATCATTCACCCTGATAAATCCGGCTTTGTGCCTCAAAACTCAACTGCGATAAACTTAAGACGAGTTTTTCTTAATATATAACTTCCAGCAGATAATAGTGGCCAGCGAGTGGTTTCCTCATTGGATGCCCGGAAAGCATTCAACAGTGTTGAATGGAAGTATCTGTGGAAAGTATTGGAATATATGGGCTTTGAACCAAAATTTAGGGCATGGGTAAGTTTTCTTTACTCCTCTCCAAGGGCCCGAGTTAAATTTAATGGTGAAGATGAATTTGCATTGCAATCAAACCGCTCGCGCCACGGATTAGGGCCTCTGGCGGGGTGAAGGGATTCCAATTTGGGACCATTGAAGAGAAAATTGCGCTGTATGCTGTTGATATCCTTTTATTTCTGGAAAACCCTGGGGAGTCGCTGGCAAATGCTATAGAAATAGCAAGAAACTTTGGAGAACTGTCTGGCCTGACTATAAATTGGGAAAAGTCTACTATAATGACAGTAGACGCTGACTTAGATCCTAGTTTGATTGCCGAAGGGGGAAGGCAACTTCTGAATGTCACTCAGTTTAAATACCTTGGTATTCAGGTGGCACTCCCCCTTACTAAATATGTTGAACTTAATCTTAACCCACTTTTGGAAAGGTTTAAAGAGAAGATCAGAGCATGGTGTAAGCTGCATCTATCTGTTGTGGGCAGAACCAACCTTATTAAGATGATTCTTATGCCGCAGCTGCTGTATGTGCTCCATAACGCCCCAGTTTGGCTGCCGAAAAAGAGGTTTCGGGGGCTTGGGACGCTCTTCGGTAAATTAGTTTGGGGTAAAAAGCAGGCGAGAGTAAAAGGCGGAAACCCTACAGAGACCAAAAGATGAGGGGGGTTTAGCACTCCCTTACCCCTGGGTATATTTTATCGTAGTACAATGTCAACATCTGATAGGTTGGGGCGAGATGGAAGGTGTTGGGTCGGTGCACATCATCCTGAAGTTTGTGACAGGTTGGAGGTGCTTGTTTCAGGGATTGAAGGCAGGTTGCTTCAGGAATTTAGGACATAGATTCCCTACACTAGGACTGATCCACAAGCTCTGGCTCAGGGTTAAGTCAATCAGAGGGATTCAACATTTCACGAGATATTCCCCAATCTGGCGCAATGAAGAGCTTATTGAATTTGGGAAAATGGGTGATTTTGCTAATTGGACTGGTAAAGGAGTATTGTGTCTGTCGCAGTTATTGGGTCGTGATAGTTTGAAAATCTTTGAAGTGCTGAGAGAGGAATATGAACTACCAGAGTCTTATAGATTCCAATATACACAAATACAACATGCATACAAATTCCAAGATAGGCGGACTGGGGTGGTGGTTCAGAGTGACATACTGTTTGATTATATTGGGACACAGGGATACACTAAGGGTGTTATTTCAAATATCTACCAGAACCTGATGCAGACCTTTTTATTTCAACATCCAATCAAAGCTAGACAGAGATGGGAGGAGGAAATACCAGGAATCTCAGACGACAGATGGGAATCAATTCTGGAGTATGTGCCTCAGTTGTCTCTGAGTGAACCAGGGAGACTGTCGCAACTGTATGTAATCCACAGAGCATATAGAACTCCCAAGGTGATCTATAGCGCTGGCTTGCGGGCAGACTCGGAGTGCCCAAGGTGTAGAACGGAGGATGTGGGTTTATTACATATGCTTTGGACTTGCCCTAGACTGTTCGCCTTTTGGACTAAAGTATAAAATAGAGGGACTATATAACTGTGTGATCACTAGAGACCCATTAATATCTATTCTGGGATATGTGGAAGAAATAAAGACCAGTAATGTGTGGAAAAAGGC
This sequence comes from Allobates femoralis, assembly GCA_033576535.1. Taxonomy (NCBI): domain Eukaryota; kingdom Metazoa; phylum Chordata; class Amphibia; order Anura; family Aromobatidae; genus Allobates; species Allobates femoralis. Next base: position 255,975,646 of record JARQOC010000004.1, read on the forward strand.
AATTGCTAGACTATTGTTTGCGGCCTGAAGACTAATTGCAAAACATTGGATAGATGTAGAGGCCCCGTCAAGGAACGAATTCTTATCCCAGGTGATTCATACTATAAATCTGGAAAAAATAATATATCGTTGACGGAAACAGGAGTCTTTGAGAGTCTATGATCACCCTGGCTGAATGCGAGTTAAATTTAGATTGTTGGGGGTTGTTTGGGTAGGGGTCATACTAATTGTAAAACTGACAAAGTGATGTTTTTTTTTCTGTACATTGTAATTTGCTAAAAAAAAAAATTATTTGGTTTAAAAAAAAAGGGCCTGTGTGGACAAGGGGGGTTGCTAGACTACTAATGTGCGCCAGACACAGAGACCAATAATGTGCACTAGACACAGACACTAATAATGTGTGCTAGACACAGAGACTAAAACTGTGCGCTAATCACAAACACTAATGTGCTCTAGCCACAGAGACTAATAATGTGCGCTAGACACATAGACTAAAACTGTGCGCTACACACAGAGACTAATAATCAGATCTAGCCACGGAGACTACTAATGTGCTCTAGAAACAGAGACTAATAATGTGCGCTAGACACATAGACTAAAACTGTGTGCTAGACACAGGGACTGTTGAGGGGGAAGTGATGGCATAATTAATATGACACATAAATATATCTCTCTCTTTGTGGTTATGTATGTGTATATATCTATATTTATGCCCACATTGGTGTAATAGGCCATAATAAATGTCCCTTCATATTTTAGTATAACATTGACCAATTCAGTTGTATCTGATAGAATTTGTTCATCTACTGACATGGTTAATTACCATATCAGAAGATGTCCATTCTTGCATTTCAGTGTGGAAGCCATCAGATAAGACTCTTAATCTAAATATCAAAGATCTACAGGCTGCTGGCACAAAGGGTTATTCTCACCCTTTTCTGCTAACAAACTACAGCAGCCAAGATGTCTAAGGTGATAGGTGTAGACATCACTAAGGTATCTCTAAGAAGTATTATTCCCATGGTTTGCCAATCTATAGTGTCAGGAGCCATCTAAGCTTAGGTCATTTCAATATAGTGCACGGTGAGTGTGCACCCTTAAAACCCTGTCAGAAGTGCATGGACGAGGAGTGTGTCTGACTCACCGTAGACGGATTCTGCACATCGCAGGCGTTTTCTTCTCTTTGTCACGGAACCACGCCTGCGGCTGTGGGGCCCGGTGGTCCAGATCAATAGGGGATGGCTGAACGGATAAGGGGTTAATATTCTTGTTGTGACGCCACCTGCGGGAATTCCGGTGATTTCACCGGCGCTGCTTGGGCCTCCGGGGGATGTAATGCAGCAAGATGGGACGCTCCCCACAGGATGAGCGGTAGTCCCCGGGGCCAGAGGCTGCACTGATGGGATATGGCAGCCTTTGCAATACTGCGGTTAGGTCCAGGAATAAGGAGCAGACACACAAAGTCTTTTGGGTACCTTTACTGGTGGAAACAGGTGCACTCGGACCGGGTGATGAGGTTGCCACTCCTGGAGTTTCACAGAAAGCAGTGTGTAGGCTTCCTTTCTCTGTCGTTCTAGTGAGGTCGGTGGTATGTGGAATCCTGACGGACCGGGTTATACGTTCAGCGGAACGTGTTTCATCTGGTTTAGCTGCACTGAGGGCACTGTTAAAGGGATGATTCAATGTCTATCCTCTTCCTGGGCTCTCGTTGGTAGGTCTTCAGGTGAACAAGGGGCTAAACTCCCTGTTAGAAGTGCTGGTTCTCTGTGGTGGCGTAGTAGCTCTCACAGCTTGGTTCCAGTAACCGGTTGGTGAGGGAGAGTTAGAGTAACTCTGGTGTCCCTGAGAGGTGCTTTCTCCTTTCCTATGACCCCAATTGCAAGAGTCTCTCACTGGTTAGGTGTGCTGGTTTGGGCCTAGTATAGCTCCAGAACTGGTGGTTGCACACTTCCTGCAGCTCTCCTACATCTTCACACTCTGATGTTTCTCCTTCCAGAGGGCCCGGGGTGAAACCGGTGTTAAAGGTGTTCTAAGGTGTTTTGTTTGTTGTGAGTGCTGCTTGCTGTTTCCACTCCATTTGTGAACCAAGAGTTCTGTGGTGCCCCAACCAAGGTGCCAGGGTCCACATTCCCCCTTAGTTAACTTCAGTTCTCCCGGACTGAGCAAAAAGTTTTTCTTTTACAACTTAACCTCTAAACATTTTATAACAGTTAATAACAGGTATTTACAAAGTCTTAAGGAACAATACAAAAATCACTGAAAAAGAAGGGAAAAATGAGGAAAATATGAAAAAGCAGTCCATACGGCACTAGTCCATCTGCCACAGGCTGGAAAAGGTAAGTTTTGGTCACACAAGTCCTCTGACAATTGTCCAAAGTTATAAAACGGGAAAAAGGGTAAAGTCCAGCAGTAAAGTCTCTGATGGCTTAAACACATACAAGGGTATACATTTTAAACTTTATACATTCCCTATGGGTGTCTCTGCTTGGGAGGCCGGGTCTAACCTTCTGACCCTACCAGGCACTTTCTGTCCCCAACTTAATTTACTTGGGACAGAGCCCAGTTCCTCCACCCTTCTGTACACTACTTTTTACAGTTTTTGAACATGGGTACTATTTACAGTTACTAACAGGTAATGTAGTTCCACTACATTTTAAACCCATTCTTCATATTTGCTTGGGGTTGTCCTAATGTACTACGTGTGGATCTGCGTAGTGTGGGTGTTTCAAAAGCTATTGGTGTAGTGTACGAACTGGTAGTTGGTCTGTTGTTTCTACGTGATTCTGTGATACCATAGTAAGTACGTAGTCTATCTATGGACTATCCTCTGTAGGTAGTTGTGTAGGAATTCTCTCTCTTACTGTGGGACTAGACAGGTTCACCGATTACAGGAATCTCAGGTTCCAAGATAACAGGCTGCATCTCTTGCACTTGAACTTGTTCTTGTTAAACTTGTTGAATAGGTAATGGTTGATTCTCTACAGGTTGGTAGAAATGAATAACTGGTATGATGAATGCACGATTGCATTGTGGCCAGTCGGCTGGTAAGTCTCGAATTTCCGTATGGACGAGATTTTCTCTAGGTTCTTCAACTGTAGTTACTGCAAGGTAACTGGTTACTTGAGGTATTAACTGTGTTGTACATTTCTTCAAATGATCCCTAGATACAGTTGTACAAGTGTTTCCTTGATCTTTGCTGATAACACAAGTTTTTGAATTGTCATATTGTGATGGCATAAATGTGTAGGGTTCAGACTCCCAATTGTCATCTAATTTGTTTGTTTTTTCTCTTTCTTTTTAGCACTAATTCACCTGTTGCTAGAGGTTCTGCTGAGGCGTGCTTGTTAAAGTCGTGCTCTTGTTTGGTTCTGCTGATGTTCAGGTTTCTTTCAACCCTCTCTTGTACCTTTTTGTACTGGTCTTGGCGTTGGCTTATCCAATCTTCATCAGAAGAATCTTGTGTTGGTTCAATGGTTCCCATCTGTAAATCAATTGGTAATTTACCTGGTCTTGCTCGCATCAGGTAAGCAGGTGCATAGTTAGTTGAACTAACAGGTATGTGGTTGTAGATATCCACAAGGTCTGGAAGTTTTTCAGGCCATTTATTTCTTTCTTCGATTGGCAAGGTTTTGAGCATGTCAATGACAATGTGGTTCATTTTTTCACATAAACCGTTGGTTTGGGGATGATATGGTGTGGTTCGGATCTTTTTACACCCATATAGCCCTAGGAATTCTTGAAACAGAGCTGATTCGAAGGCTGGCCCTTGGTCAGTCAAGACTTGATCTGGGTACCCATGGGGCGACAGAAGTAACTCTGGAAGGCTTTGGCTGCTACCTGTGCAGTTAAGTCCTTAACTGGAACTACTTTCCAGGAATCTTGAATAGTGATCAACAATGGTGAGAGCGTAGGTGTACCCGGTACGACTTGGGGTTAGCTTCATGTGATTGAGAGCAACTATTTCAAGGGGTTTCGTGGTAACAATTGGCTGCAACGGAGCTATCTGAGTTAGATGGTCTTTTCTTCGAAGGTGACATGGTCCACAGTTTTTACACCACTTGTCAATTGAGCCTCGCATACCGACCCAGTAGAACCGATCCTTCAGGAGTCTATCCAGCTTCTTCCATCCAAAGTGTCCGGCATCATCATGGTAGGCTTCAAGGATCATTTGGACTTCAGTCTTGGGAACTACAATCTGCCAGATGAGTTTGTGTGTTCTGGGATTCAGATACCTTCTGCATAGTTTACCTTGGTATACAAACAACTTCCCTTTTTCTTTCCTTAGGCGTTTAGCATTTTGGGAGGCATCAGGGTCCATTCGTTCCGAATAGGATCTTACAAGCTACACAGATCTATAGAAACTCCCTCCAATTTGCAGGTAAATTCACGCATCTCACACGTCTCTGGCGCGGTGCCAGCTCCTGTGGGGAAACAGGTGTTCTATTCCTACCAATCACCTGCACCCACAGGAGGGGCATTGTGGACCAGGGCCATGCTGTCAATTTTGTGACTGGGCATTTCATAAGATAGTTGGAGCTTGCACCCAGCTGTCTATGGGTATTTAGCAGCTCTAATTTTGGGGATGGTATCAGGAACCATGCTGGCGTGTTCTTGAGTTATCAGCTCTTTACCAAGCTGACATCTGGATCGTTGGATTGAACCTCCTTCCAGTCATGGTGAGTAAAGGTCACGTCCTCTCTACACGTCTCTGGTTCGCCTGGTGACACGTTGCTGTACCTGTACGGTGGAAAGCAGGTAGTTCAATCTCCTCCAAGTCATCTGTCTTCTCCCTCTTCAGGAAGGTTAGGCATTCTGGACAGGGCATCAGCGTTGCCATTTTTGTGACCTGCCCAGTATTTTACAATGAAGTCATAGTTTGAGAGTCTTGCTACCCAACGCTGTTCTAGGGCTCCCAGCTTTGCAGTCTCTAAGTGTGTTAGGGATTGTTATCAGTGAAACCTGTGAACGGGGCGGAAGCCAGGTAATGCTTGAAACGCTCTGTGATTGCCCAGACCAGGGCCAGGAACTCTAGTTTGAAGGAGCTGTAGTTCTCTGGTTTCCTTTCCGTGGGACGGAGCTTTCTGCTGGTGTAGGCTATCACCTTTTCCTTTCCCTGCTGGCGTTGAGCTAGGACTGCTCCTAAACCTTCATTACTTGCATCAGTGTACAGTAAAAACGGGAGATTGCAATCGGGGTAGGTCAGGATTTCTTCTCCAGTTAAAGCATCTTTCAGCTTCTGGAAGGATTGTTCCTGTTCTGGCCCCCAGTGGAACGGGGGTCCCCTGATCTTGCCATTTTTGGATTGACCTACTAAGAGATCTTGCATGGGTGCTGCTATCTTGGTATAGCCTTTGATGAATCGTCGGTAGTACCCGACCAGTCCTAGAAATTGACGTACCTCTTTGTGAGTAGTTGGTGCTGGCCAGTCCTTGATGACGGTGACTTTATCCGGATCCGGTGCTACGCCTTCGGCACTAACCACATGTCCTAGGTATTGGACCTTGGGTTTCAGCAGGTGGCACGTGGACGGTTTCAGTTTCATCCCGTACTTGGACAGTGACTTGAACACTTCACTCAGGTGCTGGAGGTGATCTTCATAGGTCTGAGAGTATACAATGACATCATCAAGGTATAACAGGACAGTCTCAAAGTTCTTGTGGCCCAAACAACACTCCATCAGTCTCTGAAATGTTCCTGGGACGTTGCACAACCCGAATGGCATACTGTTGAACTCACATAAGCCCATAGGTGTCGTGAAGGCTGTCTTCTCACGATCCTCCTCTGCAACGGTAACCTGCCAGTACCCACTAGTAAGATCTAATGTGGAGAAGTAGTTGGCAGATTTGAGTGCAGCTAGTGACTCCTCTATGCGGGGTAACGGGTATGCATCCTTCTGTGTGACTTTGTTGATTTGTCTGTAGTCTACGCAGATCCTCATACTACCATTTTTCTTCTTAACCAGGACTAGTGGTGCTGCCCAGGGACTACAGCTATCCCTAATGACTCCTGCATTTTTCATGTCCTGAAGCATCTCTTTTGCTTTTTGGTAGTGTGTGGGTGGTATTGGCCTGTACCTTTCTTTGATAGGTGCATGGTTGCCTGTGGGGATATGGTGTTGTACCCCTTTAATCCTCCCGAAGTCAAGTGGGTGTTTGCTGAACACTTGCTCATACTCCCGAACTACCCGGTATACTCCATTTTTCTGATGAGTGGGTGTGTTGTCAGTTCCTACACTGAGCTCCTGACACCATTTCTCTAACTGATCTTTGGAGTGAGGGGGTTCATCAGTGACTGTTTGGGCTGAGGATTTTACATCAATTACAGCATCATCTTTAACCTGGTACAACTTTGCAACAGTTGCATATCTTGGCAGTCTGACTTCGTCATCACCATAGTTTAATATGCGTACGGGGACTCCCCTTTTCTCACGTCGACCAACCCTCTGGCTGTCAAGAGCGTAGGACTACTATCAGACATTACAGGTTCTACTACAGCTTGGTAGTCCTGCCTCTGAGGCCTATGGCTGCTCGACACCAGATCATCATTTCACTTCTGGGCGGTACCACAATTGGAATGGGATCTGTGACGGGATCTGTGACCCGTACTCTGCCAATTTCACCATTAGACAATGTTACCTGTTGTTGATAAACTAAAGCTCGGATCTGCTTTTGAATGGCTCTCCTCTCTCTGGGTCTACCAGCTTCAACACTCTGTTGGAGTAAGAACAACACTTCATCGATGCATTTAACCATAACATAGTATCCAGTATTACATAGGGATCTTTGTTGTTTGGCTTATCCTGCACCACTAAGATACCCTGGTTCTTCAGCTGCACCCTCCCCACCTTTACTGTAGCTTCCCATTGTCCCTCGATTGTAACTAATATACCATTAGTGGCTTCAAGGTTCAAATCAGGGTTAGGGGGTTCCAGCTTAACATCTGGCCAGAACCGCTTGTAAAGGATACTCGGGATGGTTGTTACCTGGGATCCAGTGTCTATCAAGGTGGAGGTAGCTATGCCATCGATGACGATTGGTAGATATGTAATTAAAAGAAAAAACAGATATTGCGCCACACTGCAACTGGAGGAACTTAATACACGGTTTTACTATGTTTGCACTAACCTTTACTGGTTGTGCAACACCCCGCACAACCAGACTGATGGCTTAATGTGGATCACTGTAGTGACAAGGGCCAATATTCCCTCCTCCTCAGATACTCCGGGCCTGGTGGTCGGCTCCTTAGTTCCTCTGGAGATGGAGGTGGGCTCCTTCACTCCTCCACCCGAAGAGGCAGACTCGCTGCACTGGCTTCCGTCCCAGCTCCACACTGTGTATCAGTTGATCATTCAAGGGTGGGTCTTTATGATGTACTGCCAGGTACTGTGGATCTTAGAGCAGCTCACACACCGCACTCCCAACAAGGGAGAAGGAGATTCACCAAATGAAACAGCGGTTCTCAGGTTTGGAGCGCTAACCCACCGGTTTATGTAGCATTCCATATGTCATTCGCATTGTAACTAAGTCCATTATGGCTCAAGGTTTCAAATCAGGTCTTAGGGGTCCACTTAAAACATCTGGCCGAAACACGCTTGTGGCATACTGGACCTGGTTGTCACTAGTATCAGTATTAATCAAACCGTGGTTTAGCGCTCCATTGCATTGTTCGATTGGTAGATATGGACAGTCTCCTACGATACTTGTGTTCCCAGCTGGTCGTTGGGCCTGGACAGTCTACTCCTGGGGTTGGCCCTTCTCGCCCAGGGGTTGCCCGTTTAAAGGACGGGATTGTTGAGTACGTCCTCCTAAGTCATTCTGCTGACTGGTGCGGTGTCTGTCAGGACTGCGGCGGTCTGCAGGATTTTCCTCGTGGCGGCTGTGTCTTTCTCTTCATCCACGGGACGTCGTCAGGGCTGTCGGCGAGCTGAATCTTGTCCGATGACCTTGCATCTGTCTTGGGTCTTCTCCCAGCTTGTAGCTTGGCGCACAGCTGTCTCATACACTTTAAAAGTCAGGTGTTACAGTCTGGCACTGGACTGAACCGCAGGGATTGGAGATGCTGTTGCCGGCACGGAAGGGGTTTTAGTCTGCTGCTGCTGTGAAGCGGGGTCAGGCACTATGGCGAGCCGTTGTCCGCAAACTGTTAAGTCTCTCAAGGATCAAACTCTGCGCCAGGATTTTGTATGGACCCCCAGCTTAGCTTGCTTTCTATCCTCAGATAGTCTAAGGCCCACAATAAATTGTCCAATTAAGCTTTGTTCTCATCTCTGACACCATCAGGATCGACTTGTTTAAACAGTCTTAGTGCTTCTTGCAAGCGCAGCGAATAATCTAGGACACTTTCTTGTGCCCCTTGGTTACAATGGTAGAATGACAGTCTTAATTCAGCCTCAGTATGGCGTTCAAAAACCCGGGCTAATTTAGCGAATATCTGCTCCACAGATTCCTACGTTTCTACAGACCAATTGCGGCTCTGCAGCTCGGCTGCGCCTGTTAACTGTCCCATAACAACTGAAGCTCTCTGCTTACCGGTCATAGCGTACATGTCCAGCATTCTGGCATTCTTCCTCTGGAACGTCTCCAAGGTACTGGGTGTACCGCTGTATTTAGGTAACCAGGTTGCATTCGGAACGTAAGGAAGAGATATCGGCATAATCTGGAGCGGGTTGCGGTGGCATACTGCCGGCTTGTTGCTGTCCATGAAGAGGTATGTTTTGAGGTGCCGCTTGGTTTAGCGGGGGTACCGCGTTGGTTAGAAGCCGGGATACTCATCGTTGCTCCCCTTAGTTAAGCTGCGGCCAGTCCCTTGGCTTCAAACGGAAGTGTCGGCCTCGCGGTGAGGAGTGAGGCACCACGGGAGTTTCCGGTTCCTGCTGCGTACAGGGGAAGTCGTCAGAGCGTGGGGGCGGGGCCAATCTTCGCGCCCTTTGCACAGTCACGCCCCTTCTTTTACCGCATTTCGCGCGCAATGGTGGATCAAATTTACAGTTCGATATATACAGTCATTAAATAGCACACAATACCCGTTAAGGAAGAGGCCTGTTCGTATCCTGTTCGTGACGCCAAATTCTGACTCACCGTAGCCGGGTTCTGCACGTCGCAGGCGTTGACTCTCCTCTGTCACGGAACCGCGCCTGCGGCTGTGGGGGCCCGGTGGTCCAGATCAATAGGGGTAGGATGGCTGAACAGTAGGGATAGTTGTCTTCGTGACGCCACCTGTGAGACGTCCGGTAACTGTACCGGCGCTGCGGGCCTCCGGGGAGATGGAATGCAGCAAGATGGGACGCTCCCCACAGGATGAGCGGGAGTTCCCGGGGCCAGGAGCTGCACAAGATGTTGTGAGGCAGCTGCGGGTATACTGTACTAGACTCAGGAATCAGACGCAGACACTCAAAAGTCTTTTAAGTACCTTTACTGTGGTAATCAGGTACGCCAGACCGGGGAAAAGTGAAGTCAGACTCCTGGAGGTTCACAGCAAGCAGTTAGTGTAGGCTTCCTTTCTCTTTCCTCTTAGGCTCAGGTCGGGTGGATGTGGAATCCAGCCGGACCGGCCAGTATGTTCAATGGAACGGATTTCACCTGGGTATCAGCACTGAGGGCACTGTAAAAGGGTCCGAGCAGGATCAGTACTCTTCCCTGGGCTCTCGTAGGTAGGTGCTTCAGGTGGAACAGGTGGCTAAACCTCCTGTTAGACGGGCTGGTTCTCTGTGGTGGCTGGGTAGCTCTCACAGCTTCGTTCCAGTAACCGGAGGATGAGGGAGAGAGTTAGAATCACTCTGATAGTCCCTGAGAGGTGCCTCCTTTCCTATTACCCCAATTGCAAGGGTTTCCTCACTGGCAGGTATGCTGGTTCCGACCTAGTATGGCTCCAGAACTGGTGGATGCACACTCTTCACAGTTCTAAAGTGACTGCACACTCTGGTGTTTCTCCCTCCAAGACCCTATTTATAGGGGGAACTGGCTCAAAGTGACCAGTGGAGCTCCCCTAGAGGCTTGGGGTGAAACCAGGTGTTCTAAGGTGTTGAGGTGTTTTGTGTGAGTGATGCTTTGCTGTTAGCTCCATTCATGCCCCAAGGAGTTCTGTGGTGCCCAACAAGGTGCCAGGGTGCCACACCCTCACATCACACAGCCGTACCTTCACATCACACAGCCCGTACCCTCACATCACACAGCCCGTACCCCCTCATCATACAGCCTATACTCCACATCACACAGCCTCTACCTGTCACGCGCTTAGATGGCGCTGACATTGTTGGATGCTGCTGTGTATGTTTTTTGTCTTTAAGAGCTGCATGGTTGATGGTTGTGAAGGTCCTTGCCTCCTGTGGTGTGCTCCAGAGCTGCAGTTACTATTATGTTCAATTGCTGGTTCAGGAGTTAATGTGTGACTCACCTGGAATCCCCTCCCCCTAGCTTTAAATAGCCTTCCCTCTCCCTTGTCAGGTGCTGCTGATAGCTATGTGCTCTAGGTCTTGGTGCTGTGCTGTGCTAAAGTCTTTCCTTGGTAGAAGCTGTGATTAGTGACATGAGTGGAGGTAGGGGCCCTCAGCCTAGGGCTAATCAGGAGTTTTAGGGTACAGGGTGGCGGCTCGGAACTCCTCACCATCAGAGGTACCTCTGAGATCAGGGCGAGCCAGGGACCCCAGCATCAGGGTCAGATTAGGCTCTCCTGACCCCCTTTTGCCCAATTCACCTACCTGTTACATGATTCCCTTACCTCCCAAGCGTGACATTATCAGCAGCCCATTACCATTTTTTTTTCTCTGAGCCATTATGTCTCAGACATCCTCTGCAGATGCCTTCTCATAACTGATGCAGACCATCTCAGCTGAGGTTACTGGTCCAGCACCAGAGGTCCTCTTTAATGCTGCGTCCCGACATTCGCCTTCTTTCTAGCTGGTCTAATCAACCCTAGGAGTTATTCTCCTTTAATTGTTCTTTTGGAAAAAATTGTGAAAATCATGTAACACTGTGTGTATGCAGGGCCGTATTTGCCATTAGGCACTCGTAGGCACGTGCCTAGGGCGACGCCATTCATAGGGGCAGTGTCTCAGCGGGTTTTTTTTCTTCCCTGCCTGTGTTGGCCGGGTCGTAAGCCCCGCCACCTCATACACCTCCATCCCCAGTCGTCATTAGGCCCGCTTGTTAGATAATGGTCAATAGTTAGACGGAAGCCATAAGTACCAAGGCCTTCGTCAGCCATATTGTCTTGTGAAGTTTTATGTGTAAGTTTGAAAACTGAACTTCTACTATAAGCCTCAGGTATAAATGAGATCAAGCCATGGAAGAAAAACAGGCATGGAGTTAATTAGGTTTGGTCCGAGCATATACCAAAAGCTCATCATGATAATAGTTAACCAATTCACTATATATTCCTTTTTTCTCAATTCTGAAGGATATTTTACGGTGTGGTGTATTCCTCAAGGCTATATGACGTTTCAAGAACAGAGCTAATTAATGTCAATAAGTTGTGATTTGTGCTTGGTCCCAAAAAGGCTATTATGAGATAATTTGTATGGATAAACTTAAGTGTAGTATGTAGTTAGTAATGTAATTAGTCATGTCAACCTATATTCTACGTGAAATGTAAGTATTGCCTTTGTCAGGATGAGGTCATTATGTATCCATTGAAAATAATGGCCACTAACGTTATCCAATGGCAGAAAATTGTATAAAAATCCCCTGCTTTAGACAGGCGGCGTGACACTTTTCCATCCTGTGTGCCACGCGCGCCTGCCATTCTGAAACCTGTCATATTGCCTTGCCATATATCTCTGTATGATTTCCTGCCCGAATAAATCCCACTTTTGGTTCTGAAGACGCAGTCTATGATCGTTTTATCGAACAAAGGAAGAACTAACGAACTATTTCTTTCACCGCTCATGCCTGTGCCGGCCGGGTCGTAAGCCCCGCTCCCTCATACACCCTCATACACCCCCCCCACCTGGTCGTCATCAGGCCAGCTCATTGGCCAGTGCTCTTGCCCTCCTGCACTGCACGGGAAGAAGTGAGAGCTGACGAAGAGGATTAGAGGAGGGACATGTGCTAGAGGATAAGGAGGAGAAGCAGCTCCAACCTCCGGGTAACAAGGTGACAGACCTCCTGCTGTGCCTGTGCACAGTCCAGGCAGAGAGAAGCAGGGAGTGGGGGAGGGGCTGGGACCCAGCTGCTGGGAGCAGGGGAAGCTGGATATGTATGTACCCCCTTCCTGCAGCAGAAAGAAGTGTGTGTATGTGTGAGGTATCTGTAAAATGTGTGTGTCTGTATGTGTGTTTGAGTGAGTTGTGTGTCTTCTGTGTGAGTTGTGTCTGTGTCTTCTGTGAGTTGTGTGTCTTCTGCGTGAGTTGTGTGTCTATGTGTGAGTTGTGTCTTCTGTGTGTGAGTTGTATGTGTCTTCTGTGTGTGAGTTGTGTCTGTATGTGTGCCTTCCGTGTGTGCCTGTGTGTCTTCTGTGTGTAAGTTGTGTGTCTGTATGTTGTGTGTGATGTATCTGTGTGTGAGTTTTGTCTCTATGAGTTGTGTCTCTGTGTGCGAGTTGTCTGTGTGTGAGTTGTATCTGTGTGTGATGTGTCTGCGTGAGTTGTGTCTCTGAGTTGTGTCTGTGTGTGTGTGATGTGTCTGTGTCTGTGTTGTGTGTGTGATGTGTCTGTGTGTGAGTTGTGTCTCTATTTGTGTCTCTGTGTGTGAGTTGTGGGGTGCAGAAGGAAAGAGGTGCCGCAGGAGGGACAGCGGAGAGGAGGACTGGGGTGCAGGAGGACAGAGGAGAGCAGGACGGGGTGCAGGAGGACAGAGGAGAGCAGGACGGGGTGCAGGAGGACAGAGGAGAGCAGGACGGGGGTGCAGGAGGATAGAGGAAAGCAGGACAGGGGTGCACTAGGATAGAGGAGCAACAGGAGGGGCAGAGGAGAGGAGGTTGGAGCAGGAGGATAGAGGAGAGGAGGACGGGGGTGCAGGAGGACAGAGGAGAGGAGGACGGGGGTGCAGGAGGACAGAGGAGAGGAGGACGGGGGTGCAGGAGGACAGAAGAGAGGAGGACGGGGGTGCAGGAGGACAGAAGAGAGGATGACGGGGGTGCAGGAGGACAGAAGAAAGGAGGACGGGGGTGCAGGAGGACAGAGGAGAGGAGGACTGGGGTGCAGGAGGACAGAAGAGAGGAGGACGGGGGTGCAGGAGGACAGAGGAGAGGAGGATGGGGGTGCAGGAGGACAGAAGAGAGGAGGACGGGGGTGCAGGAGGACAGAAGAGAGGAGAACGGGGGTGCAGGAGGACAGAGGAGAGGAGGACAGGGGTGCAGGAGGACAGAGGAGAGCAGGATGGGTGTGCAGGAGGATAGAGGAGCAGCAGGAGGGACAGAGGAGAGGAGGATGAGGTGCATGAGGACAGAGGAGAGGAGGACGGGGGTCCAGGAGGACAGCCGAGCAGCAGGAGGGACAGGAGAGGAGAAGGGGGGTGCAGGAGGACAGAGGAGAGGAGGACAGGGGTGCAGGAGGACAGAGGAGAGGAGGACGCGGTGCAGGAGGACAGAGGAGAGGAGGATGGGGGTGCAGGAGGATAGAGGAGCAACAGGAGGGGCAGAGGAGAGGAGGATGGGGGTGCAGGAGGATAGAGGAGCAGCAGGAGGGGCAGAGGAGAGGAGGACAGAGGAGAGGAGGATGGAGGTGCAGGAGGACAGGGGCAGCAGGAGGGACAGAGGAGAGAAGGACGGGGGTGCAGGAGGACTGGGGCTGTGGCTGGCTCTGTGTGTGGTGATAATGGCGGCTGTACCATGTGTCTGCCTCCATGCAGCTGCCGCCACCTTCCTGTGTTGGCAGGATGTGGTATACTGGGAGTTGTAGTTCTCCTGCCTGTCCTATATGATTTCTGGGCAGTGTGTTGGGTGCTGGGAGTTGTTGTTCTACCAGGTGGGCTCAGTGTTGTCCCGCCGCCCGTCTGTGGCCTGTCTGTCTCTTCTGGGATGTCCTCAGCTCTGTGCTGTGCACACAGTATACCACCATCTCCCCAGCTCCGTGCTGTGCACAGTGTACCACCATGTCCTCAGCTCCGTGCTGTGCACAGACAGTGTACCGTACACTGTCTGTGCACAGCACAGAGCTGGGGAGATAGTGGTACACAGCACAGAGCTGAGGACATGGTGGTACACTGTCTGTGCACAGCATGGATCTGAGGACATGGTGGTACACTACAGTCCGCGCTGCCAAGTTCACTCACATCAAAGAAAACGAGTGGACGATGTCCAGTTCAATCCTTCTTTATTCTCCTATGCGTTTCGGCGCCTAGCCTGGCACCTTCATCAGGGATCCCTGATGAAGGTGCCAGGCTAGGCGCCGAAACGCGTAGGGATCCCTGATGAAGGTGCCAGGCTAGGCGCCGAAACGTGTAGGAGAATAAAGAAGGATTGAACTGGACATCGTCCACTCGTTTTCTTTGATGTGAGTGAACTTGGCAGCGCGGACTGTGGTACACCTCTCTTCCCTAAGCTTCTGGTTTCGTCTTCACGTTTGTGAGACCGGTGGACGTCCAGCAGCAACCATCAGGATATTTATCCAAACAGGTCTACAAACCAGTTGTGGGTCTCACAACTGGAACAGGTGAGTGTTTCACTTTTCTCACCTTAACACAAGCTAGTGTCTAGTGATAAGGGCACTATTGCGCCTCTTGTCCCCCCCCTCTTCTTTTGTCATGGTGGTACACTGTCTGTGAACAGCACAGAGCTGGGGACATGGTGGGACACTGTGCACAGCACGGAGCTGAGGACATGGTGTTACACTGTGCACAGCAGGGAGCTGAGGACATGGTGGTACATTGTCTGTTCACAGCACGGTGCTGAGGACATGGTGGCACACTGTATGTGCACAGCATGGAGCTGAGGACATGGTGGCACACTGTATGTGCACAGCACGGAGCTGAGGACATGTTGGCACACTGTATGTGCACGGCAAGGAGCTGGGGACATGGTGGTACATTGTGCACAGCACAGAGCTGAGGACATGGTGGCACACTGAATGTGCACGGCAAGGAGCTGGGGACATGGTGGTACACTGTGCACAGCACGGAGCTGTGGACATGGTGGTACACTGTCTGTGCACAGCACGGGGCTGAGGACATGGTGGCACACTGTATGTGCACAGCATGGAGCTGAGGACATGGTGGCACACTGTATGTGCACGGCAAGGAGCTGGGGACATGGTGGTACATTGTGCACAGCACAGAGCTGAGGACATGGTGGCACACTGAATGTGCACGGCAAGGAGCTGGGGTGATGGTGGTACACTGTGCACAGCACGGAGCTGGGGACAGGTGGTACACTGTCTGTGCACAGCACGGAGCTGAAGACATGGTGGAACACTGTATGTGCACAGCACGGAGCTGAGGACATGGTGGCACACTGTATGTGCACGGCACGGAGCTGGGGACATGGTGGTACACTGTCTGTGCACAGCACAGAGGTGAGGAAATGGTGGAACACTGTCTGTGCACAGCAGGGAGCTGGGGACATGGTGGTACACTGTGCACAGCACAGAGCTGGGGACATGGTGGTACACTGTCTGTGCACATCACGGAGCTGAGGACATGGTGGAACACTGTCTGTGCACAGCACAGAGCTGAGGACATGGTGGAGCACTGTCTGTGCACAGCACAGAGCTGAGGACATGGTGACACACACTATGTGCACAGCAAGGAGCTGGGGACATGGTGGTACACTGTGCACAGCACGGAGCTGGGGACATGGTGGTACACTGTCTGTGCACAGCACAGAGGTGAGGACATGGTGGTACACTGTCTGTGCACAGCACAGAGGTGAGGACATGGTGGTACACAGTGCACAGCACGGAGCTGAGGACATGGTGGGACACTGTGCACAGCACGGAGCTGAGGACATGGTGTTACACTGTGCACAGCAGGGAGCTGAGGACATGGTGGTACATTGTCTGTTCACAGCACGGTGCTGAGGACATGGTGGCACACTGTATGTGCACAGCATGGAGCTGAGGACATGGTGGCACACTGTATGTGCACAGCACGGAGCTGAGGACATGTTGGCACACTGTATGTGCACGGCAAGGAGCTGGGGACATGGTGGTACATTGTGCACAGCACAGAGCTGAGGACATGGTGGCACACTGAATGTGCACGGCAAGGAGCTGGGGACATGGTGGTACACTGTGCACAGCACGGAGCTGTGGACATGGTGGTACACTGTCTGTGCACAGCACGGGGCTGAGGACATGGTGGCACACTGTATGTGCACAGCACGGAGCTGAGGACATGGTGGCACACTGTATGTGCACGGCAAGGAGCTGGGGACATGGTGGTACATTGTGCACAGCACAGAGCTGAGGACATGGTGGCACACTGAATGTGCACGGCAAGGAGCTGGGGTGATGGTGGTACACTGTGCACAGCACGGAGCTGGGGACATGGTGGTACACTGTCTGTGCACAGCACGGAGCTGAAGACATGGTGGAACACTGTATGTGCACAGCACGGAGCTGAAGACATGGTGGCACACTGTATGTGCACGGCACGGAGCTGGGGACATGGTGGTACACTGTCTGTGCACAGCACAGAGGTGAGGAAATGGTGGAACACTGTCTGTGCACAGCAGGGAGCTGGGGACATGGTGGTACACTGTGCACAGCACGGAGCTGGGGACATGGTGGTACACTGTCTGTGCACATCACGGAGCTGAGGACATGGTGGAACACTGTCTGTGCACAGCACAGAGCTGAGGACATGGTGGAACACTGTCTGTGCACAGCACAGAGCTGAGGACATGGTGACACACACTATGTGCACAGCAAGGAGCTGGGGACATGGTGGTACACTGTGCACAGCACGGAGCTGGGGACATGGTGGTACACTGTCTGTGCACAGCACAGAGGTGAGGACATGGTGGTACACTGTCTGTGCACAGCACAGAGGTGAGGACATGGTGGTACACAGTGCACAGTACAGAGCTGAGGACATGGTGGTACACTGTCTGTGCACAGCACGGAGCTGAGGACATGGTGGTACACTGTGTACAGCATGGAGCTGAGGACATGGTGGTACACTGTCTGTGCACAGCATGGAGCTGGGGACATGGTGGTACACTGTGCACAGCATGGAGCTGGGGACATTGTGGTACACTGTCTCCCGTCGCCTTAAAATCGGTCTGTTTCTCATCCAGGAGAGTCGGATGAGTGTCATCGGTTCTTTGGTCCGTTTGGCATCCAACTGCTGTGCAAGTGTCCGACATTTCTCTCAGATCACATCCGAGTGCAATCTGTTCTTTCCTCAGCAGCTATTAGTGTAGAAACATTTACAGGAACATTTTACAGTGTTCTGTGCTGCAGAATGATAATGTATCCGTGAAAAAAACTGATGCCTCTCGGAAGGTCCGTGTGCTGTCAGTGTGCGGTATGTAATTTTGTCAGACCCATAGACTTGCATTGGCGAGTCTCGCGCGTGAATCACAGACTGTCGCAGAATGTTGAGACTTTTTTCTCATCCTGAATCTGGTTGAGAAAAAAGCGTCCGACACTCGTCAGTGTGCTCTCAGACATCGATTAACATTGGTCCGAGTGCACACATTGCACTCATCCGAGTTTCATGCCAGTGTGTCCGTACCCTAATACTAAAATCCATATAGTAATCCTACAATGTCTGCTGGACATGGTATGGGGAGGGTGTATGGCTCAGTTAGTACATGTGGCGCCCCTGCGTCCAGGAGGCCACAGAGGGAACTGCAGCCAGGCAGGTAGGACAACAGTTGAACATCAACACCCTCACAGCCCACACAACCCACGTACAGTAGAGGGCAGCATCCAGCCCTGAACCTGGAGACTCTAAGCAGGCGAGGGGTGGTGGATTTAGAGCAGTGGGTTGGGCACACACGAAGTCAGGTAACAGACAGTAGAAATAGTGAAGGGGGAGGAGGAAGAAGTCAGCAGGCCGAGGAGGAGGCTGAGCAGTAAAGACTGAATCACACGTCCTTGAAGAGTGAGGTGTAGGAGCGCAGAATCTGTACCGAGCCAGTGCGAGCCGGAGGAGAGAGAAAGCCTGTCTGAAACCAGATCCCCAGGAGTGCGAGAGGACAGAGAGGGACGGTGATACCCGGGCCCTAGAAGTGCAGCCGAGACGACAGACTGAAGGTGGAGTAGCCCTCCTATGACACTGGAAGACACAGTTGAGAGAGCCTGGTAGAGCCTCACATGGGAGGACTGCTGGAGGCTGGGCTGAGTAGAGTGTCGGCTCTAGAGGGGACCGTAGTTTTACCCAGCATCCCCAGAAAACCGACGGGGGACCACAGCTGCATGTTAGGGTCCCTTCCCCAAAGGACAGGCAGCTCAGTGACGACCAGGAGGACCCACAGGGGGCCGAGTCACCGCCATACTGTCCGGAGACACACACCAAGCAAACACAGAAAGTTAACAGCCCGGAAAGGACACAGAGACAGTGTGAGGGGTCACAGTGAGAGAGACCTGGCTGCAGAGAGTAAAGGGAACCCCAGATGGGAGAATGAGCCCGTGTACTGAGACTTGAACTGTAAGAACTGTAACTGAACTGTAGGAACTGTAACTGAACTGTGAGCTGTACTGAAGAGCTTTGAAAGTAAACACGGTGAACCCTGAATCTGCCTCCCTCGTATCTCTCTGCTTGAATGATATTCCCTCCATGCAGGCTTGCAAAGGACCTCCACCTGCAGAGCCACAGCTCGTCAGCACCAGCACCAAGGAGAGATTCATGCAGCATCTGGCTAGTAAGTGAATTGAACTCAGCACCCAGCCTGCACTCTACACCATAGACTTTAATCATCACTGCCCCAGGGGACACAGTTCTGCCCACGGGAACTATTCCATCTACGCTGCCATTACATCACCCCCGGAGGTTCTGCAGCAGCGGCGGCCCCATCACTGGCCGCACACAGTGGATGGCGTCACGACTGACAATCCCCTGTAAATATCCCCTTTTGTTTGCCAGCCCGGGACACGGTCCGGACCAGGACCACCCGTGACTTCCCAGTAGCAGACCCGGTCCGTTACCAAGTGCCCTCGTCCCAGTGGGCTCGACATACCCACACCATACTTCATGGTATTGGGGGGTTATAGCTCAGTTAGTACACACACCATACTTCATGGTATGGGGAGGGTTTATGGCTCAGTTAGTACACACTCCATGCTTCTTGTTATTAACCAGTTAATGCTCCCTTGTCCACCGCACTGCAGTGTCAAAAGAGGAAGACAGCGAGACAGGCAGCAACATGGCATCAGAGAGCCCCTGACCTCGAAATAGAAGATCCTCAGATCCCGGTATTGTGACATCATATTAAGAATAATATTTTATGCACTTATATTACACTATGCACTCCACAGCACTTTACATACATCATCAACACTGTCCCCATTGGGGCTCACAATGTAAACATCCTGCCAGTATGCCTCTGTAGTGTGGTTGCACAAACCTTCTATATGTACTACATGATGAAATGTGGGGGGAGAAGCTACATGAAGCTTGGGGGGGAAGGCTGCGACTGGGGGAAAGATTGTCCGTGACAGGGGAGGAGCCATGATGGGGGGAGGGGCTGCAACAGGGGGAGGAGCCGTGACGGGGGGGGGGCAGCTGCTGACAGTGCCTAGGGCAGCAGGAACTCCAAATACGGCCCTGTGTGTATGTTCAACATTCATTCATTTAGCATTTAATTTTTAACATTAACATCAATCTTAACCTAACTGTTGTTTGTAGATCTCCTGCAAGAAATAAAAGAACTTGCACAATCAGCATATCTTCAGCTGGAGCTCTTTGTCTGTGTTCAACCAGCTTAAGGTACAGTCACGCACAGCAATTTTGCTAGCAATTTCACTGACAATTTGCTGGTTGCAGTGAAATCATGGACACATTGTTCTATTTTGTGGCTGTGTACAAATGGAACAATGTGTCCATGATTTCACTGCAACCAGCAAATGGCCAGTAAAATTGCTTGCAAAATTGCCACGTGTGACGGTACCTTAAAGGGAACCTAACCCCACAAACTGACCCCCCCCCCGCATCTTTAGACCTGTCCCTGCACCCCCTCTTATCATTTCTAGCCATCCCTTTTGCAGAAAAATTGATTTTGTAAAGTAAAAGAGGGCTATATTTACCTCGTCCTGTGTGAGTTCTCTGTTTCTGAATTAGTCTCAAAGGCAGGCCTGTCTGCTGCAGCCTAGTAATTATGCACGCCCCTCTCTGCTTGATGCCTTGGTAAGAGCCTGGCCGCATCATGAAAGGGGCGGGGCTAAATCGCGTCATGCCGTTAGCCCCGCCCCCTTTTATGATGCGGCCAGGCTCTTAGTAAGCAGAGAGGGGCGTGCATAATTACTAGGCTGCAGCAGACAGGCAGGCCTTTGAGACTAATTCAGAAACAGAGAACTCACACAGGACAGAGGTGAATATAAACTTATCTCTACTTTACAAAATCGATTTTTTCTGCAAAAGGGATGGCTAGAAATGATAAGAGGGGGTACAGGGACAGGTATAAAGATGCGGGGGGGTCAGTTTGTGGGGTCAGGTTCCCTTTAAGGCTAACTATTCTGAAGTACTTCTATCATTGTTTGTTACAAAGTCCTTTAATTTAAAGGGAACTTGTCAGATAGTTTATGCCCCAAGCTATCACTATCTACCCATGATAGCTTCATAGTACATTCCTAAACATCTCTGTCTGAGCTAAAAGTGTAGTGTTACAGTTAATAAAAAGCATTTTATTGCTTACAAGTTTGCATGTAAGTGACGCAGTGACTATTCTTTAGGGGGCGTTAGTTTTGTGTCCATGGCCGCCTTCCTTCCATGGTTATCACGCCACGTTGGGAATTATAATCTAATGTACAAACACATTCTCCCCCTCTCTCTTGCCCGGCCGCCTGTCTTTCCTGTTCTGTGCACTTCTCTCTTCTTTTGGGTTATAGCATAGCAGCAATTTGTGTGCTTGTGAAGCCGGCCAAGTACACCCAAAAGAAGAGTGCAATGTGCAGGACAGGAAGGGCAGCCAGGTGGTTGGGAGAGAGCGGGAGAAAGTGCTTGTACATTGTATTCTCACCCTGAGGATGTCTATAGTTATTGGGCCACCCTAGGCTAAAAATAGCCGCCCACAGCCACCACAATTACAGCCCCTAGAGCTGCTGCTGTGAGAGCGGTGAGGTCATCTGAGGTCACAGCTGGGGTATTGTGACCTCAGATGACCTCACTGACATCATCACTCCCACAGCTGCACCGCTCAGCACGAGGTCTGGATATAGCAGAGTCGGTCAGTGTCAAGAGACCTCATTTGTGGATTACCATCAGAGCTGCAAGGTATGTTTAAGGTCAATAAGTGAGTAAAAGAGGGTGTTTCTATTTTTAATTTAAATAAAGCCTTTTTCTCTGTGTCAGTGTTTTTCTTAACTATTTATTTACAGGATTGGTAATGTGGGGATCTCATAGAAACCATGACATCACCAATCGAGGGCTTGATGACAGTTGTCCACTGAAAGATGTCATTAGCCCTTATAGTACCCTGACTGACACTGCATTAGGTAGAGCTGGCTTAGTGGCAGATTTGGTGCATCTAATGAATCAAGAAGCGTCAGTGAATGTGAAACAGTCTGTCGTGCCACGTAGCTTTGCATCTCTCCCCAAGCTTGTTTTAATTTTTTAATAAAGTTTGGATGTTTTTATGGACCTAGAGTACCGTAGATTTTTTCGTCTGTTATCAATACCATGGATGGCAAGAGGAACAAACAAATCAATTTTGGAACAAATCAAGCCAGGCATGTCACTTAAAGCAATAATCACCAAGCTACGACTTGCCTACTTTGGACACATCATAGCAAAATAAAAATCACTGGAGAAAGACTTTATGGTAGAAAGAATAGAAGTAGGCAAAGAGGAAGACTAGCAACCCAATGGCATGATACTATCAAGATAATGGCAGAGAACACACTGGTGAACTTATCTAGGCTTGTACAAGATCAATCTTCCTACAGAGTGATCATCCATCAAGTTGCCATGGCTCGAGATCGAGCTGAAGGCTGGTAAATAATATATATCCTGTTATCCTGTTATACAAGTCCCTCATCCTAGTGTCCACACTAGTAAATATGTCCCCCATTCTAGTAAATATGTCTCACATCCTGGTATATATACATCCTTGGCCTAGTCCTAATATATATGGCCCAATTCTGAAATTTATCCTTTGTCCTTCTCCTGGGCCCATCCTAGTACTTATTTCCACATCCTCGTATATCCTCTTCTGGCTCTATCCAGGTATATATGTCCCTATCCTGGGCCCCGTCGTTATATGTATGTCACCATCCTGCTATATACTGCATGTCCCTCATACTGGATCCATTTAGGTATACATGTTTTCATCCTGGTATATATGTACTCCTCCTGGGCTCATCCTGGTACATATGTTTCCCTACCTGGCATATATGTCCCTATACCAAAATATATATAATTATATAATCACGAATGGGTTTTTTGCCCCTTTTGAGACCGCTCTCGCTGCGAGTCAGCGTGGTCATGTGGATACGAACGAAGCATTGGCCGCGCAGCGGCCATTGCGAGCAGCTCTAAGGCAACTCGCTATGCCCGCGCAGCGGGCATGGCGAGTCGCCTTAGCAGCGCGAAGCATTGGCCGCGAAGCGGCCATTGCGAGTCAGAGACTCGCTCTGCTAGAATCCCGATGCATTGTGCATCGGGCACCCATCTAGTAATATATATATATATATATATATATATATATATATATATATATATATGTATATATTATATCCCATGCTGGTATGTATGTGATCCATCCTGATATGTGTGTCCTTATCGTGGGCCCCTTCCTGGTATGCATAGTCCCCTTTTTGTCTCAAAAACAGAGCTTTCTACTCACCTCCCAAATCCTGGTATATATGTCCCCCATCCTGGTCCCCTTACTTGTATTTATGTCCCTTTGCTGGGCCCCATCCTGGTATATTTGTCCCCTTACTGGTGTATTTAAATATGTCACCCATCCTGGTATATATATTTATATATCTCCTTATCCTGGGACCTTACTAGTATGCATAGCCCCTTTTTTTGTCTCTAATGGTACCTTTACACGCCGCCACAGAGGGTAGCAACAGGTAGACAACGCACGTGCACGCGCGCGGTTGCAACGGTTGCTAACGGTACCTGATGCTGCAATTACACGCCGCCACAAGGTGCTCCACAGAAGGTATTTTCGTTCCCCGGAAGTGCCGACAGGTGCCGCAGGTTACCTTCTGTGGAGCACCTTCCCTGATTTACACGCCGCTACCACAAGGGAAACTGGGCGTACATATTGTGCGCCGTAACTACATAGGCGTGACAGAGTTGTGTATTACGCGACGCTCGTACGGTGATTGGACAATGCAATAACATCATGATTGGCCAGCCAGCGCAGGGAGGCTGGCTAATACATGATGCTATTGCAAATGTGTATTGTGACTGGTAAGCTCGTTAAAGGGAACCTGTCACCTGGATCTAAGCCCCTACACTATCACTACCTGTCCCTGCACCTTCCTAGCTGCTCCCTATCTCTGAGCTAAATCCGCCCTATAAAACTGCAGAAAAATAACTTATAACTTACAGAAGTCCCTGAGGCTGGGGACTGAGAAGGCGGCGCCAGGCTCCATTCAGCCCCTCCTCCATGCAGCAGCACACGCCCCACTGGGCGGCGTTATTCTTTCTTCATCGCCGCCTCCTCCATTTGGAATCTGTGCTTTACACCTATCATGTTGTGGTGATGCGACCTCAATGTGTCCCCTGACTGAGACACAGCATATGGGAGATTGTATCTTCTGCTCAGTAGCAGCACACACAGGGTGAGCTGCTACTGGAGCTAAGTGCTGATTGAAAGCACTGACACCCAGGTGTGCGGGTGAATAGGAGATGATATGTGCTGCCCTGGGCTGTGGGGAGGGGGTGGAGGGTGTCAGGACAGCAGCAGGAGCTGCTGGGATTGTATGAGGTTCTACTCGGCTGTGCCCCGGTGTAACAGGCCAGACTAAACCCCCGACCAGAATATACTCGGGGTTAAAGTGGCCTAGGCCAGATTATACCCCTCCGTATACCACAGCAGCTTTTGATCAGGGCTCCAAGCAACACATGGGGGCCCGAGGCAGCACAAAGTGGCCCCAGGCAGCAGAAAGTGGCCCTATGCAACATACAGGGGCCCCAGGCAGTGCTAGGGCCCCAGGCAGTGCTAGGGGCCCCAGGCAGTGCACGGGGCCCCAGGCAGCACAAAGTGGCCCCAAGCAGCACAAAGAGGCCCCAAGCAACATACAGGGGCCCCAGGCAGTACTAGGGGCCACAAGCTACACACAGGATCCCAGGCTACACACAGGGGCCCCATGCAGCATACAAGGACCCCAGGCAGTGCACGGGGCCCCAGGCAGTGCACGGGGCCCCAGGCAGCACAAAGTGGCCCCAAGCAGCACAAAGAGGCCCCAAGCAACATACAGGGGCCCCAGGCAGTACTAGGGGCCACAAGCTACACACAGGATCCCAGGCTACACACAGGGGCCCCATGCAGCATACAAGGACCCCAGGCAGTGCACGGGGCCCCAGGGAGTGCACGGGGCCCCAGGCAGTGCACGGGGCCCCAGGAAGTGCACAGGCCCCAGGCAGCACAAAGTGGCCCCAGGCAGCACAAAGTGGCCCCAGGCAACATACAGGGGCCCCAGGCAGTACTAGGGGCCCCAGGCTACACACAGGGTCCCAGGCTACATACAGGGGCCCCATGCAGCATACAAGGGCCCCAGGCAGTACAAAGGGGTCCCAGGCAGCGCATGGGGGCCAGAGGCAGCACACAGGGGCCCCAGGCAGCACAAAGTGGCCCCGGGTGGCCCACTGCCTGGGGCCCCTGTATATTGCCTGTGGTCACTTTGTGCTGCCTGGGGCCCCTGTGTGCTGCCTGGGGCCCTTGTATGCTGCATGGAGCCCTTGTGTGTAGCCTGGGATCCTGTGTGTAGCCTGGGATCCTGTGTGTAGCCTGGGGCCCCTGGTACTGCCTGGGGCCCCTGTATGTTGCCTGGGGCCACTTTGTGCTGCCTGGGGCCACTTTGTGCTGCCTGGGGCCCCGTGCACTGCCTGGGGCCCCGTGCACTGCCTGGGGCCCCGTGCACTGCCGTGGGCCCCGTGCACTGCCTGGGGCCCCGTGCACTGCCGTGGGGCCCCGTGCACTGCCTGGGGCCCCGTGCACTGCCTGGGGCCCCGTGCACTGCCTGGGGTCCTTGTATGCTGCATGGGGCCCCTGTGTGTAGCCTGGGATCCTGTGTGTAGCTTGTGGCCCCTAGTACTGCCTGGGGCCCCTGTATGTTGCCTGGGGCCTCTTTGTGCTGCTTGGGGCCACTTTGTGCTGCCTGGGGCCCCGTGCACTGCCTGGGGCCCCTAGCACTGCCTGGGGCCCTAGCACTGCCTGGGGCCCCTGTATGTTGCGTAGGGCCACTTTCTGCTGCCTGGGGCCACTTTGTGCTGCCTTGGGCCCCCATGTGTTGCTTGGGGCCCTGATCTACAGCTGCTGTGGTATACGGAGGGGTATAATCTGGCCTAGGCCACTTTAACCCCGAGTATATTCTGGTCGGGGGGGTTAGTCTGGCCTGTTACACCGGGGCACAGCCGAGTAGAACCTCATACAATCCCAGCAGCTCCTGCTGCTGTCCTGACACCCTCCACCCCCTCCCCACAGCCCAGGGCAGCACATATCATCTCCTATTCACCCGCACACCTGGGGGTCAGTGATTTCAATCAGCACTTAGCTCCAGTAGCAGCTATCCCTGTGTGTGCTGCTACTGAGCAGAAGATACAATCTCCCATATGCTGTGTCTCAGTCAGGGGACACATTGAGGTCGCATCACCACAACATGATAGGTGTAAAGCAGGTGGGAGATTCCAAATGGAGGAGGTGGTGATGAAGAAAGAATAATGCCGCCCAGTGGGGCGTGTGCTGCTACATGGAGGAGGGGCTGAATGGAGCCTGGCGCCGCCTTCTCAGTCCCCAGCCTCAGGGACTTCTGTAAGTTATAAGTTATTTTTCTGCAGTTTTATAGGGCGGATTTAGCTCAGAGAGGGATAGATAGGGAGCTACTAGGAAGGTGCAGGGACAGGTAGTGATAGTGGAGGGGCTTAGATCCAGGTGACAGGTTCCCTTTAAATATGCTGCCCTGTGCAGGCACAGCCAATGTGTACACAGTAGCCCCCACCAATGATAGCTGATGGGGCGTGGTATACATGACGCTGTGGCACGCCCCAGGGAACTCAAATACTGTGCCTGTGCCCCGATTACACGCCGCCACCATAGGGATTATGCCTGCTTGTTTTAGAGCACGGCTGAAACACAGGTATCCAAAGACACAGGTAGAAACTTCCTAAATTACACGCCGCCACTTCACGGTGTTTTCAAGGTATCAGGTACAATTGTGTCCGATACCTGCCGGTTTCTACCTTTCCGTGGCGGCGTGTAAAGGTACCATTCGAGACAAAATGAGGACTATACATATATATATATATCTGGAAAAGAGCATATCCACGGATGAGGCCCAGGATGAGGACACTTATAGCAGAACAGGTCACATATATACCAGGATGTGCTCAGATTGAAGGTCACATGTACCAGGATGGTGACATATATGATAGGATAGGGAACATATATACCATGATGGGGACATAAGTACCAGGATGGGGGACACATATACCAGGAAGGGACCAAGGTGGGGAAACATATACACAAGGATGGGGACATATATATCAGGATGAGCCCAGGATGGAGAACATATATACCAAAATGGGTACATATACTGAATATGTGATCATCCTGGCCCCATCCTGTTATATATCAGGATGGGGAACATATATACTAGGAGAGGGGCATATATACCAGAATGGCCCCAAGATGAGAACGTATATACTAGGATGGGGACATATATATCAGGATGGGGGACATATTTTTTACCACAATGGGCCCTAGGATGGAAGATATATATCTCAGGATGGGGGACATATATACAAAAAAAGGGCCAGGGATAGGAAACATATATACAAGGATGCGGACATATATGCCAGGATGGGCCCAGGATGAGGTCTGATACACAATGCACTTAGCAGGACGCCACAGGCCCCAAGGGCGTCAGCCTTGTGTAGTGCATTTATATAATGCTGGCCAACTTGTCTGATCTAACAGTATGGATGTGATCAGTAGGTTGTATACAGATATTCTGCATCATACTTGCTTGTGTGACTGATGTCCTATAGAAACCTAATCTGTGTGCATACAAAATACCACCAATCACCTCCCTATGTCATGGCAGGTTGAGAGTGATTGCAACATTGGTATTATGCACCTGTTTTGCTTTATCATTGAGGCCTGTGGCGTTCTGCTAAGTGCATTGGGTATCAGACCTTTGGCTGTTTATTTGTGAGTTTTCTGATTTTATATCCTTATAGGTTGTTTGTTTTCTGAATATAATGATAGGGAATTGTAAGGATGAGGAGCTTTGACATTACTTACGAGCTTGTGTGTTGTGGCCAAAATATCTACCAATACCTCACATTATCATTCAGCATTTTTTTGCACTTTTTTAATCTTTATCCAGGATGCAGCCAGACCCTCTGGGCATCAATCCTGTGTGGTGCACGTATATAGTGCCGAGCAACCCACCTGATCTAATAGTATGGGCATGAGCAATAGGTTGCATACAGACATACTGCATCATACTTGTCTGTTTGACTGACGTTCTATGGAAACCTCATCTGTGTAATACACAATACCACTAATCATCTCCCCCAAGTGGGGGCAGGTTGAGAGTGATTGCTGCATCGGTATTATGACTAGCATAACCCACCATACCCCGGCCGGATAATAACCACAGACACCAGGTTAACCTTTTTTAACTTTTATTGAGGGTCTCCAACAACCATCTCAAACTTTTAACTCTTAAATGGGAAATTTAATATATTTAAATTGGCCGCAGCTTGATGAAGGCTCAAAACCGCCTTGAAACCAGTGACTGTAAGCGTTCTGTCGCTGGCCATCCAGCACAGGTAACTTACACCTCCGTCACTCACTCCGCCGCTGCGACAAACCATTTCCAAAACCATAGGGGGAGGGAGGGTGGGCGTTTGCGCTCCGGGATTCAGATGCAGGAGAGGCAATATGGCCGCCGTTCCCTGCTTATATCCCATGGGGCGGAACCGGAATCCAATGAAAGGGGAGCGAGCTATGATAGGCTCGTTTAACCCTGGTGGTCTAAGTGTCCGGCAACATTTAACCCCTTCTATGGGCCTGCTAGTCAGGGAGCAGCGGTACAGCCGCGGTGCTCCACAGACTAGCATAACCCACCATACCCCGGCCGGACAATAACCACAGACACCAGGTTAACCTTTTTTAACTTTTATTGAGGGTCTCCAACAACCATCTCAAACTTTTAACACTTAAATGGGAAATTTAATATATTTAAATTGGCCGCAGCTTGATGAAGGCTCAAAACCGCCTTGAAACCAGTGACTGTAAGCGTTCTGTCGCTGGCCATCCAGCACAGGTAACTTACACCTCCGTCACTCACTCCGCCATGAAGAAGCGAGGGCCAAAACCCGAGCTGTGACCCCCCACAAAGGAATTAAGGGCGTACTCGATAACATCCTGCAAGCCTGATAAGAAGATATCGAGCTCTATATTATTTAAATGGACCCCGTCCCTGACCATTAAATGGCTGGTATCCATCTCCAGCTGATGGTGACGTATAGAAAATCCACCCTTTTAAGCTACAAATTGTGACATCCTATTGTTGAGCGCCCGACGGGACCTCTCCAGGGCCGCTCCGTCTCTTGCTCCCTGCCAAACCACCCGGGGAATTAATTCCGACCAAACCAGGGTCAATTCTGTAAAGAAGCTATGAAATTTATTCAAATCTGCCCTCATAAGTGTGCAAAGCTCTCCCAACCTAAAGTTGGCCAAATCGTTTCCCCCGCATGAATGATCAAACAGGGCCGGGATCAATCCTGGAGATTCTGACTACCTCGGGAAGCACTTGTGCCCAGACCAAACCCCTGGTGCCGCTCCAATTTACGCTGACGTCGTGGAAACCCAACGCCCGACCTCCGGGACGAGTTTCAGCATGACGTGCAGCCCAGTACACGTAAGAGTGGCCAAGGATCCACATGTTCGGCCGAAATCCATCTACAAGAAAACTAAATTAATATCACTTCTCACACTTCAGAAAATTAAAAAACAATACTGCAAGAATGGCAACATTGTGCCCAAATTTTTATTTTTTTTTTGTGAGGGAACAATCGTCACATCAAATCAGGTCGAATGTATCTGCGAAAACATTCGGACTTCCAACGGCCCACCCTCCTAATCATCTCATCCGGGAGCCCTGCGCGCGTCGCCTCTGTCGCAGCACCTATACGGAACTAGTGCGTACCATACTCCTCCGGGCAGCAGCCCGAGTGTCGGAGGGCGTCGTTCAATATAAACTTAAACTCTGATGCAGTAACCGAGGACCCGTCCTCGTGTAAAAAATAATGCCGGCCGTGAGCCATTACCGACACGTAGCGGCTAATTAACGTGAACGGGCACACCGGACCTGAAATGGCAAAAAGAGGGAACCACACTCCCCGGCCAGCCTGGTCCGTTTTCGACCGACGCAACCGTATTCGCAGGCCTTGTTGACAGAAAACGACGTCGCCGGCATAAAGGCCCCCGACACCATTTGAAGATTTCGGAACCAGTTCACTCAGGCGCATAGCCCCGAAAAATGCCAAACCAAAAATCGCAGAAAACAGGTTTGCTTCGTAATCCGACGCACAAACCGAGGGCAAAGCCCCCAGCAAGCGTTGCAGTAAAGCAAAAGAAATCGGGCGCCGCGCGTCCGGAACACGACGTTCGCGCTTCCAACCCTTCATCACTTGAGAAACCAAAAAATGTTTCGGAACGTCTGGCAAACCTCTCAATTTAAGATGGAAAGCCAAACCGGACAAGCGGTGTTGCGCCGCGGTCCCTGCCATGCCGGTCGATCGCAAGTTGGACAAGTACTGCAGTACGTTCTCAACGGTGCAATGGCAGCTTGCTTGGGCGCACACACCCCCCAGCAGTTCCACCCATTCCTCCCAGGCCTTACCATAAGTTCGCCAAGTCGAAGGAGCAAGCGAAGCCCTCACCAGAGGCATCAAGGGCCCGAAGGAATTTTCCGTACCGATTCTGGGAACTCCGAACATTTCTCGTCGGCCGTTGGAAGCAGCTCCCTGAACTTCTGGAATTGAAAGCGAGACAAAGCATCAGCAATCGAATTATTGACGCCCGGTACATGCCTGGCTCTAAACCATATGTTCAACTGCAAACAGCGAAGGACCATATGCCGCAACAGATTTATCACCGGCGCGGAAGACGAGGACAAATTATTGACAGCGTGTACTACACTCTCGTTATCAGTCCAAAAACGCAGTTTTCGGTTCTTGAACGAGTTGGGCCAAGCGTCTATGGCCACTAGAATCGTGAATAGCTCCAACAACGTCAAGTTCTTCGTCCAGCCATTCAACCTCCATTCGTCAGGCCATGGCCCTGCGCACCAACGAGCACCGAAAATGACGCCGAAGCCCGAAGAGCCAGCGGCATCAGAGAAGAGGGAAATGTCAGTAGATGACACCTCAGCCGTCTGAAAACAAGTATGGACGTTATACGCTGCCAAGAAAATTTCCCATACCTTCAGGTCCTCCCTCAACGGACGCGTTATTCTTATCCAATGGTTGGCAGATTTGACACCCCTGGTTGCCATGCTCAAGCGCCGTGAAATAATTCTACCCATTGGTATTACCCTACACGCGAAAGCCAGCATATCCAGCAGGGATTGGAGTCTCACAAGGGTGACTTTCCTCACGGATCGGAATTCCACAATTAGTGAGGACAATTTGCTGATTTTCTCCGCAGGAAGACAGAAAACCATCGCCTCGGTGTCAATTTCAATGCCCAGAAACGAAATCTTTGTGACCGGGCCAACTGTTTTACCCGGGGACAAAGGTACGCCGAAATCGCCACACAACTCATGAAAGGAGCGAAGAGCGAGGGAGCAGGATTCGGACGAAGCTGGGCCTACAAAAAGGAAATCATCCAGATAATGTGTAATGGACCTGACTCCCGAACGGCGACAAGAAGCCCATTCCAAAAAGGAGCTAAACATTTTAAAAAACTGGCACGAAATCGAACAGCCCATAGGAAGGCACGTGTCGTAATAGTACCCCCCGTCGAAAAAACAGCCCAGCAAGTGGTAGCAATCAGGGTGCACGGGTACGTAAACGGAAAGCAGAAGGGGATGAAAAAACCGACCGTGAAACCTTCCCGCAAGGTGGCAGCCGCCTCCTTATTGGGGTACAGAGTTAACCATGGGTCCATCGCGGCCGCGCTCACCGGTGTCCTTCGGGTCACCTGGCGTGTGGGGCTTGCTGGACCCACTTCTAGGCTGCTGCTTCTGGCATTTTGAGGCAACGTGTCCTCCGCCGCAGATAGAGCATTCATGCTTGTATTTGCATGATGCCTGGTATCGGCAATGCCCGTCATTAAAGAGCCAACAACAACCCGGTCTACGCACGGCCATCGCCCCCTGGTGCGGAACCTGCAGAGGTGGCCTGGCCTGATAAGGGCTGTGACGCCTTTTGAGACATCATAAGGCGCAGCCATGAATCGGTGGCCTTCACACCTCAACCCAGCTGGGGGTTGAGCGCCAAACGTCGGCGGAAGTCCTCGTCGTACTTCCACCAAGCTGTACCGTCATGTGATTTATAAGAATTATAAATCGTATCGGCGTACGTGAACAACTCAGAGCATCGCTCCGGGTGTCTTTGGCCGTTTATGCTCCCAAGCACACAGAAGGCCTGTATCCAGTTATTCATGGTCCTTGCCACTTTGGGCTTACGCTCAAAAGGCCGGTCTGCTGTTTTTCGCTCCCGATCGACGAAGCTCTGTTCAGTGGAAACCAAGGACCATATGTCCACGTATTCATTTGCCCAGATCTTCTGGGCTACCTCAGGGTTCAAATGGGACCCTAAGGGCGGAACCTCACAAAAAAAAGGTGTCTTTATGCAAGTCCGGTCGCACTGGTTCAGCGCGCCGCTCCGCCGATTGGAGCGCCTTTGGATTAATCAGTATCTTGTTAGCTAATATATTTTTTAATACATCAATCACTCCCGCCCACTGTACCGCCCCTTCCCAAGCCCCGATATAAGCATACTCACCGGCTCCTGCAGCCGCGGGCGATGTAACTTGAGCTGCTGGCTGTTGCTGCGGGACGATCGAGCGAACTGTACTGGTCCTGGTGGCGGAAAGCCCATTCAGAGTGCGACTGCGCCTGGAGGCATCCCGTGAACCACGAGATGGATCTTCTGAGGATGAACGGGAATAGCTGCGGTGCGATCTCGACCCTCTCCTTCTGCTTGGTGACCTAGAACGGCTCCGGCTGCTGCGATACCTGGAGCGACGTCGGTGACGCGAATGCTGGGAAGCCCGGCTCCCGCAGCTGTGGCAGCTACGCCCCCGAGCACGGGAACGAGATCTAGACCTCTAACCCTGCTATCGCTCCGTCTATTGGTGACACGGGCCTCGTGTACCGGCACTACAGGGTCTGCCCCGTAGCCCTGATCTGAAGGTGCCCGGCGGGATGTGTCTGTGTCCACCGGCGCCAGAGAAGACTGGCCCTGCAGGACCGACACTGTTGTCTCCCGACCCCTTGCAGCTTGCAAGGGGTTCAATAGTCTCTCCGCTTCCAAGCCTACTGCCTGCTGAGATGATGGAGGTGTGGGGAGTTGACCCGGGGGCAATTGTGGCTGCATTATGGCCCTGATGATGTCATCTTGGCTCAATCCGGCCAGTCCTTCCAAGCCCGCTGCCTAGTCCCCTTGTGTGCCTTCCGTGCCCATAGCACCACCCATGGTCTGACCCATGGTATTCCTTCCTACACTAATTGGAGAGGAAGCGGAGGCAACCTGTGTGGGACCCACCGGGCAAGGCAGAAGAGAGCCTGAAGCGGGTGGGAATGTGGGCACCTGTAGGTCCGGACCGGGATGCCGGAGTAAGGCTGCCGACGCAGGTGGGAAAGATTCTGGGGGCGGAAACCTGCCCTGAACGAGCGCAGGCCCACTGCGCATGCTCTGGGAGGAATACAAACTAGGACTAAGGCGTCTCGGCGGGCGGGAAAGCCTGCCAGACCTCCGCCCGCCCGAGGCTGCGGGTGTAACACTCGCCAAGGTGCCGCCGGCGCCGACCAGTAAGTCGTTCATCCATGTGGCCCCCTCGCGAGCGATTCTCTCCCTCACCGCGTCCATAAGTGGGTCCATCTCGGTCCTGCAGCAGCGTTTGCGCTCCGGGATTCAGATGCAGGAGAAGCAATATGGCCGCCGCTCCCTGCTTATATCCCATGGGGCGGAACCGGAATCCAATGAAAGGAGAGCGAGCTATGATAGGCTCGTTTAACCCTGGTGGTCTAAGTGTCCGGCAACATTTAACCCCTTCTATGGGCCTGCTAGTCAGGGACCAGCGGTACAGCCACGGTGCTCCACAGCACCTGTGTTGCCTGTTGGTGCCTGTTGTGTCCTGTTAAGTGCAGTGTGTGTCAGACCTTTGGCTATGTTTTTCCCAAAATATATACATGTTTTTACTGAGGGCACATGGTATCTGAATCATGCAACCCATGATTTTGGTAGCATGAAACTTTCGACAAGGTCCCTGTAATATGGAAAGAGATCTTTGTACCACCTTAGGAAGTAGAGACTGCATGTGTCTGCTACCTCTGCACTGCATAAAGCTTCAATCCTGGTAAATTTCACAAGTATGGCAAAATAAAGTATAAAATATCATTGTAGAATGTAAAAGTAGTTTATCGTATATAGGATTTCTTTAGTCTGAAAAATTATGTATATTTTTACCGTATATTACAATCCAAGAAATTATCATTTTACTGCAATATTTCACATATTTCTTCAGGTGTATTCAGGGTCTGGTTCTTTATATTTTTGACTTTCAATCTTAAGGTTAAGAAGCGAAATCAACTTCAAAGTAAGAGGGAAAGCTAGAAAGACAACATCCATCCTAGCTGGTCTCCATGATTATCGAGAGATGATAACATGAAAACTGTATGTTTGCACAACCTCTCAGTCCCTGTCCTCCCTGTGACTTGTCCTACCTTGGCAAATATTTGCATTGGGTCAGGACAAAGTTTATTATTTTAGATCTTCCAAAAAGAGAAGTTATAAACTCCAAAGTGAAGCGGGTTCCACCTCATTTGAAAACCAACCAGGGGCCAGAGAATTTCTCTGGCTGCAAATTAGAAATCATGAAGCGTATATTATATATATTGTTATTATTATTCACTGCTGAAATAAGAGGATTTGATCTGTTCATAGAGGAGTTCCCTGATTCTGCTGTGAGTATTTTATATAGGTTATTATAATATAGTTACTATAGCATAAATCTGATTGATTGGCTTTTCTATATTAATCACTTGCATTTAATCATTTCATTTAGTTGATTCTGATTTTTTGTATTCTCTAAATATGTAAGAAATGCTAGATGGAAGCAATGATGGCTAATTACATTCGGGATTCATCCTACTTTTTACACATCTTGAAGGGCGTATGGCGCTACATTTTGGAGGATTGTAAGTCCAGCTATGGGTAACAATCACACACGTCCATGCGCTGTCTAGTTTGTAATATGACCCATATAGTTTCATTGATGGATAAACACATGCATTTTTAAAATTATGTGTGTATACCTGTGAGATCAGGAAAAATGGTATCAAATCCACGCTGCTGCCAAATAATCCAGTTCAAAGCGATCATTGTAGCATATGGTGTTTTTTTTTCTACACGTTTCAAAGCATAACCCGCAAAGCAAATGTACACCAGTCCTGATGAAGAAGCGGGGTTACACTTCTAAATGCGTAGAATAATCCACCATATTCTACAACAATCGCTTTGAACTGGATTATTTGGCAGCAGCGTGGATTTTATACCATTTTTCTCATATCCTGCATAATTGACTTCCCTTGGTGCATGTGGTTTATGTAGCAACTGCCTTTTCATTTGGTTGTGGGACACAACTATATAAGATGAGCACTATATCGCCTCACTGCTAATCCTTCCTCTCCCTGGGTAAGATCCTATTGCTCTTTTCCACAGTTTATTGCTGAGACATAGAGGAGGATATATTGTCATCAGTTTTGTGGATCAATCCTGTCCATTAAATTGGACCTCTATGGTTGTGATAGTGGCTGGCAGGGCTAAACGGCTCAGCAGACATACACGACACTATGACTAGTCAAATTAATTGGTATATGCATGAATGAAAGATTAAAATGATTTATGCAAGCAACTTTTCCTTAACATTGTGTTGCTTGAAACAAGCATTTTATGACAAATGCAGTGATGTAATTAGTTAATGGCTGTAAATCCTGCTGTCAGGTTCCCTTTAAATGTACATGGTTTTGTTCTATACAAGTGAAATGAGTGAGGCCTGGTACGTCTAGTCGGAATGTGACCCGGAGTAAGGATATTATATACAAACGGTCACATGACCGCTTGGCTTCACCGCCGGCTCTGGAGAATTCTCACAGCGCATGTTGCGAGTGATGTGAGGATTCTTGAGTCTACACTCACGTAAACGTGTAGCAGAAGAAGAGAGAGAACTCCAGCATTCACGGAAAGACCCCAAAACAGAAACATCCAAATATAAAATCAAACGTTCTATTTGTCCATATTAAAATCCAAGTGTAAAAACAAAGAATGCAAAAAGATCATAATGTGACCTGACGCATTTCGTATCTATCAAATATGATCCTTATTCATAGGTATGAATTTGTAAAAGCGTCAGCACGCACCCGGCATTCACAGGAAATTCATTATGACAGACACAGGGGTGATCAGTGACCCCTGGCTGTAAAGACAACCCATTGGAACCTCATAATCATGTGACGGGCCCACTGACAGGAGAGATTGACAGCCGGATTTATCTACTTAACAACGGCAGGCAGATCTCCTATACACCCATGGCTGTTTGAGGCACATGATGGCTGATCAGATCAGCCAGTTGTGAGCTTCAATGGCAGGACACAACCTGTGACATAAACATACATGATAGCTTGTGAGAGGGTTAAACTATCCATGCTATGAGTAATGATTTACAATAGTTTTGGATGTTATGTCATTGATTATATGTACCTTTTATAACATGATTAAAAAGTTTGGAATAGAAAATGGATTTCCATCCTTACGGTATGAATGGCTTTTTACAGGAAAAGGGTCTAAAATCCAAACACCATAATTATCAATACCAGATTACCATAGCAATATGCTGCAGGATGCAGATAGGCTGCGGTGATATAGAGTGGAGATAGAAGAGGTATTTTTCATATATGCCATCACTGCCATATATCACCAGGGCCTGTCTGTATCCTGCAATATATTTATTCTAACCAGGTATTAATAATTATGGCCTCATTTTTGCTGTGAAGTTACAGTATTGATGAACTACTCTTGGAAAAGGTCATCAATGTCAGGTCCGTTGGTATCAGATTTCAGCGATTTCATGATTAGCTGTTTTCAGTCTCTGTGGTGGACACCTGTATACAATGAATATGCAAAAAAAGCAGCGTATCTTGGTTTACTGTTTAGTGTACATTATCAGATGCTGAAGCTGAGCTCCTATTTAACTGAATAGGAAGTGAATTGCCCAATTTGATAAGGATGACCTATTCTATTGATTGATTCTATCTATTCAGTCTGGTCAGATCCTTGGATTCTCTGTAGACCAGTTTTATATTGATTCAGATTCATAGAGATTTATGGTAATGGTCTTATGGGCTAGATTACCAAGCATTTTCTGAACCCACAGCACTAAGCCACACGATCACCGCAGTTGCTATGTCATGTGTTGTCAGTCTATCCTATCGATAGGTCATCAATATCATAGGTCTGGGAAACCTTTTTAGGTATGTACATTTGCAGTGCATAAATGCATCCCTTTTCTGCCAGTAGGGAGTGCAATACTTTGCACACCATTTGGGGTATGACGACCATTGCAGCATCCCCTTTAGGCCATCTACTATAAAAAATATTTTTGTGGAGGCCAGCAAGTTTATATTGATCCTACCCCCCTCATTCACCTGCATGTACACTCCCCTAATGATCTGTCATAAATGAGAGTGAAACACGTCAGGAGGAAATCTTTTCTGTAATTTTTGGGTGGCCATTAACTCTAGTGCCAGTCAGATAGGGAATAACTCTCCTGACCTTTTTCTTCCCCTCTGGCTCCAAAAACTGAGCAGTTCAATCTACAGAAGTGGGAAAATTGAACCAGCTAATTACTTGCACTGTTTCATTGTTTAGCACTTCCACTTTTCTATTGTTTTTGGGCACTTTGTTTGGGAGGGATTTAGTTGGATTTGATATCTTGACTTTTCCCTTGCTTTTATCATTATTATTTATTAAAGGTTATTTTTTATTGTGATCCCTTTTGCTGTATACCTGTCTGATTCATAGGGATTTACAACTGTTACGATAAACTATAGGTCTTATAAATGCCTAAAACAATAAAGTAAAAGTGGCGCTCACCAGTCTTCGTGTCTAGTGCAGGACCATAGTCCGCCTCAACTACCCCCTACCCTCCCTGCGTCTCATGTAACCCCACCTCTCTGCACAGAATAAAGACTTGCACTAGACATGAAGACTTGTGAGTACCACCTTTACTTTATTGTTTGATGCAAATATCGTCTCCTACTTGGGTTGAGCAATGCCGGTCAATATCCTGCTGTTTGGTAAATCACCATTGCTGGCTGCCCTAAGGTACATAGCCTCTAGGAGTGTTGGTGCCCGGATTTATCCTACTCCTGTTATAAATGCCTAAGCCCAATAATTTATTTAAAAATATTGTAAGTCCTGTGTGCCAACATTACTTTTTGGGTGAAAACATTTTCTGCATCAAAATCCATGTGGCAAAAAAAACCACACAACAAAACGCATGCATTTTTGGTGCGTTTTTTTGGTCATGCTATTTTTTTTTATTTTTGTCAATGCCTTGATGTCTGAAAAATGCACCAAATAATTGACATTTTCATTCTTTTATCCTGATCACAAACTGCACCATAACTGCAAGGGAAAAAAGCATCATTGGCACAGCTTGCCAAAATTCTCATAGACTTTGCTGGGGAAGGATATACATGCCGTTTTGTGACAAAAGGTGACAAAAAACACATAAAAAAATGCACCATTGGCACATAGCCTAAAGGGTCTTTTCTAAGCTAGCACTTTCCATATGACAAGTTTTACCTGCTATAAGGTGTGGGGGTCATAGCCATGCTAATACACAAAATCTCACCTTAAAAACCCATCAAAAAATTGTGATGATATGATAACTATACAGTGTCATATCATATGATGAATAAATCCCAGGGGCAGGCATATCATTGGTGCAACTTGTGCACAGAGGTCCAAGAGGTAAAAAGGCCCATTTCTACTTCCAAAGTAAGTGGAATTGAGCATTATGATGCATTATTGGACTGAAAAGGGCTCATATATTGTGGCTGAACAGGGTCCTCTTCTCTCTATGTCTACAGTGATAAATCCATTACACAAAGCCAATAATTCATTTTACAGTGTATGTAAGGCTAGTTTCATACTAGCAATTTTTGCAACCAGGCTGAAATCCATAAAAAAAAAAAAGCAGATCTTTAACAGACTGAACCATTTTTGCTGAATCCGGCATAATACCGGAACGGTATTAGCTAGTTGAGTCTGTTATTGTCCCACTGCTTGCTTTCGTGACCTCTCATTAAGTTTCATGAATATTCACTGCACTGAACTGAAATGGTCAATCATAGACGCTCACTCTCTGTGACAATGTCTGTGATTGGCTGTTGCACTCAGACTGTACCCACAACCAACCTGCCATCATATATGAGTAATATAAATACAATCATAGGGGTCCCCGTATGTTTTATTCTCAGCAAGGTAAAGCGGACAGCAGAGGACTGCAGCCCCCAGCTATGCGTTTTATATTGGTTGAGTATCAAATGTGGGGATCCAACATGTTGTTTTTTTTTTAATTACTGTATTTAGATAAAAAAATTTAAAAAAACAGTGTCATGGGGTCCCCCAAAATTTGATATTCAGCCAACATAAAGTGCAAGATTGGGGGTTGTTATTCTCATCCTGGGGAGGCACATAATTATACCCCCTCTCCCGCAGAGTAAGGATAGCAACCTGCAGCTGTCCCCAAATCCTGGTGCTTTATGAGGCTCTTCCAGATGCCCAGGTGCAGTGGCATTGGAGTAATAGAAGGGGTTAATGACAGTTGAGTATTAACAGCTGTCATTAAGCCCAGATAGGTAATGCTCTGGCATCTATGATACCTGCCCATTACCAATCTAGTAAGTAAATAGTTAATAAACACACACAGACACAGAAAAATCTTTTATTAAAATAAAACACACAGACAACCCTCATTTTCTTATTAATTAACCCCAAACATACCTCCAACAATAATCCACAATGATGTCCCTTGAAGCACACTCAGGTCTGCTGCATTGGAATTCACGCTGAAGAAGAAGCATCCTGCCAGCATGACCTCTGAGCACACAATGAATGAATAAAAAGCTGTGGCCGTGTCAGCGGTGCCATGAGGTCACCTAAGGACACAGCTGATGTTTTTACCATAGTATCCCTGTTATCTGTGCATTAGCTAGGTAACTGCGTAATGGTAATCGCGTTGCATGCACCGCTTAGTGGACTCAGCAAAAAAACAGAATCCGGCAGCAACCTGAAGGAACAGGTTGCTACCGAACACCATTAAAATTAATGGGCAAAAATAGGATTCTTTATGGATCCTGTTTTTGTTGCAAAACAGGATCTGTACCTGATTGCAAAAAATGGTAGTGTGAAACTGGTCTAAATCATATGAAGTGTTAACTACATGGAGTGATAACTACAGTATGTTATATGTGTAGCACATGTGAAGTATGTTAGGTAAAGGGCCATGTACATAGCAGCTTTACATTACATCTCTGATTGCAAATTTATTTTTTTAGGATCTTGGTGATCTCATTCCAGAGTTTGAAAGTAATCATGGCGAAAGATTTAAGGTATGGACATGTTTCACAAGATACATTAAAAATTTCTTATAACTTTCAATAATAAGACAGGTTACAGAATGCTTTGCAGCCCAAACAATATGCGATATCTAACTATTTACAGTTGCCACCTGCCGTTCAGTTCTGTACTTAACCATACTCAGATTATATGTTATATACCCATAAACATACATGTACTACAAAAGCAGAAAAATGTATTATAACTTCAATTTCTACATAACATGAGGTTCTGATATCTGCTGTCTGTTTACCAAGTAGATAAAGCCACCTACACAAGGTCATGTATGCAGGACATTAGTGTTCACAGTTCAATGAATCACTAGGGTCACTCGGATGCAAGGTAATGGGCCAGAGCAGGGAAAAAGGTGTAAGCAACCAAATCTTATTAGAAATGCATGAAACATACCATACATTATTTAGACTGATCAATAATTTAATCAAATTAGTCAATCCGCAACTACAATAGCTATGTGCCCAATTATCTCATGGCTATCAAAACCTTCACTAGTAATGTAGCCCATGTGTAATGGGCTAAGATAAAAAACAAGTTAGGTAAATAAATGTATATATATATATACAGTACTAGCTGTGAGCCCGATGCAAATGCATCGGGTGTCTAGAATATTTTTAAATTTTTTTAAAGATTTTCAAATAATAATCCAATTATTCCAATGACATCTTTACACCAACTACATATATTTGTATGGTTGATATCATTTAAGGAAAATTGAACTATTATGTTGTAAGGGTCTTAGAACACAAAAGAATTATAAAGAGATAATATACATTAAATATTCAGCCACTGACATAATTTCAGACAAAAATTTAATATAAGGCTGAAAAATATTTATATAATTGTGTAACATATAGATCAATAATCTATTTAATACCAATATATACAATATATTTTTATATATAAATAATATCATAAAAATATATCAAAAATATATATTATATATATTATTAACTTAAATAAATTATGTATATTATATATTACAATTTATTATAATGTGTATATATATATATATATATAGATTAATATACAATATATATATATATTTACTAATCATATACATATATATAATATGACATCTATATATATATATATATTAATCTATATCTATATATCTATATATCTATATCTATATATATATATATCTATATATATATATGGGTCATTCCATGTCAAGTGATCCAAAAATGAATATTTTTTTTCCCTGACGTCCTCAGATTTTTTAAATTTTTTTTCTATATGAAGAACAACTTTATCTAATTACAAAAAAAAAGTTTTGAATTTTTTTCTTTATCAGTTAATTTTTTACAGATTTTTAAAGTTTTAAAAAAGTGCGAATTTTGGCCTGGTATGGCTTTACATTTTCTATCATATCTCGGGCTAGAAATAAGATAGAGAAACAAAATAAACACCAATCTACTCAGAACTGTCCAGGCTTTCATCAGATATGTCACAAGAGGATCTTTGTTAATATTTTACCCATGTGATCGCAAGCGCAAAACTTTAAAACGCATTTCCGAAAAATCGGCGCGCTTTAAATATTTCAAAAACTGCCCATGTGTCTGCTTTGCTCTTAGCCACATCTGTACCAAATTTCAAGTTGGGATCGCAATGGGATCATATTTTAACATATTTTACTAGTAATAGCGTCAATGGGTCATTCCATATCAAGTGATCTAAATATGAATATTTTTTTTTACCTGACGTCTTTAGATTTTTTTTTTTTTTTCCCTTTATGAAGTACTACTTTAGTTAATTACAAATTAAAAGTTTAGAATTTTTTTCTTCATCAGTTAATTTTTTTACAGATTTTTAAAGTTTAAAAAAAGGGTGAATTTTGGCCTGGTATGACTTTACATTTTTTTATCTCAGGCTAGAAATAAGATAATGAAGTGGGAGAGGCATCATTTTACTCAGAACGGTAACAGCTTTCATTTGATATGTTACAAGACTATGTTTCTTTATATCAAATTCAAACTATTGACGGGCAATTGTGAAAAAATGACTGATTGTGTTCTTGGTGATTTTTGAATTGACACTATAATAGTTAAATATTTTGCACTTAGGTCCAATGAATGCGTCCATGGGGTCAAGCTGGGACAGAGTCATCACAAATTAGCCTTATTTGCAGATGACCTGCTACTTTACATCTCCCAGCCCCTGGTCTCCATCCCTTCGGTCTTAATGGAGTTTGAACGGTTCGGACAATTGAGCAACTTTAAAGTGAATTGCTCCAAAACCGAGGCACTCAATATTTCTTTGCCTGGAGAATTGGTTTCTCATCTATCTAAACAGTTCCCATTTAAATGGAAAGTAGAAGCCATTAAGTACTTGGGAGTCCTTATACCAAAAGATCTTAAACAAATATTCAATTTAAATTATCAACCCCTTTTGACTAACGCGGAATCGGCATTTACCTCCTATAGACAATTAAAGCTATCCTGGTTCGGGAGAATAAACGTAGTCAAGATGGATGTCTTGCCCCGACTTTTATATACTTTTCAGACAGTTTCTGTTCTATTGGATAGAGGCTTCCTCTCCAAAATGCAATCTATGATCCTTAGATTTGTCTGGGGGGGCAAGAGGTCCAGATTGCAAATGAATATCCTATCCTTGCCCAAGACCAGAGGAGGGGTTGGACTACCCAACATACGAGCGTACTTTGTGGCTTCCTCTCTTGTTAGAGCTCTAGACTGGCATTATCATGCGTCCTCCAAGATATGGGTAGGGGTGGAGCAAGAGGGTTTGGGGATTCCGCTGAAACACCTGCTTTGGATTTCCCCTAAAGACTCCACAGACCTAGTACCTTTGACAGACATGACCAGAAACACCTTGAAGGTATGGCACCTAGTGACGAAAACCCTCCGCTTAAATGACAGACTTAGCCCTTTGACTCCCCTTTTTTCCAACCCATCTTTCCCACCCAGATTTGACAGGCAGAGATTTTTATGTTGGCGGATTGTGGATGACACCCGAGTAGGACAGACTCTGTCCAGTGGTGGTTTGCCCCCGAT
Source organism: Allobates femoralis (assembly GCA_033576535.1). Classification (NCBI taxonomy): domain Eukaryota; kingdom Metazoa; phylum Chordata; class Amphibia; order Anura; family Aromobatidae; genus Allobates; species Allobates femoralis. Next base: position 256,018,808 of record JARQOC010000004.1, read on the forward strand.
GGCAGAGCTACAACTCAAAGAACCTACGAGACCTCTTAAGTGATTCGAATTTCTCCAATACAGAGCATACTTATATTCAGCTGACCACTCTTGCAGGGTAAGATTGACACCCAACGTATTGGAGAGGTTATTCCAACTGGAGGCTCCACCGAGGCGCAAAATATCAGTTCTATACCAGGCCTTAGGGTCCATGAGAGAGCAGGGCACCCTTTACTTCCAACGTGCTTGGGAGAGGGAATTGGGGTGTAGCATTTCAGAAGCTAATTGGCAGAAATGCTTTATATTTACTCACTCACTAGCTAGCGCTTGTTCTGCACAAGAAAGAAGCTATAAGCTGCTCACTAGATGGTACTTGTGCCCGACGACACTCCGGAACATGTTCCCTGGAACCCCTGATACCTGCTGGCGCTGTGGGGAAGAGAAGGGTACAATGATACACATTTGGTGGAGTTGTGGGGAAATCCGGCGGTTCTGGTCTGAGGTTTTCAATGCATACGCCCGGATAACAGGTAAACAAGCCGAATGCTGCCCAGAATCGGCAATATTATCCATTTTTCCAGGTCCTATTGGGCTACAGAAGAGGGATATTCTCCGCTTTTGCATCTCGGCTGCTCGTGCTGTGATCCCGAGGTTCTGGAAATCAAGCCGGGCTCCATCTCTACTTGATTGGTTCAAAGAATTGATGGACATATATCGAATGGAGGAGCTCGCAGCTGATGCGTCGGGATCTCGGAACAAATTCTTAGGGATTTGGGTTGAATGGATTCTTTTTCACGACTCTGCAGAATGTAGGAGTATCTTTTCCAGCACAGATAATATGGCTCGACCTCTGGCTGATGGGGAGCCAGTGGGATGAGTACCCTTTCTCCTTCCCATACCTCACCCGCCCCCCCCCCCCCCCTCCTTTTTTTCTTTTTTTCTTACGTGGCTTTTCTAGTGAACATTAGACAGGTATCGGAAACTCTGAGCTGTGAGTAGATCATTAATATTTCGGCCTTCCTTTCCGGTACACCAGTCGATAGACTATTCCAACTAGGCCTCAACGGGTAATGACCCACTTACGTGGTCAACCTGTTAGAAGGGGCCAAGTGATAAAAATCATTCTGCTGGGGCTGCTTGTCCCCTTGACATCAGAACATCTCAAAACCCTGAGAAAGGTTGTATACTTGAGTGTTTGGAATTATATTTAGATTGTAGTATATATTGCACCAGAGATAAGCGCAAAAGTAAATTTGCAGCTTATCTTAAAGTTACTAATAACTTTGTGGATTCTCTTTTTGTATATTTTATATGTCTCAAGATTTTGTTAAAAGATTGAATGTATGTCTTTCATATGTTTTTTCAAAATTTAATAAAAATGAGATTAACCATAGTTAAATATTTTAAAATATGATCCCATCACGATCCCAACTTGAAATTTGGTACAGATGTGGCTAAGAGCATAAAAGACACATGGGCAGTTTTGGAAAATTTTTATTAAAACGTTTTTTCGGAAATGCGTTTCAAAATGTTGCGTTTGCATTCGCATGGGTAAAAAATTAAAATTAACAAATATACTCTTGTGACATATCTGGTAAAAGCCTGGACAGTTCTGAGTAGAATGGTGTTTATTTTGTTTCTCTATCTTATTTCTAGCCCGAGATAAAAAAATGTAAAGTCATACCAGGCCAAAATTCACCCTTTTTTTAAACTTTAAAAATCTGTAAAAAATTAACTGATGAAGAAAAAAATTCCAAACTTTTAATTTGTAATTAACTAAAGTAGTACTTCATAAAGGAAAAAAAAAAAAAAAAATCTAAAGACGTCAGGTAAAAAAAAATATTCATATTTAGATCACTTGATATGGAATGACCCATTGACGCTATTACTAGTAAAATATGTTAAAATATGATCCCATTGCGATCCCAACTTGAAATTTGGTACAGATGTGGCTAAGAGCAAAGCAGACACATGAGCAGTTTTTTAAATATTTAAAGCGCGCCGATTTTTCGGAAATACGTTTTAAAGTTTTGCGCTTGCGATCACATGGGTAAAATATTAACAAAGATCCTCTTGTGACATATCTGGTGAAAGCCTGTATAGTTCTGAGTAGATTGGTGTTTATTTTGTCTCTCTATCTTATTCCTAGCCTGAGTTATGAGGAGAAACGTAAAGGCAGGCAACAGCGAAATTCACACTTTTTCCGAACTTTGAAAATCATTTAAAAAATAAATAAATTTTTTAAAAAAAATTTCTCTTCACATTTTGCATTGTCTGACATGCTATTATCAAATAACAAAATCTCAAAAGAATTAAAAATATAGAGGTAATAATCATTGGTTCACTTGACATGGAATGACCCACATATAATTATGAATATATCAATTCGCGGCAGATGCGGTGAAAAAACTGCATCTGCCGCGTTTGCCGCATAACCGTTACACTTGCGGCGCGGTTGCGGTAATCTCCATAGAAAGTATAGGGGGACTTGCGGCAGGTGCGGCAAGTGCGGTTTTGCACTTGCGGCAAGTGCGGCCGCGAAAAAAACCGCAGTCAGCCGCGTTTTTTTTCGCGGCCGCACCTGCCGCAAGTGCAAAACCGCACTTGCCGCACCTGCCGCAAGTCCCCCTATACTTTCTATGGGGATTACAGCAACCACGCCGCAAGTGTAACCGCATCTGCCGCGTTTGCCGCATAAGGGCCCTTTCACATCAGCGTTTTTTTAAATTTGCGGCAGATGCGGTGAAAAAACCGCATCTGCCGCAACTGCCGCATAACGGTTCCACTTGCGGCACGGTTGCGGTTTTTTCCATAGGAAGTATAGGGGGACTTGCGGCAGATGCGGCAAGTGCGGTATTGCACTTGCGGCAGGTGCGGCAGAGAAAAAAACCGCGGCTTACTGCGGTTTTTTTCTCTGCCGCACCTGCCGCAAGTGCAATACCGCACTTGCCGCATCTGCCGCAAGTCCCCCTATACTTCCTATGGAAAAAACCGCAACCGTACCGCAAGTGGAACCGTTATGCGGCAGTTGCGGCAGATGCGGTTTTTTCACCGCATCTGCCGCAAATTTAAAAAAACGCTGATGTGAAAGGGCCCTAACCGTTACAGTTGCGGCGCGGTTGCGGTAATCCCCATAGAAAGTATAGGGGGACTTGCGGCAGGTGCGGCAAGTGCGGTTTTGCACTTGCGGCAAGTGCGGCCGCGAAAAAAACCGGGGTTGGGGGTGTGTGCTGACAGCGGCGAGGGGCTGACAGCGCTCAGAATCGCGGCTCAGGCAGCGACTCGCAATGGCCTAGCGGCCATTGCTCTCGCTAGCGGCGAGGGGCTGACAGCGCTCAGAATCGCGGCTCAGGCAGCGACTCGCAATGGCCTCGCGGCCATTGCTCGCGCTACATGAGCGGTAAATCGCTAACTTTGTGGCCGAGCCTCTGGTTCGATTTTCGGGCAGCGACTCGCAATTGCCTCTTCGCGGCCATTGCTCTCACGTGGTGACGTCACAGAGTGACAAAGCCACGGTCTTTTGCGGGGTCCGACACGGAAGTGCCTACGGCAATTATATAGTAGATAGATATATATATATATATGTATATACAGTACAAAAGAGAAAATAGTATATGTATATACAGTATATATATATATATATATATATATATATATATAAAATGGAAGATAAGAATATAGAAAGTTAAACACATACGTATATGAATATTCTTTTATATTCTTACGTGGAAATAATAAACGGCATAGTATTTTCACAGACAGCCAGTTACACTATGTTCTAGGATATTGCGCAGTATTTTTAGATCAAATGAGAAAAACATTGACACTGCCAAAATCAGGCTAAGTCAATAAATAGTGGCCCATTTCCTCATGTGATCTCTGTTACTTACGGAATATGATTATTTCTTTACATAGACAGATGTGACATTGAGATATAAGGGCTAAACAGTATTTCCAAGTCTATACTACGTAGATGTAAAGATCTATTAGCTCTACTTACAAGGAAACAACTGGATTCAAATAATCTACTTTGCAAGAAGAACAGATTTTCCAAAGAAATTATGAAATTAATAAGCTCCTAAAAACAGAATGGTGGACATTAATTTGGTAGAACTGATGAGAATGGCCCGCTGGAAAGATTGTTTTGGGGCCCAATAGTTTCCATATACACCATTCGTATGTAATTCATATCTCAATTGAATTATGAGCAAGTCTTCAGAATGTTACTCGACAGGGATGCCCCTTGTCGCCCCTCCTTTTCGTACTTGTCATGGAACCCCCTCTAAGATATATCCAACAAGACACGTAGATTAAAGTGGTGCAGGTGCAAAGGGTTCATCATAAGTTAGCTGCATTTGTGGACAACCTCTTGGTGATCCTGTCAGAACCGAAGGTGGGCATCCCTGCGCTCATGCGAGTACTAGAGACATATGGATATCTTTCAATAATAGAAGTAATCCAACAAAATCTGAAGCTCTGTTTAAATATCCCAAAACTACAATTGATAGATTTAATTGTATTTATCCATTCAAGTGGCCATCTAAACATATCACATACTTAGGTATCAAATTAGACCAAAGCCCTTCTTGATCTTAATGTGTTACCGCAGCTGAATAAGGCTGTTGAAAGAGTAAACTCCTGGAGGGCACCTCTCTTATCCTGGATTGGCAGGAAAAACTTATTGAAACGCCTAATCCTCCCCAAATTTCTTTATTTCTTCCACATGCTTCCTATACATATCCCTGACCAACACCTCTCTAAAATTAACTTTTTTTTATTTTATTTGGGAGAATAGAAAACCACAGATTAACTCTTCAACATTAACACTTCTGTTACCCAACGGAGGTATATGGGCCACCGTCAGACATCTTTAAACATTATAAAGCTGCCATGCTTACTAGGGTATTGGATTGGATAAAAGCTTTACGAATAAGTTATGGTTACCGATGGAGGAACAGCTTGCATAAACATCATTGAGGTCCGGTGCTTTGTTATTAAATTTTCACGTTAAAGCCCAATTTCCTCTGAATGACATGACCCATGCTGTTCTTAAAGTGTAGAAGAGAAAGTTCTTTCGGATAGCGTTCCCCTCTGTCCCCTATTGTAACAATCCAAAATGTAATTGGCCCCCTCCTCCCTACACTACGACCAGTCCCCCCATCTTATTTCAACCTTTCCCCAACATGCCGTTTTCCCGATCGATCAAGCTTTTCTTGATGGCACATTGCTATATTTCATGGAAATTCAGCAGCGTGAACACTTGGCCAATATTACTTTTTTAAAGTATAATATATTAAAAGGATATATTCACAAACATATGAAGCACCTCAACCTACTCTGACCCCTCACTTCTTTTGAACAACTTTGTGAACAACATCAACCCCCTAGAAAAACATTTTCTAAACTATACAGATATTTAGTTTGTGGAAACGCTCAAGTTAAGAGAGCCTATATAGGTCTATGGAAAAGGGATCTGGGCATCACTTTTATGGATGCGCAGATCTCGCTGATATACCGCAGATCCCATGGACCCTCGCAATGCGTGAAGGTTCAGGAGAACTCCTACAAGGTGGTATCCCAATGGTATCGCACCCCAATGCATTTACATAGATGGCATCCTTCCACATCCGAGCTGTGTTAGAGGTGCGATGCTGAGGTGGGGACATATCTTCATATTTGGTGGCTTTGCTCTAAAATACAACCATACTGGGCGATTGTCTCTACAATAACTTCAGTGGTTCTGGGTCGAGAAACTACTGTAACACCACAAACTGCTCTCCTCAACCTCCTGATTTGGCCTAAGGAAACCCTACCATCCCGACTGGCTGCCAATATCTGTACAGCGGGTAGAATATTGATTCCACTCGGTGAAATTCTCCTTTGGTCCCATCCAATCTACAAGATCTTAAAGAGAACCTGTCACCCCCCTTAATGCATTGCAAATTAAATGCAGCACTGAATGCAGCATGTCTGCTGCATTCAGGAAAGGGGTCCCCCATGTTTCTAGCTCCCTATAGGCTTTAAAAAAGACTTTAGAAAACTTACAGTTAAGTAGTCTAAAGGGTGGGATCTTATTAAGAGGTCTTCACTGCAGGCACAGTCCTCCAGCCTCCTCCTTGTGTATTCCGCCCCCTTCTATGTCTCTGCACCGCCTCCTGTTCTGCTGGCTCAGCCCTCCTCCTCTCCTGCTCTGTCACTCAACCTGCCACACAGAACTTGGTCAGAGCAGCTGCAAAGCATTTGGCCTGACGTCAGTGCCAGATTCCCTCCCTGTTTATGCTTTATTCAGAGAGTAGGGCGGGAATCTGGTGCTGACTTCAGGCCAAATGCTTTGCAGCCGCTCTGAACAAGCTCTGTGCGGCAAGTTGAGTGACAGAGCAGGAGAGGAGGAGGACAGAGCCAGCAGAACAGGAGGTGGCACAGAGACATAGAAGGGGCGGAATACACAAGGAGGAGGCTGGAGGACTGTGCCAGCAGTGAAGACATCTCAATAAGATCCCACCCTTTAGACTACTTAACTGTAAGTCTTCTAAAGTCTTTTTTAAAACTTACAAGGTGACTAGAAACATGGGGGAGCCTTTCCCTGAATGCAGCAGACATGCTGCATTCATGCATTCAGTGCTGCATTTAGTTTGCAATGCAGAAGGGTGGTGACAGATCCTCTTTAAAGAAATAGACTCGATTTACTGAACAGCCGAGATTGCTGCCCTTTCCTACAGTTCTTAACCATTATTTGAATAAACATGGTTGTATTAGGGTACCTTTACACGTCGCAACATTGCATGCAATTTCACTTGCAACTTACTGGTTGCAGTGAAATCATGGACACATTGTTACTATTTTGTTGCAATGTACAAATGTAACAATGTGTCCATGATTTCACTGCAACCAGTAAGTTGCAAGTGAAATTGCATGCAATGTTGCGACGTGTTGAGGTACTCTTACAGATCCACTCCCGAATTTACTCGGGCTGTCACAGATTTATGAGGGATGACTCTATCCCGAATAGAATCAAACGACTTTGTGAACTAAGGGACTCACCACTTGGTCCCTCTCATATTTATTTACTTGAAGTTATGGATGGCAGCTGTATGTATAGCCTCCCCGAAGCAACTGATCTCCTCCTTTTCTACGCTCTTCCTTCCTCTCTTCTTTCTTTCTTTCTCTCTTCCTTCCATCACCCCCTATTTCTTCTTTAATTACACAGGGCCATAATGCCTTACGGTCTCAACCAAAAACTTAGCCACGACTCCTTGAGTAGCTATATATTTCACTGGGGAACAATTTGAAAAAAAATTTCTGTTAAGTTAGGTTTTTGAGCTGATTTATACTAAAATTGGCATGCTGATTCAAAAAATGTAGTCAGTTTTTTTCTAGCACATCAAGTTTTTCCTCCACAACTTACCTGTCAGAGAAGCACAATTGCACTGATATCTGTAATAAGACTTGTTATCTGATTACAATTCGACTCATATAGAGCTACGTGGCAAGTTGTAGTGTTAAAAAACATATTTGTCATGCCTATTTCTTATATATTTCATTTTTTGTTCATATTTGTACTATTTAAAAAAAACAAAACACTTTTTAGGTACAGTAGTTTACATATTTTTGAGAAGACAAAAATCCTATAGTTCAAAAACTTGACCTGATAGAGAAAAACTGAGATCATTTCTGGATTCAGCATCCAAAAATTAATTAAGAACAGTTGTCTGACCTAACTCCTAAAAAATTGTGTTCCCCAGTGTTTTATATACTACAAAACAGCATCCCACCTTATATTTGTCCCTATTGCAACTCTACTGCTTGGAAGGGAATACTCTCTACCCTCCGCTAATCCCTTTGATCCTACCCACAGCCCTGTCTCTAGTGCTTGAGTTCGCTCCTCTTTCCCCCCCTACCCCAATTTGAATATTCATTGTCATTTTACTTTTTTACACTATATTGTATTGTGGACAAGCAATTTGATATGTTTTGTTATTTCATATATTCAGATAAAAAGAACATTAAAATAAAGAGAGTTATGAGCTAGTCAATATGATAGCGTTTAATTATGATGTACAAACAAAATCTACTTTTTTTACCATTATAAAACTATCAGGAAAGTTTACCAAGATGACAGTTTTAACGAAAGTATGTTGGAGTACAAATGCATCAAATTCGTTTTGGGATGTAATAAAACCCCAGAAATATTAATCTATAATTTACATATCTAAAGCCACACGTTTTCTTGTCACTGTTACAAATGGCAAAAGAAGTCAAACAAATTAAAAATTGTAAAGCAAATATGACATTACACCAAACTGAAACTTTTTTTAACTAAATTATTTATTAAATTCCCTCTAACAATTAATAAAAATGTTAATTCCAATACAAAAAGTCTCAGCGATAAGGAAGTTACTCATCGTAGGCGATATGGTCCATGCCGGTATTAATATATTATAAAGTAATCGGATCTGAAAATGAACATTTCGATACTCCATGCTTTCTTTGTAAACTGTTTGCCATATACTGACAGATATATTCTATATTCTTATTTTATAGAGATCTGAAGATAGCAGTGAAAAGGTATGTGTTTCTGCTGAACCCACAAGGTCAGAGATAGAAAACTGAATGTTGACTGTTCCTTTAACTCCAAGGTCAATGACTTGTGCCATGTAAAGAAAACAGACTACAGGGCTAACTAGAGCTTGTAGTAATGTTCAGATAGAAAAAAAAAAACATATATTAGTTATGATAATCTATTGTGCCTATTTTATAGTTTAAAGGTAACCTGTCGCATCAAAAAGTGCTATTTACCTGGAGATACAGTGTTGAAACCTTACCTGCCTGCTACTGGAGCAGTGGCTAAAGAGAGAAAATTAAGTCATATTATCCCTTGTTTCAGTCATTGAGGTTGAGAGCGCAGGGAGCAGTTACAGTCACCACCTACTATACTGTGAGCATGCTGTAATCACTCCCAGGCAATGTGATTGACAGCCTACTGTCCACACTTGCGCTGCAGAACTGGCTGTCAATGAAAGTGCAGAACAGTGATTACAGTGCAATCAATGTGTAGTAACCAACTAATGTAACCACTCCTTGCATAGCCCCAATGATTGGAAGCGAGCATCTTTAAGGCGAATAAAACTTAGTTCTCTCCCTTTAGCTGTTGCTTCACTTATGTATTCTAACATCATTATAACAGTTCTGGCCATTATAAGCTCCCTTTAACATGCTTAAGTCTCCCTATATAGTTCATGTTTACTGGTTAAATAAAAAGTATCCATATACAGTTGTAAGGGGGTTTGAGCTTAATTTCTTTCCCCCTTGGAGAAAATGTTATATGTGCATTATATATCTATGTATAGAGTTAATATGTCTAATCATTTGTATGTAGCCATCTAGCTGCCAAGGTAAAGATTTCTCCCCGGTCCCCTAAATTATGGAAGTTATAATTACTAATATTCCTTAGGGGTGTGGTCTAGCCAACATAAAGGGCCTACTGTGTAGGTTCAGCAGGAGAGTTCGAAGAAAGAGAGCTAAAACAGTAACTACTACTCAATTATGATTCAGCTGGACCCTCTGGGTCACCCTGGGATTTGGGCCCAGGACCCAGAACGTTAGGCAGACGCAAAGTATGTGCATTCCTCCTGTTGTTGCCTGTTCACTGCCTCAGGCAGGACCTCAGACGGTTAGTGTTCCCTCCGTTACCTGTTCCGTGTACCTCGGCACCGACTTGGGAGAACTAGTTGCCATGCTGCAACCTGTTAAAGAACTTTTGTCTAGTGTTGGCCCTTATTGTTCCTTTGCATGAATCCCAAAGGTTATAGGCTGCTATGAGAGGTGGTGAGTTCTCCTTCAATCAAATTCTTCAAACAGATGCTGGACATACATTTTTCTGGAATGATTTAGTGAATCCTGTTTTGAGCAGAGAGTTGGACCAGATAACCCAGGAGGTCCCTTCCGGCTCTACCATTCTATGATTCTATCCCCGTGGGTACCGTAGAGCTGGAGCAAAAGACTGTAAGAATTAATTGCAGACTACAAAGAGGCTGAGGGACGAGAGTCTGAAGGGGCCAAGATGAGGGGAGCAGTCTTTGGCAAATTGTGTACATGTGAATACCCCCATACGTGTAACGTTCAAGATGAGGGCCCATATTTGACAAGAGGGTTCAAGTAAAATTTAAATACAAAGGTTAATTGACTCAGTTCGTGCTTTGGCCCTCACCAAGAGCAACCCTGAATTTAACTTTTGAATTGGGAAGCCGACCGGGGAAAGCTCAGTGGAATCAGGGCAGCTCTGCAGCCAAAGGCCTGCCTAGCTGTCAATTACCATGGCCCCCATATGGCCGGCCATTCAACACAGTCACGGCCATAAGTGTTGGCACCCTTGAAAATGTTTCAGAAAATGATGTGTATATTGGAACAGCACAAAAAAAGAAACAAAACAAAATTGGACATAATTTCACACAAAACCTCAAAAATGGGTGGCAAAAAATTGGCACCCTCATTTTAACATTTAGTTACACTGCCTTTGAAATAAATAATTGCAATCAATCGATTCCTATAACCATCAACAAGCTCCTTACACCTCTCAATTGGAATTTTAGACCACTCTTCTTTTGCAAACTGCTTCAGGTCTCTCATATTTGAAGGGTGGCGTCTCCCAACAGAAATTTTAAGAACTTTCCACATGTATTCAATGGGATTTAGATTCAGACTCATTGCTGGACACTTCAAGAAACATCTAGAAAAGAATGGAAACAATGCACTGGAGAGTTCTGAAGTATGTTTTGAGTAAATTGTGTGGTTGGAAGATCCATGACCTAGGATGCAAATCTAACTTTCTAACACTGGGCACTACATTGTGGCCTAAAATCTCTTGGTGATCTTCAGAAGTCAAGATGCCATGCACACAGTCAAGGCACCCAGTGCCAGAGGAAGCTAAGCAAAACCCAAAACACCTTTGAACCTGCACAATATTTTACTGTAGGTACTATGTTCTTTTCTTGTAGGCCTCATTCAGTTTTCAGTAAACAGTAGAATTATGTACTTTACCAAAAATCTCTATCCGGGTCTCTCATATTTGAAGAGTGCTTTCTCACAACAGCAATTTAAGATCTCTCCACTGGTGTTCACTGGTATTTAGATCCGGACTCATTGGTGACCATATCAGACCAGCTCTCTGTTTTCATCCATTTCAGGGTGCTTCCTAAAGTATGTTTGGGGTCACTGTCCTGCTTGAAGACCCACAACCTAAAATGCAAACTTAGCTAGACACATTACATTGTGACTTAAATCTTCAGATTTCAGAATTTCATGCACACAGTCAAGGCACCCAGTGCTAAAGACAGCAATATTACTACAAAACATCCTTGATTCTCCCCCATATTTGAAAGTACCGTAGGTATTATGTTCTATTATTCATAGGGCTCAATCAGTGTAATGATGTGCTTTAACAAAAAGCGCTATCATATTTTCATCTATCCACAAAACACTTTCCCAGAAGGCTTTTGGCTTACTCATGTACAGGTTCACAAACTGTAGTCTAGATTTTTTTTATCTCTCTGTGTCAGCAATGGGTCCTACTGGGTCTCCTGCAATGGCATTTCATTTCATTGAAATGTGGACAGATAGTTTGCACTGACACTGATGCACCCTGAGCTTCCAGGATATCTTGAATTTCTTTGGAACTTAATTGGGGTTACTTATCCACCCTCAGAACTATCTGGCATTGCAACCTTTCAACAATTATTGTCTTGATTATGTTGCACATCGTGGACAAAGGAACATCAAGATTTCTAGAGATGGACTTGTGACCTGGATATTGTTGATATTTTTCAACAATATTTATTCTCATGTTCTCAGACAACTCTCTTCTCTTTCTGTTATCCATGATCAATGTAGCACACGCAGACACACAATTCAAAGATTGAGACAACTTCTCCCCTTTTTTCTGGTTTCAAGAGTGATTTTTCTACTGTCAACACCTATTACTTGCTACAGGTGAGTTTGAAGGTGCATCACATGCTTAAAACAAAAAATAGTTTAACCACAATTTTGGAAAGGTGCCAACAAATTTGTCAGACTCATTTTAGGGGTTTTGTATGAAAATATGTCCAATTTGCCTTTTTTCCCGCAGTTTTTTTATGTTCTTCCAAGACACACAAAAGAAACAAACATGTGTATGACAAAACATGTCATTTAAATAATTTTCTGTGAAAAATACTTCATTTTCTGGAACAATTTCAATGGTGCCAACACTTTCGTCCATGGCTGTATGATGTAACTGTTGAGTTCTCTGATTGACAATAGTGTGTAATATGTGCCCATCATTTCTCCTACCAGGCGCCTTCCCATGACTCAATCTCGCTGTACAGCTACAAGGTGCAGTCAACCATCACGTCACACTTTGTTAATACCATGATACAAAGCAAAGTGGAAAACAATGCAAATCATCCACAGAGTCTCTCATTTGATATCCAGATACCCAAAGGTGCATTCATCAATAACTTCACAATGTAAGCATCATTTCAATCTGCTTCTCATGCTTTGATGTCTTTTTTAGATTTTTTTATGTGTTCTTTATTCAATATAGATTTGTGATTCCTAATAAAAAAAATAATATTATAATTATTTTGTACACAACTTTCTTTCAGGAATGTCAATGGTATCACATTTAGTGGCTCAATAAGAGAAAAGTCAGAGGCTAGAAGCATGTACTCCAAAGCAAGAGCAAGGGGCAAATCAGCCGGACTGTTAAGGTCAGAGGCAAATTAAGCACAATGCCATTTCATTTTGTAGATATTTATTAGTGGCTTATCAATGTATTATATTATAAAGCATGCAATCTAAAAAAATAACGTAGAAAAAACCTTAAAAATGAAGTGAAGCAGTCACACGCCGCAATCTCAGCTGGCGATGTGTGGCGATCTAACGTGCGCGCTCACGTTTTTCATGGTCGCCTCAGATCGCCGATGGTGGCATCACGTACCACAATTTCGCCCTGGACCTAAGGCGATGTGTCGCTATGGAAATCGCCTCACCTACAGCGGAGCCAATCTTGCCTCATTCCATTGCCACTTCACACGCCGCAATCTCAAAGGCAATGTGGGCGTACATGTTCAGCGCGGCGAGGACATAGGCGTGCCACAGTGGTTTACACCGCGCTCCATACACACTCATTGGACAACGCAACAGCATTACGATTGGTCAGCCTGCTCTGGAAGGCTGGCTAATACATGACGCCATTGTCTATCGGAGTTTGCACTGAGTTTGCGGACGGTTGTGTAGCTGAAGATGTGTGTGGTGCTGAACGGACAGCTCTTCAAATATGGCACCCTGTCAACTGACAGCCAATGGGAACACAGTAGCCAACACCAATTATCGCAGACGTGGCGCGGACTACAGAACACTTGAGGCATGCCTACGGGAAATCATAGGCAACGCTCTTTCCATCAGTATCGCCCTGTCACATGCCACAACGTGGAAATATCACCTTAAGGATTGCGGCTGATTTCTGAGCACTGTTCAGGAATCAGGCGACGGCCGAGGGGCGATTTATTGCCGCGAAATTGCCAAATCACACGCCGCAACCATGAAGCAATTTCACGGCGATTGCTCTGGGGCGACATATCGCCTTTATGAATTCCAGGTGATATTGCGGCGTGTGACGGTAGCTTTAGGGTATAGAACAAAGGTCAGGAACCTTTTTGGCTGAGAAAGCCATAATCGTGATATGCTTTAAAATTTAATTCTGTGAGAGCCGCACAATATTTTTAGAACTAAATACAAGTAAATGTGTGTATTTTATGCAAGACCAAAACTTTTAAAGTACAATAAGTCTCAGAATTCTTTTTAATAACATTATGCTGTTGCTACCAATGATGAATCCCCTTGCAACCCCCAGTATGGCACCACCATCATCCCCTTGCAGCCCCCAATATGGTCTCACCATCATCCCCTTGCAGCCCCCAATATGGTACCCCCATCATCCCCTTGCAGTACCCCATCATCCAAATGCAGTATCCCCATCATCCCCTTGCAGTACCCCATCATCTGCATGCAGTATCCACATCATCTCCTTGCAGTACCCCCATCATCCCTATGCAGTACCCCCATCATCCACATGTAGTACCCCCATCATCCCCTTGCAGTACCCCCATCCATCATCCCCTTTGTAGCCCTTTACAACCCCCCCATTGTGCCGGTACCAGTAAATACACAAACACAGACACACACAGACACACACACAAACACACACAGACATACTCACCGATCCTCTGCAGTCTGTGCTGTGCGGTCATCCGGGTGCCACTCTGTCCCTGCTGCTGTACCCACATGGGTTAAGCCAATCAGAGGCCAGCAGCTGCAGCCCAATCAGTGGCGCATGACGTCACATGCTGGAATCTGATTGGGCCGCACCTGCTGGCCTCTGATTGGCTTAACCCGTGTGGGTACGGCAGCAGGGAGAGCGTCACTCAGAAGACCACACAGCGGTGGCAGGCACAGCGGCACCCAGAAGACCTCACAGCGGCAGCAGGCACAGTGGCACCTGGAACATGGCAGTGGACACCCAATTTGACTGTGAGTCAGATGCGGCCATCAAAAGAGCCACATCTATCTCACGAGCCATAGGTTCCCGACCCCTGGTATAGAACATGTATCCGACATGAAACCTGTCAACTTTAAATCTAGTAAAAGGAAAGAAAGGGGCTCTGGGTCCATGATGCACAGGTGAATTATTTAGTTTTTAAAAACAAATTAGAGTGCTTTCAATCTCTGTATTCTATTCTTTAGAAGAGAATATTTCATAAGGTTTTTACTATGTAGTCTGAGAGCAGCATGATGAAGGGGGCTGAGATTCCAGCTGTGTCCCTTACCGGGCTGCATGCTGTCACTTTGATAAAAATCCTTGTTTTCTCTGCTACAGATCTAACAGTTCTCTGAACTTTCTATAAACCCTCACAAACCACTGATTGGCAGCTTTTTAAATACAGTTTAAATTGGTAAAAAGCTGCTAAACAGTGGTGGAAGTAGGGTCACACAGAGCAGACAATATGGCAAGAGACAACTAGTCATGTACTGATAATCTCCTTCTTATAAAACACTGATTTTATTGAAACAACTACACACAGCCCAGTAAGTGACACATTAGTGGAATCAGGCTCTCTGTCTCTACATCATGCTGTTCTCAGATTACATAACAAAAATCTGCTAACAGATTCCCTTTAAGGTCCCCATATACATTAGGCTGAGCCAAGTACACCTGTATGTGGTGAAGACGGGAGAGATAATAGCTAACTAAACTACTGACTGAGCCAACTTTCAGTCAACAGCTGTGTATTTTGTATGTGGTCTTTAAACTCAGGCTCCAAATTCTACACTGTGTGAAGAATTATTAGGCAAATGAGTATTTCGATCACATGATACTTTTTATACATGTTGTCCTACTCCAAGCTGTATAGGCTTGAGAGCCAACTACCAATTAAGTAAATCAGGTGATGTGCATCTGTAATGAGGAGGGGTGTGGTGTAATGACATCAACACCCTATATAAGGTGTGCTTAATTATTAGGCAAATGCCTTTCCTTTGGCAAAATGGGTCAGAAGAGAGATTTGACGGGCTCTGAAAAGTCCAAAATTGTGAGATGTCTTGCAGAGGGATGCAGTAGTCTTGAAATTGCCAAACTTTTGATCATCGAACAATCAAGCGTTTCATGGCAAATAGCCAACAGGGTCACAAGAAGCATGTTGGGCAAAAAAGGCGCAAAATAACTGCCCATGAATTGAGGAAAATCAAGCGTGAAGCTGCCAAGATGCCATTTGCCACCAGTTTTGCCATATTTCAGAGCTGCAACGTTACTGGAGTATCAAAAAGCAAAAGGTGTGCTATACTCAGGGACATGGCCAAGGTAAGGAAGGCTGAAAAACGACCACCTTTAAACAAGAAACATAAGATAAAATGTCAAGACTGAGCCAAGAAATATCTTAAGACTAATTTTTCATAGGTTTTATGGAGTGATGAAATGAGAGTGACTCTTGAAGGGCCAGATGGATGGGCCAGAGGCTGGATCTGTAAAGGGCAGAGAGCTCCACACTAGCAAGGTGGAGGTGGGGTACTGGTATGGGCTGGTATCATCAAAGATGAACTTGTGGGACCTTTTCAGGTTGAGGATGGAGTGAAGCTCAACTCCCGGACCTACTGCCAGTTTCTGGAAGACAACTTCTTCAAGCAGTGGTACAGGAAGAAGTAGTCGGTATCGTTCAAGAAAAACATGATTTTCATGCAGGACAATGCTCCATCACATGCATCCAACTACTCCACAGCGAGGCTGGCCAGTAAAGGTCTAAAAGAAGAAAAAATAATGACATGGCCCCCTTGTTCACCTGATCTGAACGCCATAGAGAACATGTGGTCCATCATAAAATGTGAGATCTACAGAGAGGGAAAACAGTACACCTCTCGGAACAGTGTCTGGGAGGCCGTGTGGCTGCTGCATGCAATGTTGATTGTAAACAGATCAAGCAACTGACAGAATCTATGGATAGAAGGCTGTTGAGTGTCATCATAAAGAAAGGTGGCTATATTGGTCACTAATTTTTGGGGTTTTGTTTTTGCATGTCAGAATTGTTTATTTCTAAATTTTGTGCAGTTATATTAGTTTACCTGGTGAAAATAAACAAGTGAGATGGGAATATATTTGGTTTTTATTAAGTTGCCTAATAATTCTGCACAGTAATAGTTACCTGCACAAACAGATATCCTCCTGAGATAGCCAAATCTAAATAAAAAAAACACTCCAACTTCCAAAAATATTAAGCTTTGAATCTTTTGGGTTGATTGAGAACATAGTTGTTGATCAATAATAAAAATAATCCTCTACAATACAACTTGCCTAATAATTCTGCACACAGTGTAGTATGAGATCTCCACAGCCCTACCATTGTCAGTATGATAGCCCTAATCATGCCTCAAACAATATGATCCACCACAACCCCCCAACAGAGTATGAGGAACCCCACAGCTTTCACACATATTCTTACCAGTAGCAGTGATTCATAATCACACACTATATACTGCATTGTACAAAGTTTTAAAAAACAGTAAATAATAATTCTCCTGTTACTCACTCCTTCCTATTTGATCAACAGTTCAATTCGCAAAGTATGATGGCACCCACAGTTCCCAATATAGTAGGAGGTCTCCACTGCCCTCCCATACACACTATGATTAACCACAACCAGCCAGCAGGGAATGTCTCCCCCATAAAGTATATTTCTCCTACATCTCCCAAAACAGATTGATGTCCCCACAGCACCCTACATTGTATAATCTCCCACAGTTTCCCCCACAAGTACTGACAATGAAAAAAAAAAAGTCAAATACTCTTCACCTTGCTCCGGTCCACCAATGCACTTCTCTGGTTTGTGCCATACGTGGACTGAGGCCAAAGCAGCAGTTACAATCCAGTTACTTTGTTGAGCCAGGTACACTGAGACTCAGATGCACAGGCTCAATGGTGGGAAAATGTTAAAATCATTACGCTGGATGGAGGGAATGCGATGTCATTCACTACTGGGCTCCCCCAAATCACTGGCAACATGTCACAATTTCCAGTTTTTGGCTTGCCTTGTCCAGTCTTTTGGCCACAGCTTGCTAAATTCTGCCAAAGAGCAATACAAAATCTCAGACATAAAGTTATCTCCTGATCTGCATTATTATTTCATTTGAGAGACAGGAATTAGCCACTTCCTGACCCCTTTAGCAGAGTCTTATCTCGTGTAGGAACAAGGCCATCACTTAATATGAAGGGCTACAGAAAATCTGCATGCATAATAGATTATTGATCAATACCTGAACTGAGATTGTGTCACCAACATCAATTAGAGAATCACTTTGGATGATTTAACTAAATTTGTTAGTGTATCTATGGCCACATGTCAGTTTAAATAGAAGTACGGTACTACTTCTACTCTACTAATGCGTGTGGATCCACTGGTCCACTGTGAATTGTAGTAAAGCTCTTCAGGAAAGCAACAGAGAAATGGTGATCACTTTATTGATATTTCTATATATGATAAATGACAATATCACATATTTTTCTGCACAGAACTAATTCCCTTGACATGGAAAACTTCAAAGCTGATTTACATGTTCCTGGAGGAAATAAAGTTCAGTTTGAACTTCATTACCAGGAAGCCCTTCAGAGGAAACTAGGTGCCTATGAGCATGTTCTGTATCTCCAACCAGGCCGCTTGACTAAACATTTTGAGGTAAGAAGTGGAGAACATCTAACAAGGCAAAAAATATCAAGCATTTCAAATAACTACAATCATATCTTGTCCTACTTACCATAACGGTAACTTTATGTTCCAGGTGGACATCTACGTCCTGGAGCCTGAAGGAATCAGTAGTCTCACTGTGGTGAACCCAGTTGCAAAACAATTCACTGACCTCATTAATGTTGACCTGGGAGACCAAAAGGTAAAAAGAAAGTTCATTTTATGTCACGCATGTGGGAAGACATGTTATGGTAAAAAAAAAAATATACAGGTGCATTTCAATGAATTAGAATATCATCAAAAAGTTCATTTATTTCAGTAAT
The DNA here is from genome assembly GCA_033576535.1 of Allobates femoralis. Taxonomy (NCBI): domain Eukaryota; kingdom Metazoa; phylum Chordata; class Amphibia; order Anura; family Aromobatidae; genus Allobates; species Allobates femoralis. The sequence continues at coordinate 256,037,373 of JARQOC010000004.1, forward strand.
TCAATACAAAAAGTGAAACTCATATATTAAAGTCATTACAAACAGAGTGATCTATTTCAGGTGTTTATATCTGTTAATGTTGATGATTATGGATTACAGCCGATGAAACCTCCCCTCTCCTCCTCTCAGACCACCATCTACTTACCTTCTCATCCTTGTCCTCCTCATCTGCCACCCATGTCCCCCAACTCGTACACCCTCGCAGAAACCTCACACATCTTGACACTCACACACTCTCCAACACCATTTTACCACTATCATCCATATCCTCACTCCATGACACAGGTAATGCCACAGCTTTCTACAACTCTACACTCACATCAGCTATTGATGCAGTTGCCCCTCTCACTCATGGCAAAACACGACGAATCAACAGACAACCCTGGCACACAGATACCACCAAAAATCTGCGGCGAGCAGCTAGGGTTGCAGAGCGGCGCTGGAAGAAAACACGCTCACAACAAGACTACACAGCATTCAAACAAGCACTTCTCAAATTCAAGTCAGCACTCACCACCACTAAACAGAATTACTTCATTACCCTCATATCCTCTTTGTCCCACAACCCCAGGCAGTTATTCAACACATTTAACTCCCTCCTCTGCCCCCCACTGCCCCCTCCTACTTCTCGTATCTCTGCAGAAGACTTTGCAACATACTTCACCAACAAGATCGACCAGATCAGACAAGTCTTTGCTACCCAACCACCACAATCCCCATGTATACCAGATCAATCCTCTCCTCCACTAACTCTCCTCCCAACCATCACTGAAGAAGAACACCTCCTCTCCAGATCGCACCTCACCACTTGTGCACTGGACCCTATCCCATCCCAACTCCTCCCCAACCTCACCACAACACTTATCCCAGCCTTAATCCACCTCTTCAACCTATCACTAACTTCTAGTACCTTTCCTTCTGCTTTCAAACAAGCAACAATTACACCTATCTTAAAGAAGCCATCCCTTGACCCAACTTCCACATCCAGCTACCGGCCCATATCTCTACTCCCGTTCGCTTCCAAACTTTTCGAAAAGCATGTCCACACTGTACTCTCATCCCACCTCTCATCTAACTCTCTCTTTGACGACCTTCAATCCGGCTTCCGCCCTCACCACTCTACTAAAACTGCCCTAACCAAAATTGCTAACAACTTACTCACAGCCAAAGGTAACAGACAGTTCTCCATCCTCCTCCTTTTAGACCTGTCCTCTGCATTCGACACAGTCAACCACTGCCTCTTATTACAGATCCTCACTTCCATTGGTATCACTGACCTTGCCGTCTCCTAGATCTCCTCCTATCTTTCCAACCGCACATTTAGTGCCTCCCACTCCCACACAACCTCCTCGCCTATCCCCTCTGTGTTGGGGTCCCTCAAGGCTCTGTCCTCGGGCCTCTCCTTTTTTCAATCTATACTCTTGGTTTCTGACAACTCATAAAGTCCCATGGCTTCCAGTATCACCTGTATGCTGATGACACTCAGATCTACCTCTCTGGCCCAGATGTCACCTCTCTCTTGTCCAGAATCCCAGAGTGTCTTTTGGCCATATCCTCCTTCTTCTCCTCCCGCTTCCTAAAACTCAATGTAGACAAAACCGAACTCATCATCTTTCCTCCATCTCACAAACCTTCCTTGCCAGACTTATCTATCACAAAAAATGACATCACACTTTGCCCTGTACCTGAGGTCCGCTGCCTCGAAGTAACACTTGACTCTGCCTTGTCCTTCAAACCGCACATACAAGCCCTTGCCACCTCCTGCCACCTCCAATGCAAAAATATTGCCAGAATCCGTCCCTTCCTCATCCCCCAATCTGCTAAACTACTCATGCATGCCCTCATCATCTCCCACCTCGACTACTGCAACCCCCTACTCTGTGGCCTTCTGCTAACACTCTTGCACCACTTCAATCTGTCCTTAACTCTGCTGCCCGACTAATCCACCTCTCTCCTCGCTATTCCTCCACTTCTCCCCTCTGCAAATTCCTCCACTGGCTCCCAATTCACCAACGTATGCAATTCAAACTACTAACATTGACTTACAAAGCCATCCACAATCTGTCCCCCCCCCATATATCTCTGAACTAATCTCCCGATATCATCCAACTCGTAATCTTCGATCCTCCCAAGACCTCCTTCTTTTCTCCACACTTGTACGTTCCTCATCTAAGTGCCTGCAAGACTTCGCCTGAGCATCCCCCATCCTCTGGAACTCTGCACCCCATCACGTCCGATTGTCCCCTACACTCAGAACCTTCAAGCGGAACCTTAAAACCCATCTCTTCAGAACAGTCTACAACCTGCAATGACCACAATGCCGCCTCAACATCACTGGACCCGGCACTCTACCACCACCGGACCTAGCACTCCAGCACCACCCAAGCAGACCCAACCTACTGTTTCCCTCCCCATTGCCCTGTAGAATGTAAGCCCGCAAGGGTAGGGTCCTCTCTCCCCTCTGTCAGTTTGTCACTTTGTTCATTGTATTTTTAACTTGTCTGTATGTAACCCTTTCTCATGTACAGCACCATGGAATGAATGGTTCTCTATAAATAAATAAATAAATAAATAAATAATAATAATAAATACCCAAAAGTCATTATCTCAGAAAATTATAGCAGGTAGGATGAAGGGTGTGAGAAATAAAATATTACCTAAAAAGGTATCAGAGGCTTCACCTTGTGTTGTTGTGAGAGTCACAACCACTGTAAAAGCATATCACGGCTGCTGCAGTCTCCAGCAAATGGTGCATATAGAGTAGGGAGAATGAAGGGTTAAAACCGCACTGCTGTATTCCACGAGTCATCAATAGGTGAATATAACATTGATTTATTTGTCAACACGTTTCATGGCTTCCTGGCCCCTTCCTCAGGACAAATCAATATCATAATGCCATGATGCAGGACATTTCTGGGAGCCCTAAAACATGTCGACTAATAAATCAATATTATACAGGGTGTTCATAAAGTAACTATGCAGTGCAGTGGGGTGTTGTTATAAGTACTGGTTATATTGCCAGTCTGGTTATATTGCAGAACAGTTGTGAGGACTGTGGAAACCAGTATGTGGCGCTGCAGTAGCGACCTTGTTAAGTGGAAGCACTTCCAGCATCTCCTCTAGTTTCCACATCACCTAGTGGCAAGTGTGAACCACTGCATAGTTACTTTATGAACACCCTGTATTCACCATTTGATGTCTCATGAAATACAGCGGTTTTTAACCCTTCATCCTCCTCCTCCCTATTTTAATTTTCTGAGATAATGACCTTTGGGTTTTCATTGGATGTAAGCCATAATCATCAACATTAACATAAATAAACACTTGAAATAGATCACTCTGTTTGTAATGACTGTATATAACAAATAAATTTCGCTTTTTGTATTGAATTACTGAAATAAATTAACTTTTTGATGATACTCTAATTCATTGGGATGCACTAGTATCTCTGAAATTGCCATAGGCACATTCAGATTTATGTCGGAAACCAGAGAGCATTGCACCTTGCACATAAGTGCTAGTGATGAGTTAATCTCTTCAAAATCTGCTTTACTAGCATTGCCACATTTTTCGAACAAACTTGAATTGAGGCATATAAATTTACTGTGAATAGCAAGTACTTCAAAACCTCCAAATGCCCTGGAAATATGTGTATAACACTCTGAGGTATCCTGAAACATTATCCAACTTATTTCAAGATCTGTAATGCAAGTACAGCCTAAGTAAAGTCATAGTAACCTCAACATATAAGGCTAAGTGGATGATAGCCAACAGTAATTAATTGCATTCAATGCTGGGCTATCACACTATTTGTACAGATTCTTCAATGTTTTATGGCCTTCTCTCCTTGTTTCTAAAGGTACCGTCACACGGTACAATGTTACAGCCATGTCAAAAGCGATTCCGCGGTTGCGCGCTCGCTTCCAACATCGCTGCCTTAGGTGTCACACGGGGATATGTTGCCAGCGACGACGACGCGATGTGGCAGCAGCTATCACTTGCTGGGTGGTGCACAACCCAGTGAGCGATACGCATCAATGTTAATAGGCGAACTCGCTGGCAACATCGCTATCACCGTGTCACACGGAGCGATGTTTGCAGATCACTGGAGCAAGATCGCCAGGTTTACCAACATGATGCGATTCAGCAATTTATCGCAGTTGCATTATGCTGTTACACAGCACAATGCACCTGTGATGTCGCTGCAACATCGCTGAACCCGGGACTTTTCAGAGATGTTGCAGGCAACATCGCCCCGTGTGATAGTACCTTAAAGCGATAACATATCCCTGTGTGACACCTAAGGCAGCGATTTCGGAAGGAAGCGCGCACCCGTGGAATCGCTTCCGACATCGCTGCAACGTTGTACCATGTCACGGTACCTTGTATCTAGTCTGTGAACAATGATGTCCACTTACTATGTAGATTTATCAGTAAATAGCTGCTGCACCTCCTGCCTCAGCTTTTATACAGTCTGTGATAGTCCCGCCTGATTGAGATCCCTATACCATGTGATGACATGTGATAGATGCAAGGCATTATGCAGAGGTTCGCCTGGCCGTGGCCTACTCTGGCTGATGCAATGCTTACAATGTGTGAAAAGGTGGTCACTTTTTTAGTTGATTCACACTAAGTGAATTGCAAGTTGTACAGGACTTTCTGGCTCTAGAATTCCTCCTCATCAAGACCGGATTGAATAATGATGATGAATAGGGGCCATAGTAAGCTGTAATTGATAGTCTGTAAAAATAAATATACAAAATATAATTAATTTTCAATTATTTTTATGATGGTTCTGCAGTTTTTGATAGCATTTCAATATTTGATCTTTTTTCAGGCTCATGTATCTTTCAGGCCAACTGTGGATCAACAGCGTGAATGTCCATCCTGTTTGACAACTGCAGTGAATGGAAGACTAAGTATAAAATATGATGTCAAGAGGGAAAAGTCCAGTCAACTCCAGGTAAACTACGAGACCGAAACTAGACTCCATTAAATGTCATAGGGACCCATCAGGAGCTGATGAGATCTGGTTGAAAATGGACCAGTCATACTATACAGATATATCAAGAACAGACGTGATGACAGAAGTGTAAACGTCATTTTTGGAAAATGATTTAACTTAACTTCTGAATTTATATGGCACAAATATCACCATGAAATTAAATCTCACTATATTCTGCACAAATAAGAGTATATTCTGTGAATTTCAGGTGTTCAATGGATACTTCCTCCATTTCTTTGCTCCAGAAAATCAGCCCCCACTTCCAAAGAACATATTATTTGTGATTGATGTCAGTGGTTCTATGTGGGGGATTAAAATGAGACAGGTAAGTGTTATTATAACATGGTTATATAGATCTCCTGATATGGGAGTATAGACGATTATGACAGATTATTTCGGATTATCCTTTGCATTCATTGCAGACTTGTGCTTTTTGCTTGTTTTTTGAGACGACATACAATAATAATCCTAAAAACAGCAGACATAATAATGAAGTCAGATTGTTCTGAGAAATCTTACACATCATAATGCTTTTGTTCTCTTATAGACAATCGAAGCTATGAAAGCAATCTTGGATGATCTTCGTTCTGATGATCAGTTCGGCATTGTAGACTTCAACCATAATATTCGATGCTGGAAAGATGAGCTTGTTTATGCCTCATCCATAGAAAAAGAAAGTGCCAAGAAGTATGTACAGAATATACAGCCTATTGGAGGTAAAGGAAGAAAATGTGTATATCATAGTATAAAATAACGAATAATGTAGGACTGCAAAACCATAATCTGGAGATCAATGTAACATTTCATATCCTTTCATTTAGAACAAAAATTATTTAAAGGTAACTGGTCACCTTGTAGGAGAAGAGATTCACAGTTTCTTAGATTATTGACTTGCTTGCTCTTTCCAACCTAAGAAGTCCATTGACAGGTTTCACTCAATGATTGACAGCTTTCCCCTAAATTTTGTATGTACAGTTATTTGTCAATCACTTTAAGGTGGGAGTTGGATGGCTGTACAACTTAGACGAGGATGGCATCGTAGTGTATGTACTGGTATGGCTCTTCTGACCTGAGTGTGACAGTTTCATGTATTTCTATGAAGCTGTCACGCTCAGATCAGGGAAGCTGCTGGTCAGTCCGAGGATTGAGATGTGATGCATGTTATACAGCCGTCTGACTGCTTCTTTATGATTACATACGGAACTCCAAAGCCCAATGTTAGCAGAGAATATATATATACAGTATATGAGGAAAATTTATACTGATGTAAAGAAGTTGTCTTATGTACGTTCTTCTGAAGTTTGACAGTTTGCACCACTGGCATGGCTGAACTGCTGGCCTGAACTGTGGCCTCTCCAATACTGTAAACAGAAGCAGCTTCAGGACTCATTCACCTGAGCATATAACATGGATAAGGACTACCCGATGTTTTATTGTATAGTCCTTGGATTAATATTAGGCTATAGAGCACTGCTGATCAGCTTTTCTTCTGATGCCAAGTCAGCATGAGAAAATAATCGCGGCATGCTTTGAGTGGCAGCATATATTGGATGGTGCGCACCCAATCATTTCTATGGGTGTAAGTAATAGACGTTAGAGAAGATGTTAAAGGTAAGTTCTCTGATTTTTCCACACCTCTCATGTGAGAGAATTGGATCACAGTAAATGGACACTGATGAGAATTTGAGCCAAATCTCATCACCATAGTTTTCTGGTTTTCTTGGAAGGGAGAGCATACACTCATTTGACCACAGCTTCAGAGTAGCAATTGCAAGCTGTATAGGAAACTGCAAGTGCACATTCCTTGACTAGGAAACCAGCCACTGCAACGGTGGCAATCTAGGCATCGAGCTGGTTACTATAAAAATTAAAAAAATCATTTTTTAATGACGTAGAGGATTTTTAATACAGGGTAAATCAAAGTTGTTTATGTTTACAACACTGCAATTTTAATAATTTTGAAACATAAGATAACGCCTTAAATTGTCTCAGCATCATGCGGTACAATCTGTTCACTTTAAACAATCAAATAAATATGTACTCAACATTAAAATTGCAATACAAAGAAGGAACGTTGTGAAATTATTGAAATTACAGGATGAATAGACTTGTTAATAATATGCAAATTGTGAAAAAATAGAAAAAAACATTTTCAAAACATCTCAAATTATTCAGTAGTGAGTACGAGCGCCACATGCAGAAAAACCCATGCTTATACATCTCAGCATGGTATCACAGAGCTTAGGTATGATTGTTTGAGGAATGTTTAAAGCTATCATGGCATAGAACAATACAGCAATAGAGGCTAGCATAGAGGTCTATCCTATTTATCAAGGAGCCTAGCTTTTATCTTGGATATAGTGATAGCCAGAACTTGGCAACACCATGAAGAGGCCTGAACAAAGGGATGTGAAAGTAACCCAAGAGCCATTTTCAACACAAGAACATCAAGCCACATACTATACTACTCATACTACTTTAAGCAGCCTGCGTGGCCTAAACATGCTACCTGGTGTGCAGCCTCTCCAGACTTGTCTCCCAGGAGCACATCTGGGATGTCATTAGTCGGCAATAGCAAAAGGAGCTGCAAGCAGCGAATCTAGATGATTTGCAAAACCAAGTGCATTCACCATAACAGAGCATTCCTCATACAACCATTAATAAACTCATTGATTGTATGTCAAGGTGTATAGTTTGTATTTCTGTGTCACTCATACTTGATATTGAAAAAATCGAAATGTTTAGAAAATTTTATTTCCATTCTTCATGACATGCATAACATTAACATGTCTGTCAATCTTGTGATTTCCATAATTCCATGATTTTTCTTTCTAGAATGTCCTCCATTTTTACACTCCTCAACATTGAAATTTCAATGTGAAGAAGTTAACCAAGGAGTACAGGATCTCTCCCGGAGACTTTGTGATAGTTGGTAAATTTGTGCCCTTATGATCCCCCCTCACAGTAGACTATATGTCAGTGTCACAGAGCACTTCAAATCTTTTCAGATTGCGACTACTCACTGCTGTTTGCAGAGCTGACATAAAGGGGTTGTCTGAGCTAAATTCAAAAGTCTGAAATCTCTCTGTGTCAATCTATGTGACTGCAGACTTATGAATCACCAGTTTCCAAGTCGAGAATGGCGGTCACATGACCACGAGTATGCGATATTCATGCTCCAGCCAGAATCCAAGTAGGGGTGTGCGGCCTCACTCATTGAATGAAGCCACCTCTAGTCAGATTCTGGCTAGGGAGTACGAATATCACAAACTCGTGGCCACGTATATGACACCGGGTAACAAAGTCTGTGCAGTGTAAGGATTCATAAGCCTGCAGTCACATAAAGTGACACATGCAGAGATTGCAGATCTAAGGATTAAGACCAGACAACCAATTAAGCTTTTTAAGTTATACATGTATTTTAAAAGATTTTATGCTATGGTCATCTATTCTATCATAGAAGGAATAACAAGATGTGACTGATCCGTCTCCAGAAACCCACTCATTGTATTGAGTAGAGAATCAATCTTCATATTCCCTCTGATTTTGGGTCTATATATTACAGCTTTCTTTTTTCTATTTTTTTGCTTATTTTTTTCATAATTTCTTGTATTATTGAAAAGTAAAAACTGCATTCAAGTTCAATCTACTGTAAACCATCTAGAGACCTTGGAGAATATTTTAATACTATTGTATATACACTGCTTATGAAATTGAAATTAATAATGACTACCCTTAGCTCATAACATACATGCCTCACTTGTCAGTATCTTATCCTGCCTTGAAAACACTTCATACATCTGTCAATCATTGATGAAAGGGGTCTGGTGTACTGTCACCAATGACTGATGGACATTCGCAACCATCAGCCATCGTTTACTCTTCTCATAAATATACCAGACCGTAAATATGAGCCTAGTGTGTTTTTATGGCTCCTATTAGGGAACAGGGCTTGTTTTTCAAATGTGCTTCCTTTTTTATACTGGATATGAAATATTGAACTGTATCACAGAATCTGTACGCTATGACTGTCAAATATAAAGACAATTTTATTCAATATGATTTCTTTATTAACAGGTACAAACATCAATGAAGCACTCCTGAGAGCAATCTTCATACTGAAAGAAGCTAGCGAGCAAAAACTGCTGGATCCAAACTCTGTCTCATTGATTGTGCTAGTCTCAGACGGAGACCCCACTGTGGGTAAGTTAGACATCTGCCACCGGTAAAACTAAAGTCCCGGATACTATTATCGTACTGATTGTTAGTTTCATCAGAATGGGATCCTTTTTTCTTGGATGTGGAGACATCTTTTATATTCTGCCAGTCTAAACCATAGATTTGAATAGCCGAGTGCCATCCGATTTTTGGAGGCAAATCGTGCATACTGCAATTTGTTTCCTAAGACCTCTCTGTCTAAGGATAAAATTGCACATGTGCACTGCCTCACAGAATAACATTGGTCTGATTGTGATCCAATTTTTTGATGAATTGTGCTTGGACCGAAAATAGAGTAATCTGCATGAGCCCTTCTGCTCAGTACCTTATAGGTAATGCATTGCTATGGCTCCATTTGGGAGTTCATCTGTCATGTTTGACATGAGTGAAAAAAGCACTGTACTTATTTTACAATCTGGAGTGTTGATAATGTTTTTTATACAAAGCAGTTTTATTTTTTTATAGAAAGATAAGTATTTTCAAATAATTAATTAAATTTATTTCCCTGTTTTTTAAGGTGAATTAAAACTCTCTAAAATTCTAAAGAACGTTAAGTCAAATAACCGCGATGAGTTCTCAGTTCATTCCCTTGGTATTGGGTTTGATGTGGACTATGACTTCTTAGAGAGACTGGCCCAGGAGAACCATGGGCTGGCTCAGAGGATTTTTGGAAACAAGGAGACAGCTGTCCAACTCAAGGTTTTCTCTAACAAATTATTTACATTTCTAGCCATGTTGGTATATAGATAATATTTGCAAGCAGTGGCGTAACTTCAGGCCCAGGGGCCCCGATGCGAAAGCTCCAACGGGACCCACAATTATTGCAAATCTTTAATAGTATTAGTCTTTTTCAATAGGCCAAAGGGACTTTTGGGGCCCCCCTAGGCTGCAGGGGGCAAGTGCAATTGCACATGTCGTAGTTATGCCCCTGTTTGCAAGAGTCTAATCTGTTTTGATTTTCTAAGTAACATTTTTCTAGAAATCCTCTTTATTAACAGAAAATTAAAGTTGCATCTTAAATAAAGATTTATAAATCATAAACAATGTTTATAAAGTCATGGTCAAAAGTGTTGGCACCAGTGAAATTCTTCCAGAAAATTACGGTAAGTGTTTCTCCCAGAAAATTATTGCAATTACATGTTTTGTCATACACGTTATATAATTTGTGTGCATTGGAACAACACAAAAAATAATGAGAATATAATAATAATTTGAATAAAAGGCAAATTGAACATTATTTCAAACAAAATCTCAAAAATGGTCCAGACAAGATTGATAGCACCTTTCCAAAATTGTCTATAAACAACTTTGTTTCAAGCATATGATGCTCTTTCAAAGTCACTTGTGGCAAGTAACAGGTGTTGGCAATATAGAAATCACATCTGAAACTAGATAAAAAGGGGAGAGGTTCACTCAATTTTTGCATTGTGTGTCTGTGTGTGACACACTAAACATGGAGAACAGACAGACAAGAAGAGAATTGTCTGAGAACTTGAGAACCAAAATTGTATGACAATATTCGCAAACTCACGGTTACAAGTTAATCTCCATAGATCTTGATGTTCCTTTGTCCACAGAGCACAACATAAGCAAGACGTTTACAACCCAGGGCACTGTAGCTAATCCCCTTGGACTTGGATAGCAAAAAAAGTTTTACAAAAGGTTGCAATGCAGGATATTGCAGATGGTGGATAAGCAGCCCCAATCAAGTTACAGATGAGACAGATGAGACCAAGATAGAGCATTTTTGGTAAAGCTCATCATTCTACGGTTTACTGAAAACAGAATGAGGGCTACAAAGAAAAGAACATAGTACATACTGTCCAATATGGGGGAGGATCAAAGATGTTTTGGGGTAATTTTGCTGCATTTAGCACTAGGTGCTTTCACTGTATTCAAGACATCATGAAATCTAAAGATTACCAAAGAATGTTAAGTCACAATGTCAGAAAGCTGGGTTTGCATCCTAAGTGATGGGTCTTCCAGCAGGACAACAACCCCAAACATATTTTAAGAAGCATCCAGAAAAAGATGTAAACAAAGCACTGGAGAGTTCTGAAATGGCCACAATGAGTCCGGATCGAAATCCCATTGACCATATGAGGAGTGATCTAAAAATTGCTGTAGGAAGAAGGCATCCTTCAAATATGAGAGATCTGGAGTAGTTTGCAAAAGAAGAGTAGTGCAGTTCGAGATGAGCGGTATAAGAAGCTTGTTGGTGGATATATGAAGCAATTGATTGCAGTTAGTGATGGGCGAATCCTAAATTACTCGGAATCGCTTGACTCTAGCGAGTCCGAGCCCAGGACTTGCTACTCGTTGCGAGTCTAGCGAGTCCAATGTTAATGAATGGGGAAGCGAGTAATAGCGAGTAGTGTGAGATTTACAAATCGCAGATGTGTCTCGGAAGCTTCAGCCTGAAGCAATCCTAGTTTTGTCATTTATTTGCATTGGACTCGTTTACTTTGTAAGTAATCACTGGCTGGGAAACTCGCACAGATAAGAGAAGAGTCCTGTCTGCTCAGTGCAGCTCCAGGGTCCTAGAGCCTGCCTGCTGCCTGATGTAGCAGTGCTGAGATTGTTCTCAGTCTGCTCATTCCCTGGGCATAGACATCTATATCTATACACAGGGGATGTAGCAGAGAGGACATCGCGTTTTGGACTGCGTCGGACGGAAGAGGATTTTTTTAATTAAAGATGGAGTCCCTAATGGCTTTTTTTTTTTATTTCTAATAAAAAAATTTCTCTGTGTTGTGTTTTTTTTAAAACAATTTAATAGAAATTCATGGCGGTCATGTCTAATATTGGCGTGACCGCCATAAATTTCGGGCTTAGGGCCAGCTGATAATACAAAGCTGGCCCTAACCTCTTTATTACCCAGCGTGCCACCGCCACCAGGGCCGCTGGAAGAGCGGGGTTCAGCGCCAGAGGATGGCGCTTCAATGAATGCGCCATCTTCTGGGGCGGCTGCGGGCTGCAATTTGCAGCGGGGGGTGCCCAGAAAGCTTGGGCATCCCTGCGCTGCGGATTCCAGCCCCCAGCTGCTTAGCTGTACCTGGCTAGACATAGAAATTGCGCGGAGCCCCACGCATTTTTTTGACTCCAACTCCGAGACGACTCCGACTCCGAGACGACTCCGACTCCGACTCCGAGACGACTCCGACTCCGAGACGACTCCGACTCCGAGACGACTCCGACTCCGAGACGACTCCGACTCTGAGACGACTCCGACTCCGAGATGACTCCGACTCCGACACGACTCTGACTCCGACTCCGACACGACTCCGACTCCGACACGACTCCGACTCCGACACGACTCCGACTCCAACTCCGAGGCGACTCCGACTCCGAGGCGACTCCGAGTCTGAGGCGACTCCGACTCCGAGGCGACTCCGAGGCGACTCCGAGGCGACTCCGACTCTGAGGCGACTCCGACTCCGAGACTCCGACTCCGACTCTGAGACTCCGACTCTGAGGAGACTCCGACTCCGAGACTCTGACTCTGAGCCTCTGACTCTGAAATTCATTAAATAATAATAAAAAAAATGCGTGGGGCTCCGCGCAATTTCTATGTCTAGCCAGGTACAGCTAAGCAGCTGGGGGCTGGAATCCGCAGCGCAGGGATGCCCAAGCTTTCTGGGCACCCCCCGCTGCAAATTGCAGCCCGCAGCCGCCCCAGAAGATGGCGCGTTCATTGAAGCGCCATCCTCTGGCGCTGAACCCCGCTCTTCCAGCGGCCCTGGTGGCGGTGGCACGCTGGGTAATAAAGGGGTTAATACCAGCTTTGTTATACAAGCTGGTATTAAGCCCGAGATTCTTAATGTCAGGCCACGTTTGACCCGGCCACTAAGAATCTCCAATAAAGGGTTAAAAAAACACAACACAGAGAAAATGTTTTATTTGAAATAAAAAAAAAAGCCATTAGGGACTCCATCTTTAATTAAAAAAATCCTCTTCCGTCCGACGCAGTCCAACACCCGATGTCCTCTCTGCTACATCCCCTGTGCATAAATATAGATGTCTATGCACAGGGAATGAGCAGACTGAGAACAATCTCAGCACTGCTACATCAGGCAGCAGGCGGGCTCTAGGACCCTGGAGCTGCACAGAGAAGACAGCTGGACTCGGCTCGCAAAGAAACAGCAGTTACTTTGCGAGTTTCCCTGCTATCACTGGCACAGTAGCCGAGTCCAATGCAAACAAAGGCAATCCTAGTTTTGTCAGTGTTTCTGACAAAACTAGGATTGATATTGATTTGCATTGGACTCGTGCGAGTAATCACTGGGAAACTCGCAGAGTACCGAGTCCTGCAAGTCCCTTACTACTCGCCGAGTAACGAGTCCTAGCGAGTAGATTCGCCCATCCCTAATTGCAGTTATTTATTCCAAAGATTATGAAACAAAATATTAAGTTGAGGGTGAAGACAATTATTTGTGGACCATTTTTGGAGTTTTGTGTGAAATAGTGTGCAATTTGCCTGTTTTCCTCTATTTTTTGTGTTGTTTCAATACACACAAAAAAGATAAACATGTGTATGACAAAACATACCGTATATACTCGTGTATAAGCCGACCCGTGTATAAGCCGACCCCCCTACTTTTGCACCCAAAACCTGGGAAAATCTATTGACTCGTGTATAAGCCGAGGGTGGACCCTAGCACAAGTATACAGCCCCCAGCAGTGTGGTATACACCAGTCCCAGAGGTAGATACAGCTGCCCCAGTGGTAGTATACACGCAGCCCCAGTAGTATATACAGCCCCAGTGGTATATACAGCCCCAGTGGTAGTATAGACGCAGCCCTAGTAGTATATACAGCCCCAGTGGTAGTATATACAGCCCCAGTGGTAGTATACAGGGCCCCAGAGGTATATACAGCCCCAGTAGTAGTATATACAGCCCCAGTGGTAGTATATACAGCCCCAGTGGTAGTATACAGGGCCCCAGAGGTATATACAGCCCCAGTGGTAGTATATACAGCCCCAGTGGTAGTATACAGGGCCCCAGAGGTATATAGCAGCCCCAGTGGTAGTATACAGGGCCCCAGAGGTATATAGCAGCCCCAGTGGTAGTATACAGGGCCCCAGAGGTATATAGCAGCCCCAGTGGTAGTATACAGGGCCCCAGAGGTATATACAGCCCCAGTGGTAGTATATACAGCCCAAGTGTTAGTATACAGGGCCCCAGAGGTATATAGCAGCCCCAGCGGTAGTATACAGGCAGCCCCAGTAATGCAGGGCCCCCCCAGCGTCTCTCCGGTCACCTGTAAAGCAAACTATACTTATCAGTGTCCCGCTGTCCGCGCCCGCCGCTGCCGACATCGCGATCCTCTATCTTCACGCGACTTCTTCCTGTTTCCTGTGCTCGTCGCAGGGAATGACGTAATTGCCGGCGACGAGCACAGAAACAGGAAGAAGACACATGAAGATGGAGGATCGCGTACGGCAGCTGCGAGCGGGTGCGAGCGGGACACTGATAAGTATAGTTTGCTTTACAGGTGACCGGAGAGACGCTGGGGGGGCCCTGCATTACTGGGGATGCGGGGGCTGCTGTATACCGATGTATACATCGGTATGTACCGATGTATACATCGGTATACAGCACTGACTCGCGTATAAGCCGAGGGGGGTACTTTTCAGCCCAATTTTTGGGCTGAAAAACTCGGCTTATACGCGAGTATATACGGTATGTAATTGCAATAATTTTCTGAAAGAAATACTTCACTTTCCAGGACAATTTCAAGGTTGTCAACTAGAGATGAACGAATCTTTGAAGTTTGGGTTCGGGCATCACAGCCAAACATTTTGGTGTATTTTCGTGACCCCGAGATTGAACCAAACCTCAATGGTAGTCACTAATTGGCAGGTCAGCTCTCCACCCACATACAGTCAGCCATAAGTAAAACATTTCAGGGGTGGGATGGCTGTTTTTTTTTTTAATTAATTTTGGACACCAATGACACACAAAAACTGCACTTTTTAAACCCAGAGCCGATCAAAGACTGTACGCAGCTTCCACTGGGTCAAACAGCACTGTACCTGACCACAGCAATGCTCGCTCCAGTGCTTTGCAAATGTAAAGTGCCCGAACTCCAAACCCAAACAGGTTTGATAAATACTGGGAAGTTTGGTGACTTGAACCGAACCTAGAAAGGTTCACTCATCTCTAGTGCCAACCAGACATGAGCAGACCCTCGAATGTCCAGGTTCACCAGGTTTGGACAGACTTTTAAAAAAATAATCTGGTTCAGGACCTGGACTTGACTTGCATTTGACCCCAGATCACAAATCCCATATAAGTCAATAGGGGCCCACACATGAGTGCTGTAAAATTGCTGTAGTAAGAGTTAGGGGGCTACAAAAGGAATGTAGCACAGCAGGAGTAGTAGTACTGCTCTCCCTGTACTACATATCAATTTTGGGTTGGTTTGGGGTTCTTTATGGCTTTGATTGCTTTTTTGGCTGCAAAAGGAATCAAAATGGGAATGACAGCATGCCAATTATACTTACCATATTTCCCTGAAGCTAAGACAGCAGTCAAACTCTTTTATGGTCTACTCATTAAACCACATGAAGATTCACTTCTTCCCACGACCGCCCTCTTTGCCAGCATCTGTGATTAGTTGCAGTTGAGCTGCTAAACACTCCCGCCCCTGACGGTCTATGATTAGTTGCAGTCAGTCAACTGTACAGCTGGAATCCTCACACTGGCTGTCTGTGCTCCGAACGTGACAGCTGCACGTGTATTGCAAAAATAAATAATTTTTAAAAAGTTGTGGTGTACACCCTGTTAGCTAACCAACCAAGGTAAAGCCATCAGTTAGGGGTTGATATCAGGCTGGCAAGCGACCAAAACCTATGGACCAGCCTGATAACACCAGCTTTCTGTTGTCTCCTTTATCTGCGCCAATTAAGCGAAAATAGGGGGGAACAGATGTTTTAAATAAATAATTGAAAAAAATTATCTTGGGTCCCCCACTTTAGATAACCATCGCAGATAAAGCAGACCACTTCTGCCTGGTATTGTCAGGGTGGGATAGTACATGGTTATTGTGCTGATGCATGGCTCTGCACAGCACAAATAATCATCTCCTGTGAATGCCAGTGCTCAATCAGCGGTCACGAGAAGTAAGTCATGACAGTGACAGGGGTCATCATCTGAGCCCTTGCTGTCATGACAACCAATGGGAGAAGGGAATGGGGTGCTCCCCACTGGCACGAAAGATCATGCTATCAGAGTTTTACAGCGCAATCTAACGAGTTAACAGGTGGATGTCCACTCTGTCTATTATAGGCACATGTCGACTGATCAGATCAGTCGACATATTCTGAGAAAGATGTGGGCTCAGCATGTGTGCCTACATCTAAGGAACTGTGAAAATAAAATAAGGAGGGGGACAAGAGGCGCAATAGTGCCCTATCACTAGTGACACTAGTATAAAACGGTGGTGCTGTGAAGCTGCTCACCTGATCCAGTTGTGATCCCCACAACTGGTTTGAAGGCGTTTGGGAAACAATGTTCCAGCTGCTGCAGGACCTCCACCGACCACTGGATAGTGGTATGAATCAAAGAAATGATGGGAGTGCTGGTGTACCACGGTCCGCGCTGCTCCAGGATTAAATAAACTCACCAAAGAGCCGGTTAAATTTCCATCCTTTTATTCCTCCTTTCTCCTACTCGTTTCAGCGCCACACCCGGCGCCTTCCTCAGGGATATCCCTGAGGAAGGCGCCGGGTATGGCGCTGAAACGCGTAGGAGAAAGGAGGAATAAAAGGATGGAAATTTAACCGGCTCTTTGGTGAGTTTATTTAATCCTGGAGCAGCGCGGACCGTGGTACACCAGCACTCCCATCATTTCTTTGTTTCACATCAAAGGAAGGAGGTCACCAAGGGCGTACCTATACGTCCTTGGTCGTGAAGCAGTAAACTTCCGAAACACCCCTGAAGTTTCAACATAATCCACATGACCCCATTCAACAGGCTGGAAATCCTCATGACCCAGCGCATGAGCACATCGGACTGTGTGACACAGAGATATAGCAGTCCAACAGCGAGTTTACCTACGGTGACAGAGGGTACTATAAGAACCGCCTGCTGTGAACTCTGTTGACCACACTAATGTCACAGCTTCTCACAGCCGTGGCTCCCACATTACCCTTAGTTTGTTCCGTATGTCGCAGTGAATGGTCACGTTTTCTAATTTCACTGCTCACAACGGTCTTCGGATTTAGGAGAGCCAAGGATCATCATGGGATGTTGTGTGGATTACAGCAGAACTACTAGGGTGTTTTGGGGAATAATGAATGGGTGAAAGAGGGTGTCATTGTCTTTTATTTCAAGTAAAGGATTATTCTGGGCTTGTGTTTATTCTTTGACTTACAGGGCTAGTAATATAATATGGGTGTCTCATAGACATGTCTTCAATACTAACCCAGGGCTTGATGGCAGCTGTAATTTTTGACAAATCATAGATGTCACCAGCTCTATATATTACCCCAATTGCCACTGCACCAGGCTAATCTGGAAGATCCAGGCAAAATGCTAGATTTGGCCATCTAATGTGATACTCCAAATTCTGGGGTTGCTGCAGGTTGATATTCTTTGGCTGGCAAGGACCAATGATCATAGACCATTACACCCTAATACCAGATTGCTGCTCTCTGCGTTGGTAATCAAAAATAGGGTGGATCTCACATCGTTTTTTTTTCAATTATTTATTTAAGACATGGGCTCCCCTTTCTTTTTGCTTAACCAGCTCAGATAAAGCAGACAGTAGAGAGCTGATATCAGGCAGGGACGGTCCATGGATTTTGTCCCCTTCCCAGCATGATATCAGCCCCCAGCGGATGACTTTACATTGGCTGGTTAGCTAATAAAGGGGACTTCATGTCATTTTTCAAAAATGATTTATTTATTTTTACACTGCACTTGCAGCTGTTACGCTTGGAGCACAGACAGCCAGTGTGAGGATTGCAGGAAT